>CM049815.1:5022219-5112378 GCA_027422405.1 Ptychobarbus kaznakovi
GTAGGCTAGAGCATTTTTCTTGATAAGGAACATAGCGCAGAATTACATATAAATAAAGGGACAATTTTATTATGTTGGCCGAAAATGAGCGTCCACTCTTTGAAAGGCTCCAGCAGCCGCAACTTGATCTGCGTTATGTGTTGTGGTGTTGAATATCTGTGTGTGTGTGTGGTGTGTTGTGTGTGTGTGTGTGTGTGTGTGTGTGTGTGTGTGTGTGTGTGTGGTGTTGTGTATCTGTGTGTGTGCGTGTGTGTATCTCGTATGTGTGTGTGTGTGTGTGTGGTGTGTGTGGTGTTTGTATATCTGTGTGTGTGTGGTGTTGTGTATCTGTGTGTGCGTGTGTGTATCTTCGTGTGTGTGTGTTGTGTGTGTTGTATATCTGTGTTTGTGCCTGCTGTGCGTGCGTGCGTGCGTGCGTGCGTGCGTGCGTGCGTGCGTGCGTGCGTGCGTGCGTGATATGCTGAGGTTTCTTTCTTTTCTACTCCTCTACTTCCACTCTTGGATTTAATAAGAACTCCGTCTCACACACAAACTCCCGCATTCCTGCTAATTACTGACAACATCTCGGTGACGCCACCTGCAAACTGTGTAATGTGTCTCCTCAGCATTCCTGCATGTAGTTGCTGCGTCATGTTGCAAAGTGCTCTTCACAAGGTCGACGGGAGCGATTGTGAGGTCTAGACTGTTCTTTCGCAACTCAATCACAAACCTTCCCCTTTTTCAGTGCAAAAACTTCAAAAAGAGATGTTAGAAAATAGTGTGGAACCGTTTGGAATTATGGAATTCATTCACAGTGTGTGTGTGAGCGTGTGAGTGTGTGTGTGTGTGTGTGTGTGTGTGTGTGTGTGTGTGTGTGTGTGTGTGTGTGTGTGTGTGTGTGTGTGTGTGTGTGTGTGTGTGTGTGTGTGTGTGTGTGTGTGTGTGTGTGTGTGTTGTGTGTGTGTGTGTGTGTGTGTGTGTGTGTGTGTGTGTGTGTGTGTGTGTGTGTGTGTGTGTGTGATGTGTGTGTGTGTGTGTGTGTGTGTGTGTGTTCTCTCGTTGAAGCTTAAGTTATTTGCACTACTTACAGTATCAATAGAGAGAAAGAGAGCAAGGGGTCCTCCGTTAAAAGGCCATTTATGGTTTCTGCAAAATTGCGCAAATAGCATTATGGGCCGCCTGGGTTCTGAATTTCATCCTGCACTCTCATTGGAATTGACGGGTAACCGTGACAACACGGTCCAGCTGTTCCTGCAGGCAATAACCACAGACTGTACACACACACACACACACATTTGAGTTGTGTGAGTGTGTGTGTGTACATAAGAAATCCTAATCTCAGGATTGAATTTATCGGACAGATGGCATTCAGGTGCATCTCTGCCAAGACTTGTTACCCTGGCGACCTCTTGGACTACCGTTGTCATGGTAACAGCTCCTCGCTTGGCAATGTGGACACCCACACGGATCTTTCTCGTGCACGATTAATCTGAACATCTTCCCTCAGGCGCCCCGGTCCTGATGTGCCATGCTAGATCAGATCCCTGTGTTTAAGAAACAATTCTAGTTAGAAGCTTAATCATCGAATCTTCTAAAAATCTTTTATTATTGCATTATTTGTTTTTGTGTTTTCTCGTTTGATTAATAATGTGTTGTTTTATATCAGTTTCTTTATAGAAACATGCCTTAATTTTTCTAATCCACAAAAAGGAGAATGTTACATTATATGGGCTAATTTGTCAAATATACAATATATATAAGTATATAATATATATTGCATATAAGTATATAATATTTTTGTATATATATATATAAAAGAACTTTGTTTTGGCCAACAAATTTTGTAATTTAATAATTATAATAATTTAATACAATTATAAAAACTGCCAAATTGTTAAGAATAATGTACAAAGATATGTATTTTTTTACGTAACTTTTTAAAGAAACTTTTTGGCTAACAAATGCTGTTATTGAATACATTTTATAAATGTATATTATTTAAACCTTTACCGTGACATTTTTGTAATAAAAAGTATATTTTCAAAGTAAATTATTTAGTTTGTTGTCCATCACATTTTGTAATTGAATACATTTTATAAATGTTTAACTTTAAAGCATCACATCTTGCCACAACCTGACATTTTTATTCAATCTTTTCATTAAAAATAAAAAACTTAATGAACGTTTATGAAAGGTAATTACTCAAACAGCCAAAATATTAAAGAGTAATGTACAGATAAAATATAAATGTGTATACTTTTAAAACATATGACATCTTGCCCCAGCCTGACATTTATTTTAAAAACAATGTTATATAATTGACTTTGCCTTGGTGTATGTGATGTTAATATTTTTTCTATTTTAATACATTCACATTCATATTTACAGGTTGTTCTTGCTTCTTATTAACCCTAGTTATACAGTACATTACACTGCTTATTGAAAGTCAATAAATAAATGCTTATCAAATATCGATTTGAGTTGAAACTATTGCACTATGTAAGAATTCTGAGAAGTATGTATTATAATTCATGTTTTTTTACTCTTTAAATGGCTTCTCATATATTGGTAAAAACACGTTTTATAAATCTAACCCACATGAACTCCTCATGTTCGTGTTGATTGTCTTGTTTGATTGGTTGTCGTGGTTACCCCGCAGCTCTTCTCATGTTCGTGTTGATTGTCTTGTTTGATTGGTTGTCGTGGTTACCCCGCAGCTCTTCTCATGTTCGTGTTGATTGTCTTGTTTGATTGGTTGTCGTGGTTACCCCGCAGCTCACACTCCAGATAACAGCTTCCTGGGCTTCGTGGTGGAGCAGCACCTGAACGCCAGTGACGTCAAGCACATCGACGACATCAAGCGGCAAAACCAGTCGCTGGTTTACGGCAAGGTGGACAACTTCTGGAAAGTGAGTTCTGCTCGAAATCAGATGTTTCCGTCTAATCAGTTTACATGTGAAACAGTGTTGTGTTTATATGCTCGATTGTTTCGCCACGTTTTCCGACGTTGAGCGCCAGCAAAAGTGTTTTCAATTCGACTGCGATGACTTCATCTTTCCCCACCACACGGCCACGGCCGGTTTCGCCGTTTAGATGTTCCTACAGAGAACGTTTCACTGCCCCGTGTGATGAGAGACGCAGATGAAAAGCTAGTCCCTCTGTACTCGCACACCGTCCAGAACATCTAATCCCACACGTTTTCCCCCAGAAGGGATCATATTCTCAATCTGTTTCTCTGATGTACTTCTGGGAAAGTTTGCCTGTTTTTGGCAAACAATGTGGGAAGAAAAATGGATAATATTTTCCTGCACTCGTAGATGTGAAACAAAAGTTTTAACATGAAGTATGCCAGTATACAAATGTTAGCTAATCGCAAAAGAGCTCAGTTACGTATCTTACAATAGGTACAGTAATAAAACCTGGCGGTTTCATTTTAAGGTTCACCAGGATGTTGCCACAATACGCTTGTGTGTTTGTAACGTGGGATGAATATCATTTTTTTCTTGCTCTTTTTGACATGAAACAATAATTTCCATGTGAAGTTTGCCAGTATGTAGTGGTTAGCTAATCGCAACAGAGCTCATTTACATATCTTAAAGGTACAGTAACAAAAACAGCCACTTTAATAACAGTAAGTTTTGGTGCATTTTTGTCGAACAACATTGTTTGAAAGGAGTCATTGATCTTTTTTTTTGTCGCTTTGGCACAAATTCAAAGATTGGCAGTATGCTAATCACAACAGAGGTCATTTTACATATCTTAAAGATATAGTATTAAAAAAAACAGCCCATTTCATTCTAAAGGTCCTTGCACACTGAGTCGCATGCGTTTATTCGTATTCGTAATTTTTTCCTATCAAAATGCATGCTACGGATGCGAAAATGCAGAAAATATAACCTGATCCGAATTTTTTATGATGGACGAGCGTTTGGGAGGCAGTGTGTAAACCGGATTGACACAACGCGAGGTCGTATTTATATTTTAACGTGCAAAAATGTCGGACTCCGTGTGCAATGGCCTTTAGATTCAGCAAAACGGTTGCAAAAAATAGATGCGTTTATATTGCCAATTTATTCGCATCTAACTTCAGGAAAATATTTCATGATTTTCACATTCAACACAGGATGACGAGCATCATGTTAACTCTCAGGGTCAGAAAGAGGATGCAAAAGATGGATGCAATTACAGCGACAGTGCATTCTCATTTTACTGATGCCGTCCTTCACCCAGCGATAAAGAGAGAGAGAGAGCTATTGCACAGCCTTTCAAATACTGGTTTCCATGGAAACAAACTTGAACATAGACCCCGAATCTGTGTGTGTGTGTGTGTGTGTGTGTGTGTGTGTGTGTGTGTGTGTGTGTGTGTGTGTGTGTGTGTGTGTGTGTGTGTGTGTGTGTGTGTGTGTGTGTGTGTGTGTGTGTGTGTGTGTGTGTGTGTGTGTGTGTGTGTGTGTGTGTGTGTGTGTGTGTGTGTGTGTGTGTGTGTGTGTGTGTGTGTGTGTGTGTGTCATCTAGAGATCAGAGGATATGTGTATAGGCTTTTGAAATGCAAAGTCTTGGCTGCATGAATGCACACAAATACATTCATCGCGTTATTAGTGCTACAAGTTCACATGCAATGCATCTGTGTTTATTTTCTGTCTCAAACACAGATGCTTTTCTGTGATTGGTTTTAATCTCTTACACACACTTACACAAACATATATATTAAGGCCTGAAATATGCTCGAGAATGCTTTGTTACACTAATCATTCAAACAATGCACATTTTTCTGCTTTGTAGCTGTGTTGCTTGCTGTGTTGACATTTCCAGCTCATATCTCCCATAATCTTATCACTGCGTGTGTGTTAGTCAATAAAACAAGGAACGAATTGATGATTAAACAGAGATCATTGATATTCTGTTTGATAGTGTGTGTGTTCTGACCTAACTGAGATAACTCACAGACGGAACTTAGATTACAAGAATGTGAATCCAGACTAAATATTATAATAAAGGTATACAAATATAAAAAAGGTATTTAAAAATATGTTTCACTTGCAGATTTTTCTGATCATTTTCTGATCACTTTCAGACTGTGATCATTTTCCATTTTTTTGTGATGATTTATTTTTTGATGATTTATGATTTATTTTTTGAAATACTACATTTGTAATTAATTAGTAATAGTAGTTTCTTGACTTAGAATTTTCCCTAAATCTATATATTTTTTATCTTTTGAATAATATTTTTTTAAATGCTCCATTTATTATTTTGATTGTAATTATTTGTTTTATTCATTTAATTGATATGTTTATTTTTTTAATATTAGTTATGCATTTATTTCTTTTTTAAATGGTATTCTATATTATTTGTGTGTATGTGTGCAATCAATTATCAAAATCTATACACACAAATATAAACCATTTTGGATGTTTAATTATTAAATAATGTATAGTCAGTGTAGAATATATCAATTTTGTTTTTATTAAATTGATTAGAAACCTACATTTATGCAATTAGTTAAGTTATCAATTACATTATACTTGATAACTATATATATATGCTATATATATATATATATACACTCACTGGCCACTTTATTAGGTACACCTTGCTAGTACCTCGTTGGACCCCCTTTGCAGTTTTAGAAAATCCTCAGATCAGTCCGTCTGGCACCAACAATCATTCCACGTTCAAAGTCACTTAAATCCTCTTTCTTCATGAAAGTAAGAAAGAAAGTAATATGTGCCCATTCTGATGCTCGGTTTGAACTTCAGCAAGTCGTCTTCACCACATCTAGATGCCTAAATGCATTGAGTTGCTGCCATGTGATTGGTGATTAGCAATTTGTGTTACCAAGCAATTGAACAGGTGTACCTCATAAAGGGCCGGGTTAGTGTTATATATATATTATGTGTGTGTGTGTGTGTATATACACACACACACACCACACACTCACACACACACACACACACACACAACACACACATGGGGACACACACACACACACACACACACACACTCATACACATACACACACACACACACACACAACATGTTGGTTTTTTGGTTTACGGGGACTTTCCATAGGCGTAATGTTTTTTACTGACAAACCGTATGTGCTATTGCCCTACACCTACCCTACACCAAAACTTAGACTCTTGATTAAACAGGAGAGTGCATTTCATTCAAAAAACTCAGATTTATAGCGTTTTAAATTATGGGGGAAATGTCCTCATAAATCACCTTCTCCTTGTTTTACATGTCACCTCATTATAAATTTGAGTCCTCATAAACCAAACATCCAACACATTATTACACACACTCACACTCACACAGTGTTACACAACACACACACACACACACACACACACATTATAATATATTAGAAAAATACACATAATTTATTAAGTTGTTAATGTTTTATTTGTTTATTATTATTATGGTTTATATATTTTGTTGGTATGATTAAGTTTTCACACTCATCTTGTTCTTGAGCACACACTCTACACACACACTTAATGTCGACTGGTTTTATTTCTGTTCGCATCCTCTGACAGGAAGTCAGCGTCTTTGTGTTCTTTGAGTGCTTGTAAAGAAAAAGCTTCATTTTATCTCGTGGTTTTCCCCCAGAGTCCTGTTGCACTGTTCCTGTCTGCGTTTGCACTTCTGCTCAACTGAAACAAGTTCACTCGGACTTTAAAAAGACTTTGTGTGTGTATGTGTTAAGCTTCCTGCAGTCACACATCTGTTACCAGAATGTCTCGATGTGATTCAGATTATCTGAATCGGTCAGTTTGAGACAGAATATCTCAGCAGAAATCTGTATTTCATGACTTCAAATAAGATGATGTAGTACTACGATTAAGAGATGTTCTTGCTTACATCAACAGAAAAGAAGATAGTTGTTTGTTAGTTATTTTGTTAATATGAACAGCAATATTACAACTATATTTTATAGTATAATATCAGTGTTTTACATTTTCCTTCTTATTATTAACATTAGTATAATATAGTTTAAGTATATGATATAGTATAATATTATATTTTATATCAATATTATAGCACATTTTATATTATTATGGTTGACCATTTTTATTGGGTAACAATTTTCAAATATTTTTTTTTTATAAAATATACAATAATTTTATATAATGATAAATCATTTGTAATTTTATAATGCAAATAAATACTTTAAATATTATTTAAAATTCATTATTTGTTATAATTTTTTTATTAATAGCAATATTATTATATTTTATATCAATATTATTCTAAGATTACTTTTTTTAAATAAAGATGATTATGGATACTAAAACTAACTGTAATAATTAAAATAATATTAAGCCCCGTCAACATGATCTTGCTTTTATAAATTAAAAAGAGGAAAAATATTATTTTGTTAATGTGAATAATAATATTATACTTCATGTTTTATTTATTTCCTATAATTAATTTTATTATGATTATTATTAAAGTATTTTGATTATATAAATTTGATTATTATAATTTTTTAATACAAATAAATTATGTTAGCATTTGTTTTACTTATAGTAATATTATATTTTGTATGAATATTAATTGTATAAATACTAAATAACTTTAATATGATTAAATTCTGATTTCAAAAATATTTAGCCCCGCCAACATGATCTTGCTTTTATCAGTGAATAAGAAACACAATATATTATTTTATTAATATGAACATTAATATTATACTTAATATTTTATACTTACTATCATTTATTAATATTATTATTATTAGTTGTAGTAGAAGTAGTATATTTATCGTTATTATTATCATTATTATTGAAGTATTTTGATTATATAAAATATATATTAAAATGTATAATTGTAATTTTGTAATACAAATAAATTATTATAATTTGTTTTTATTTAAAGTAACATTATACTAAAGAATAACTGTAATGTGATTTAAATCCGAGTTCAAACTTATTTAGCCCCGCCCACATGGTCTTGCTTACATCAGCAGAATCCAAAAATAGTTTCCGAGTGCTACAATAAGACTACTATATCACCCTGCAGCCCAAGACCGGTTGCCCACTGAAGCTAAGCAGGGTTGAGCTGGTCAGTACCTGGATGGGAGACCTCCTGGAAAACTAGGTTGCTGCTGGAAGAGGTGTTAGTGAGACCAGCAGGGGGTGCTCACCCTGTGGTCTGTGTGGGTCCTAATAACGCCCCAGTATAGTGACGGGGACACTATACTGGAAAAAGCACCGTCCTTCGGATGAGACGTTAAACCGAGGTCCTGACTCTCTGTGGTCATTAAAAATCCCACGATGTCTTTCGAAAAGAGTAGAGGTATGACCTCGGCATCCTGGCCAAACTAGCCCACTGGCCTCTGACCATCATGGCCTCCTAACAATCCCCATATCTGCTGATTGGGTTCATCACTCGGTCTCCTCTCCACCAGTAAGCTGGTGTGTGGTGAGCATTCTGGCGCAATATGGCTGCCGTCGCATCATCCAGGTGGATGCTGCACACTGGTGGTGTTTGAGGAGATACCTCCCTTACTATGTAAAGCGCTTTGAGTGCCTAGAAAAGCGCTATATAAATGTAACAAATTATTATTATTACTATAATAATAAAATTACTATTTCATCATGCTTCTTTACTGGTTTCTCACATGTCCGTGTCTTTATTTGTGTTATAGGATAAAAAGAAATACCTGGACATCATTCATTCGTACATGGAAGTGCACGGCACGGTCCACGGCACGAGTACGGTCCACCTGCCGGCCTACGTGAAGAACCACGGCATCCTGAGCGGACGCGACCTCCAGTTCCTCCTGCGCGAAACCAAGGTCCGAGTCAACAAACGCCACGTGTTTGTGCTAATCATTTCTGCTAGACTTGAATATGGCTTGTACAGTCGTTTATTACTAGTGTCTTTCTTCAGTTTTGTGTTTATGGCGTTTGTTTGCTTGAATCGTAAGTGTGAATCTTGCATGGTGGCGTTCATGACTTTGTGAATTGTGTCTGGCATGATGCTCAACCACAAGAGAGGATGTGCTACTCTGCTGTTTCTCTGAAGTCCCCACCTCAGCCTTTTTCCTCGCTCTAAACTCGACTTTAACTTCCCTGTTGTTTCTACTTCATGCAAACTCCTGGAGAGAGCGAGGCTGCTTCATTTACATACAGAGAGAGTGAACATGTCGTGAGACTCGTTCGACTAATTTACTAATAAACAAAGTCACTCGGCAGCCCATCAGATATGCAAATGCCCGCTGAACTCTTGCTTCTGCCGCACATCCTGGAGACGTCTCAATCCTTCTTTCTATGAGCCTGCTTGTGTTCAATGCCTCTCTGCTGCCCCCTGTTGGTAAACCATAGAAGTTCAACCACAGAAAGTTTCTATACTTTTTATGCACAATAATTATTAGTATTTCTTCTTCTTGTCATTATTATTAAATTATATTATAAACCATCCTGAATGTATACCAATAATAAAATATATAATTAGTATTTTTATAATACATATCAAATAATGTATATGCATTATAAAAATACGAATTATCTATTTTATATACAAATGAAAAACATTAATAAAATGTATTATATTTAATAGTTTAAATTATAATGTTTATATAATATTTAATCATATATTTTACAATCTGTATAATATATAGTTTTGGTTATAAATTTAGTATAATAAATAATTAGTCTGTTAATACATATAAATAACATTTATTATAATGTGTGTTTTGTTAATATCAATAGCAATATTATAGATCATATTTTATATATTTAATGTTGCACTTTAATAATAAAATATGTAATTTTATAATACCTATAAATTAATTATAATTGAATTTGTTGTAATGACTGTTCTATAGATCGATAGATAAATGTATAGGATTATACAATATATATAATAAAAATAACATGTATCATTTTAAATGAGAGATTATAAATTTGTCATAATTTTATAAGACAAATAATTAAGCAGTTGTTTTAAATAATTAACAAATATTTGTTAATATTTTTAGTATTTATAATAACAATTATAATAATTTTATCAATCTAATCATTTTATATTAATAGCTTTATTGCATGTTATTATTTACATATACATACATTGTTGCTTTGGTTAAAAATATCTGCTAAATGCATAAAATGTAAACCAAGTGTTTTATAAAAATTATTATACATTAATATTTACATATACATTAATGTTGCTTTGTTTAAAAAACACCTGGAAAATGCTCATTGATTAGTGTTTTATTAATATCAATATAAATATTATCATAATTATTATTCATACTATCACTTTGGATAAATCATCTACTAAATGCATAAAATGCAAATTATTTTATATATTTAAAATGAACTCAAAAAACTCAAAGGATAATATGTCTATCACAGATGAAACTGCTGCAGTATTGGGAGGTGTGTGTGTGTGCGTGTGTGTGTGTGTGTGTGTGTGTGTGTGTGTGTGTGTGTGTGTGTGTGTGTGTGTGTGTGTGTGTGTGTGCGTGTGTGTGTGTGTGTGTGTGTGTGTGCGTGTGTGCGTGTGTGGTGTATGCGTGTGTTGTGTGTGTGGTGTGTGTGTGGGTGTGTGTGTGTGTGTGTGTGTGTGTGTGTTGTGTGTGTGTGTGGTGTGAGTGGGTCGGTGTGCGGCGGCGTGTGTGCCTCACTCCTGACCTGCGCTCTAGCGACTGACGTGCTAGAGGCTGTAGCTTTAGCCTCCTTGTGCGCCGCGGCCGGCATCCCGGGTTCGAGACCCCCGTCGGTGTGATGGTGCGGACCCGGGGGGGTTACATGTGTGTGTGTGTGTGTGTAGCGTGCGTGAAGTGTGCGTGGTGTGCGTGTGCATGTGCGTGTGTGTGTGTGTGTGAGAGAGTAAGCGTGTGGTCATCTGTCCGGCGCGTCACAGACGGCTCATTGTGTGTCCTCTGAAGCTGACGGCCCCGAGCGGCACACTTCACAAACACATTATTGTGGGCCGCGCCGCCTCTGCTGGCCACATGGACACATTTGCTCAATACAGACTTATTGTGATTGTTATTTGATTGTTATATACCGCTGATTGCTTTTGTAGAGATTGCTGCTGTTATTCTAACTTTATAAGCATGCACACACACACACACACACACATATATATATATATATATATAATTAAATTTAATAAATATAATATTTTAATACAACATTTAAAACAGAACATAAATACAATATCAAAATATATAGTTACATTGTGACTATTAATTTGTATGTTAATAATAATAATTAATGCAGACTTGGGCTTATTTTACATGTTTTATTCCTCAGAAGTGAAAGATAATTCTTCATTACAGAATATGAATACAATATCAATATTTTAATACTTTCTTATATTCTTATAAGTTTATATATGTGTATATGTGTGCTTATTTCTTAAAATAATTTATTCATACTTTTGATTATATAAAAATTGAATAAAATAGCTTGTAATTTCAAAATGCTAATACATAATTGAATTCATAGTTATATTATACATTATTATACATTTTTATTATTTCAAATGAATTATTCAAACTTTATATTTACAGTCTATTTGAGCTTAAAAGTATATGTTATATTATGAATAATAAATTGTATATTAAAAGAAGTGAATTGTGTTAACTAAACAACAGGAGCCAAGAATGATAATTCACATAATCTCCGGTGCTCTTTGAGTATTTAGAGGGAAATATCAAACTGAAAGATGAATTACACCAGGGCACTCGTAGTAAAAATAAAAAGCCTTTAACTGGGCTAAATCATTCAAAATTATGAAAAGTGTAGATCTACACATATTGAATTGTGTTATTTTAATTTGCTTAATGTTTGATGTAATATGATAATGTTTTATTATACATGACAATATTGCAGTTCTCTCTTTGTTCTCCAGCTTTTTGTGGGGCTGTCCTTCCCGTACGAGGGCCCCGCCCCTCTGGAGGCCATAGCCAATGGCTGCGCTTTCCTCAACCCGAGGTTCGACCCGCCTAAAAGCAGCAAAAACACAGATTTCTTTAAAGGCAAACCCACGCTCAGAGAGGTACTGCGCTTATGGTTCTTTATTATTATTTTACTGAGAGTTTTTAATGTGCTTCGAATCAGTTCCATCTGATGTATGTTTGACCTTTGACCCCAGCTGACCTCCCAGCACCCTTACGCTGAGGTTTACATCGGACGACCGCACGTCTGGACCGTCAACATCGATGATCCCGTAGAGGTGGAGAACGCCATTAAAGCCATCCTCAGTCAGAAGGTACATCTACTTCCTGTTCACAGACTACGCCTGCTTCTTGACTCATTCTCATATTCTGCACAGACACATTTAATATCGGCTTGGGATCAATTTAAATATTAAACTGCACGTAAATGACATGTTTCAGTGCTCAGAAGTGAATTCTTTATTTTTAATTTACATAATATTATAATATAATATGGAATGTAAGTGTGTCAATATATAAATATTTAGTTTTGTTGTTGTTATTATTATTATTATTATGTGTTTTGGCTAAATTTACATCTAAATATTTCAAATGTTTGTTTAATTCCTCAGAAGTGAAAGTAAATTCTTTATTTTAAAGAGAGTTTTATGAGTAATAGACTAAGTCATTATAGACTTGAGCTAAATTTAAATAACAAATATGACATAAATTACATGTTTCGGTTCTCAGAAGTGAAAGTGAATTATTTTGTAATGTTTACATAATACATAACATTTTGATCTAATATAATCTTATGGAATATAATATATAATAAAACTGCTTTATTATAAATGAGTACCAGAAACATAATATCAGTATATTAATGTTTTGTTTTACAGTTGGATTAATACAATATTAATTAAAAAACAATGATGATAATAATAGTAAAGATGATGATTTGATTTAGAATTGGACAAAAAATGACATATTAAACATCACATAATATTAAATTACTGTGTCTTCAGAAGTGAAAGTGAATTATTTATTACTTTTATGTTATATTTTCGATAATAATAATATTGAAGTGAAAGTGATTTTTTTGTTACTTTTATTTTAATAATATAAATATTTTCTAAAATTATAATTATAACAGTAATAAATTATTATAATAAGGAATATAAATATAATATCAATACAATAATATTTTGTTTTAATTTAGGAATAATAAATAATGTTTTACCTAATAATTGACCTTTTCATTATCGTGACTTCTTCAACTAACAAGCTCTATTTTGTATTTTTACAGTAAAAAGTAAAAAATAAAAGAGCAATTTTCTCACCAAGGACCTCCTATAAATGAGTTTTGGTCATTTTAGTTTTTTAGTACAAACTTGTCCTGTAGGTTTGTCTTTAAGTATGACAGATCTATACACATATTACTACGCTACATAAGAGTACATACTGTAGAATTCTGTCATTTATGTATAAATATAATTTCTACAGAATAACCCAAAGCATGAACATACATTTACTAAACGTAATTGCTTTATCTATTGAATCTTTTTGTATCATTAAGGAAGTTTTGTCATAGTGAAGCACATACACATCATTTGTGATGTTTCAGATAGAGCCGTATCTGCCGTATGAGTTCACCTGTGAGGGGATGTTACAGCGCGTCAACGCTTTCATCAAGAACCAGGTACCTGTGACACTTAAGATGTGTGTGATTCGCTCCACCTGTTCACACACAGCATGCTATCAGACCTACGCCTCATGTGTGTGCAGGATTTCTGTCACGGTCAGGTGATGTGGCCTCCTCTCAGCACCATGCGGGTCAGATTGGCTCCGGCAGGTAAATCCTGCAAGCAGGTGTGTCAGGAGGAGCAGCTGATCTGTGAACCCTCCTTCTTCCAGCATCTCAATAAAGACAAGGATCTGTTCAGGTACCAGCGCTGCAGTTCTCCATCCAGACAGCAGAGGGTTTCACAGCCCCTTTATATCTCCTTGGAATCAAATTCCCTTGTTTCATTCACTTCTGCTGAGGTGGGCCTTAAATCGCCCAACATTTGCCTCAGATTTGGACTATTTTTGTAAACAACTAATATATGGATCTCATTATGTCATATTTACTTTATAATTTTTAATTTAAATTATGTATTTTTTTATATAATTTATGCATATATTTATAGTATAATTTAGTTTTAATTATTTGGTAAAATAACATATATTTTTATATTATATTAATATATTTGTGTTATATTACGTATAATATATAAATGTATATTTAAAAAATTATTTTATAAATATTATTTATTAGATGCTTATGTATTTTAATATTGTTAAAAATAGTAATATATGTTTTAGAATATATTCAAATTATAAATAGTTTAATATTTAATGATACTTACCATTTATTATTTATTTTCCAAATATTTGAGTAGTTTTACTATTTTAATATATATTTTTAATACATTAAAATGTGTGTGTGTGTGTGTGTGTGTGTGTGTGTGTGTGTCATGTGTGTGTACATGTGTAAATACATACATACACACACACAATACACACACACACACACTTACACACACACACACACACAACGTATATTGTATATTTTATAATTATACATATTTTAATATTTAATTATGAATATTACATATTTGATTAATAGTTCCAATAATTTCCATAAATTTAGAAAAATTGGTTTGTAATATTAAATTTTGTTTTCCTTTATATTTTCTGTAACTTTTTATATTTTAAATATACATTTTAATGCTTAATATATAAATATATATTTAATCATTATACATATTTGTAGTATTTCATTATAAATATTACTTGAGTCCATAATTAGATTTATTTTTTCGTTTTCCTTAAATAAATAAAATATATATAAATTTTGATATTTAATTATAAAATTATTTTAGATATATATTCAGTTTTTTTCTTACAAAAATGTATATATTCATACATTTTATAGATTACAGTGATTAATATTTAAATATAAATATTATTAGAATAATGATTGTAATATTTAAATAGAAAAGGTTAAATATGCATGATCTAATAATATTTATATTTTAAGTTTTCCTTATTTTTTCATATGCAATTTTTACATCTCAAATATATAATTGTTTAATAATATTAACGTATATTTTATAGTAATGCTTACTTAATATATAATTATACATATTACTTACATGTCATTTTCCATTATTTTCCATAAATTAAACCATGGTATGATCTTGCTACATGTCTGAAGTACCATGATATTACAACGGTACCTGTCTTTAAAAAGCATGGTACTGCCATGGGTCTGTATTTACTCTCTTGCTGATCTCATGTCATGTCCTCAAGCGTTGTCTCTTTGGCTGTGTCACTGCAGGTATGGTGTGGAGTGTAAGACGGTGGAGTCTGCCAGCGATAACGTTGTCCCCGCCTTCAGCGAATCGACGCGGCATTGCGTGTTCCAGTCGGACCTGCTGCTGTTCAGCTGCGCCGGGGCCCATCAGTCCCTCACGCGCATCTGTCCCTGCAGAGACTACATGAAAGGACAGGTGGCGCTGTGCAAGGACTGCTTATAACACGCACACTCCGGCGACTACCAGCCTGGCGTACTGGACAGGACAGGACCGGACTGTTACATAGCGCAATGCAGACAGTGCAGTGATGCGATTCAAGAATTCAGAGTAATCCAACTCTTGTTTTATTCCCATAAACTCACGAAAAAAAGAAACGAAAAGGCTGGAGTGCGGCAGCTCTCGACACCCGCCGAAAAAAAAAAAAACAGAAGGATGGAAATAGAAGAAAATTATTTATTTTGCTGGATTTTTTGTTTTTGCGTGAACTTGAACTAGATTCAGGTTGACATACTTGAAGCGGATTGCAGGGAATCAGAACTGCACACTGCCCCCTGCTGGTGTGGAGGAAACACTGTAGTGACATTTATTACCATAGTTCTTCATTCTACTGTTTGTTTATTTTTTTCGTCGTTCATTTCTTCTTCTTCTCTCTCTCTGAAGGTGACTTTTGTCATTGGACCAAGTCTGACGACTGACTCTGAAAAGCATCTTTAACCATATTGAAGACTCAGACTTACCGAGTGCGTGTTTATTATTGTTGGGAAAACAAACTCCAGCTTTTACACTGAAACTGGACTTTCCATGTACTGGCTCCATGTAAATAACAGATGCTGAAGCGTAAACAAGCGGTCCGCTTTATTCTGCATGGTAGTTTATTTCCGACAGTTTAATATCAGCACATGCTAACACTGGGAATTTTCGGTGTTGGTCACGATCCACATGAAATATCGCAGTAGTGCACCAGTCAACTGCCAGGTGTGATGTTTTAGTGAAATACACGCGTCGCAAACCAGCCAGTATGAACTAGAACGCAAACCAACTGACCCAACTAACCGTTAAACTAGTAGACTCAATTCAACTAAATAGGGACACTTTTTGCTGTTGCGTTAATTGGCAAAAGTGGCCGAGTTTACCTGAATTAACACTATATCAAGGTTTTCAGATGCTCTATATGTGGATAAGGTAAATACCAATCAGATCACAGATATTTCTGTAAAATTTTATCTTTATTTGTATAAAAAGAAAGATATATCTGTATAAAAACAAGTGTACAGTACTAGGATAAAATACTGTTTCTTTTTATATTTTGTGTTAAAAACACAAATTGGCCTTGGTTTATGTTTCTTTTAATTTTCTTGAATTTGCCTGACTATTATCGAAAAACGTCAACATTTTTAGAGTTACTTGTGTCTTGGAATGAAATGCACTATAGTGAAGATTTGGCACCTGATATTACGACACTGTACAATTGTTTTAAAGTTTTTTTTTGTATACAGATCTTTATCTCTTCCTGTTGATTTTTATGTGACTATTTATAGAAGAGAAAATTCTTTATAGAGGGAAATATTATTTATCAGACTAATTTAAGTATAAGCGCACATGCTTGTCCAGAGTACTGTCTGAAAAAAATACTTGTGGCGGAGCTAACATATACAGTACATTTAGGTTTAGTATTAATTTAACACTTGAAATGATGTGTTTCTGAATATTTAGAAGAATTTCAGTAACCGAACATTTGACGGAACCCATTGAGTATTTTTTTCCATACTTTGGAAGTCAGTGGCTACCTTCAACAGTTTGGTTCCAACATTCTTCAAAATATCTTCTTTGTGTTCAACAAAAGAAAGAAGCTCTTACAGGTTTTGATCAACTTGAGGTTTAGTAAACGATGATTTTATCTCTTTAATTAAATTATTTGAAACTCTTTAATGGCAAAGCGTAAAAATAACTGAATACTGAATTTACAAATAAAAAAAATACATAAAACGTGAAGTTGTAGATGTGAAATTTTATAATAAATATAGAACAGCATTACATATCATAATTTCCTTTATTGTCAATACTCTGGACAAACATTGCGAACAGTTTAATTTCAAACGCCAGCAAAAACCTCATTTGATGTTTTTATCCAGTGTATGATTTCTGTACACATTTGCACATTTGTAAATATAGATGGGTCTCCTCTAGTTTTCCACTCTTAACTTATACGATTGCGTTTCCGCTCTTTGTCGAGATCTGTACGTTTGTATGTTAAACGAAGGTCTTCAGCCAAGCTATTGTTTCATGATGTGCCTTCGGATGGTTAGTAGAACTGTCTGGTTTGTTTTCCTGTACGAAATAGCAAGCGCTGGAGGTGAAATGCTAGCTAGCTAAAAGCAGAAATAGTAGTATAATAGCTGAAATAGAGTCGCTCTGCATTTAGCATGAAATAGTCTTGCCAAACGTTTGGTGGTCAAACACAATCAAACTAATGTCTAGATGACTAAAGTCGTTTCTTTTGGTTTACAGTATGAAGGATGCCACCGTTTCGAAAGTGTTTGTGTTCGTACGGCTTAGCTGTAGCTATTTATATTAATGACTGTCAAACTTTGATTGAAAATATTAGATTAGTCGAATAAAAAAAACATGGCCAGTAATTCTTGCCTAGTAACTACTGCTTATATATTGGGAATAATTTGGAACGAAGTCAAAATTATGAATGGAACCAATATGTGAACGTTGTTCTGGTTTACGTTGCTGTTAGTAATTATTGCTTGTGTTTTGTTTGAAACTGAAATGCAGTCACACATCATTTGTAATCTGATCAACCCGACGGGTTTGTTTTGAAGTTGTTCTTTTGTTTTGGGGGTGATTTACATTCATTAGTATGGATTTTAAGGCATTCATGGAAAAAATAAAACTGTTTGTTTTTCAGTAATTTTGAGGAATCAGTAGGATATATCTTTATTTTTCAAATAAACATTTTTCTGTGACAACAGACATTTCTGTGTAAATATAAATGTGTACTCCACAGCATCATAGTTGTATATATACATTCATGTATCTTATGACATTCAGCCCGACGTGGATTTACATTGGCTTTCGTCAGCATTTGTTCTTCGAACAATGGTGCGAATTCAGTTTGTAACTAAATAATGGCTTTAACCAAATAATAGCCCCTATCTTATTTTCGGGCCTCAGTTTTAAAGGAGTAGTTCACCTAAAAATGCAAATATGCTCACCCTCAGGCCACCCAAGATGTGGATGAGTTTGTTTCTTCATCAGAACAGATTTGTAGAAATGTAGCATTCCATCACTTGCTCACCAATGGATCCACTGAAGTGAATGGGTGCCGTCAGAATGAGAGTCCAAACAGCTGATAAAAACATCACAATAATCCCACACAACTCCAGTCGATCAATTAACATCTTGTAAAGCAAAAAGCTGCATGTTAATAAGAAACAAATCCATCATTAAGACGTTTTTAACTTCAAACTATTGCTTCCGGCTAAAATATGGGTCCTCTATCGATAATATATCTTTCTCCAGTGAAAAAGTGATCTCATCTGAATCAAGAGAGAAATAGATCAAACAACGTTTACAAATCAAAACTGTTCAAAACAAATATCTTGATGGGTTTTGATGTGAGATGACAACAGGACAGGGCTTTTTCATTATTATAGATTTTATATCACGGTAACGATATATCACTACATTTTGCTTTAAATAAGGTCTTTATGATATCAAAATTTTGACACCATAGAAATGTCATATTTCTCACTAGTGTCAATATAAAAAAAAAAACTAATACTAGCCTAAACTAAAAAAGAAAACCTCAAGCTCACTGAACATGTAAACAGTAAGCAATTAAATAAGAATACAAATAGTATTACACTCTAATACTAAAACTAATTACAAGAAATACAACAAAAAACTACTGTAGAACAAATGAATGACAGACAGCAGGAATATTAGACTGCTGTCACTTTAAGAGCTGCCCGGATCCAATATACTGTTACACATGTTTCTCAGATGTTTGCTTTCACTTAAGACTTAAATTACTGTGTTTACAAGAATGCTTGCAAAGACAGGCATTTTGACACACAACTGTGTATTTAACTGTTCAAGGCCTATAAAGCGGCACAAATAACTCCGTTCAATAATCTCCCACGCTCTATGATGCTCAGAAACTCTCAGACAGAGCGCACACATATAGCGGAATGAGTTCTCTTTAGCTGCTGATTGCGTTTCAAGTTTCAACCGCCTAAAATCACTTGTTTCTAAACCGCTATGCTTAAAAACACGTGCAAACGCAAAGTTTTGTGACCACGTAGCACAGCAACGTCACTTAAGCATCTAACTGCGATAGAGACGATAGTCAAAAATCTCTACCGGTTGACAAATTTCTACCGGTTAATCACGTCTGCCAGTATATCGCTAGTTATTATGGACAAAGTGTTATTATGGATTTTGGTCAGAAGTGATGGTTTGAAGTTAAAGGTGCAGTGTGTAGTTTTTAGCGGCATCTAGCGGTTGAGTTTGCGAATTGCAACCAACGGCTCAGTCCTCCGCTCACCCCTCCCTTTAGAGAAGCTACGGTGGCCGATACAGGGCTAAGATTTTTCGCGAGAACAACATAGTGACGATACGCGCTCTGTAGAGCAGTTTGTCCGTTTAGGGCTACTGTAGAAACATGATGGCGACTTCCATGTGAGGGGACCCGCGGTATATGTAGTTATAAATCGCTCATTCTAAGGTAATAAAAACATAACAGTTCATTAAGTAAGGTCTTTATACTCCTCTGAAAACGTAGTTATGTATATTATATTGCATTTCTGTCTATAGATTATCCTAAATATTACACAGTGCACCTTTAAAGGACTTTAGTGATGAACTCGCTTCTTAAAAACATGCAGCTTTTCACTTCACAGAAGCTAACTGTTGGACTGGAGTGGTGTGGATTACTGGTGGAGTATTGTGATGTTTTTATCAGCTGTTTGGACTCTCATTCTGACGGCACCCATTCACTGCACAGGATCCATTGATGAGCAAGTGATGCTAAATTTCTCCAAATCTGTTCTGATGAAGAAACAAACTACATCTTGGATGGCCTGAAGGCGAGTAAATCTTCAACAAATTGACATTTTTGGGTGAACTATTCCTTTAAGTCCTTAGCATATGTCTACATGTGTTTCTATAAACTGTGCAAATGAAAGTCCCATTTGCAGGGGCGTGTGCTTGTGTCTAGTCCCTCTGACAAGGGCTCAAGGTATTTAACATGTCAATTAAGAACAGAGCGTTGAATTCGACCACACACCTGAAAAAAACAGCATAAGTCATACACCTCTCCAAAAGCACAAACGTTGCTTTTCACTGACAACCGCACTACGAACTGCCACTGAATAGCACATACGCGATCAGACTGGCTGTAATGTCACCGTTACGTCCAACTACTCCACGGAGCTACGATATATTTGCTACATAAAATGCCCAGAAACTCGGCTTTTCCCTTATACACGTTTAAACCGCCAAATGTCTTGGCAAATATTACAACAGGCTAATACTTAAGAACATATAACGTCACATCACGAAGGGTCAAGTTTTAAGGCTTTGTTACTGTGCGAGTAACGTCCGTGTGCCATTTAATAAGTACAAGCTTCACCAAAAGCTCTACGCAAGGCTGGATACAAAGCTATAACTGATGAACTTCACAGAGCTTTACTGTTTCAGTGGAGTGCGAAAGATGAAATGACATAATTACATTATTAAGATCTAGCAAATGAAGCGGTTCAATGATAGCAATTGATTCGTAGACGTGGACTAGTGCTCTTTAAGTTCCATCATGTGTTATGTTTTGAGTATGTTACAAGAGCATTAGATATGCAAATGCCCTGTTTGTTGAATAATATACTTTAAAGTTCATGTAGATGATTCGGTGGCACGTTTTATCAAGGAAAAACGAAACAAATTAAAGGTCCTCATTAAGAAAACAACTCATTACCTACAAAAATGTAATTTCAGCACCTCTTCAAATGATTGACATTTTAGCAAAATTATTTTGGCATGATTCAAATTTGTACACTTTCAGAGTGATCTATACTTCATTTTATATCATATATTTGGCTTTTCCACTGTGAAATATTATTGAACTTTTGAAATCGTATGTGCTTGTGTAAATTTAGTCTATTTCTTCATTTTTCATATACAAATTTTACAAGTTTTCACAGATGCAACAAACATTTTTACTAAAGAACTACTAAAATAAATAGGAACTTAATTTAAACAAACTAGACAAAAATGACAATCTGTCTTAAGCTTACCTGATAAACCTCTTCCGTCCTAACCTAGACATTTATATTTGTAATAACCTGCACTCTCATCCATTATATGGATACCCATAATATTACTCAATGCGATGAATCTGGGTTTTCAATATCAGATGATATACATTCTGAAATGTTTCTTGGCTCATTTCCATCTCAAACGATACGATAATACACATTAGATATATTTAATTCTCAGTTTTCCCTTTCAGGTCCATATTTACAGTGTGTGTGTGTGTGTGTGTGTGTGTGTGTGTGTGTGTGTGTGTGTGTGTGTGTGTGTGTGTTGTGTGTGTCCACAGAATCTCCACAGGATGTTTCTGTGTGTGTGTTGACTCGTCCAGAATCAGCATCACTACTCGAAGCGCTCGTAATGTCTCGTCTGCCTGATGCGCGGCACCATGTCCTTTAGCAACCTGATGGAGAAAGAGAGAGAAAGAAACGTGTAAGAAAAAAGTGCTAAAAACTAGCTCACTTTAGAGGTCATATAATGCATATGTCGCTATATAACTAAATATTATAGTTAAATGTTAAAGTTAAGGTAGACAATGAGATGGCATGTTTTAAGAATAAAAAAGTGGTTATATCTAAAAACATTTTTACTTGGGAATTTTTTTTTTAACTATTCTATTGTCTAAAAAAGGCCATTTTAACACCTCTTCAATTTACTGCATTATTGTAGTTCAGTAAAACTAAAAACATGTTTATTTGAAATAAGCAATTACTGAAATAAAATCAAATTGAAAACTGAGAAATGTGTATTATCGTATCATTTGAGATGGAAATGAGCCAAGATTAATTTCACAATGTTTGCAGCATTTGAATCCTGTTCATTCCGAAGCCAGATATTACAAATAGATTTCCACTCTGAATAAATAAATAGGCCTAAATTTAAGATTATTTATTTGAATTGCATCTAAAATTTCCATTCATTTGGATTATGCAGTTTAAGATAAACTGTAAAAAAAACTTAATGTGATACATATTTGCCAATCAAACAGGTAAGATTTCTGCACTCAGAAATAAAAAAATCATGGCATAATTTATAAATGTTCGTATGTATTTGATTTGATTTAAATAATAATATTTGTTTATAGTGCATTCTTTCAAATTGCTTGGAGCTTGTAACTATGAAGACATTTATTCAGTTGAAAATGGCTAAAATATGGCAAGATGTAGAAGCAATATATAAATGTATGAGATTGAAACTAATTGGATTTATTGATGATAAATATTTAAACCTGCTTATTCTGTATTTAAAACGCAATCAGTTAACAGAAATCTGATCTGGTTATTTTATGTATGACAGTTTATTAATTTAGTTATATTAAAATGGATGTAGATTTTATGTGCATAAATCTTACATTTAGGCCTAATTATTTAAGTTACAGTAGCTATAAAGCATTAAAGACAGAGTATTTCTCGGCTTAGTATGAAACAATGACACAGCTGAACTCAGCATGTGCAGCTCTGAACGTCCTAACCTCTGAAGGACGAGACCTGTCACTTCAAACTAAACGCCCTCCGCTTGTGTGCTTTTGGGAAAGAGACACAGCCGGTGGAGTTTACAGCTTCTAGATTTACATTTCAGCTTCAGTTCTGTCATCAAGTCATTCAGCGTTCGATTAGCCGTGGGAAACCTGCCAGATGACGATGAGCGTTTCATACAATCTCGTTACGTCTTCATTTCCCTTACAATGAGTCAAACGTTAATTATACAGTCGCTAGTGATATTATAGTAATTACTTGAAATAATATTAGAAAGCATCATGTGCTATTTAACCAACAAATCAACATAATTAGCATCCCTTTCAGAAGCTTTAGCTAAAGCCTCCAGTGTATTTACAGCTGCACCAAAGACAAACAGAGTCACGCCTGAAATCCCTCAAGAGTGTACGACGTTATTAAACCACTGTTTGTTAAACAGCTTCGTGCTACGCTGAGACCTTCAACAAACACGCTACTTTGCAAAAACGTTATTTAAAGGGATAGTTCACCCAAAAATGGTCTCTCAAGCAGGCGCGCTAACGACAAGGCGGTCGAGCGTATGACGTAGACATAACGAAATTCGCAACGTAAGATCCGGGGAGAGAGTGACGAACACAGATACACAGAGAAGAAAGCAAAACAAAACATCCATCACAAACTTATTTAAACATCCCGGGTATTGACACGAACGCACCATTTTAATCAAAACAGATACTATTTACTTGTTCACATGGTTTTCTTGTGCTGTATACAAAACTTGGTTCTCACAAGATTACACGCTTCTCCCCGGAGCTTACTCTCGCGAGACTACAGTCCTCGTTCCGGATCTTACGTTACGCCTTTCGTTACGTCTACGTCATACGCTCGACCGCCTTGTTGTGAGCGCGCATGCTTGAGAGACCGGAAGCTGCACATTACAGTTTATAAAGTAAAAACATTTTTACATTGTTCTTAAACTAACGCATCGTTTCACTTCAGAAGGCCTTTATTAACCCCCCGGAGTCGTGTGGAGTAGTTTTATGATGATGGATTCAGAAACAGGGGCACCATTCACTGCAATTACACAGATTGGAACAGACAAGACAATATGGAATATAACTCTGAATGTGTTCGTCTGCGAGAGGAATGTCAGACGCGCATAGGATGCCCTGAGGGTGAGTGAATCTTGGACTCATTTTCATTTTTGGGTGAACTATCCCTTTAAATCAGTGTTGTTTTAGTACCATTGATATTCTTGTATACAGGTGCATCTCAATACATTATAATGTCGTGGAAAAGTTAATTTATTTCAGTAATTCAACTCAAATTGTGAAACTCGTGTATTAAATAAATTCAATGCACACAGACTGAAGTAGTTTAAGTCTTTGGTTCTTTTAATTGTGATGATTTTGGCTCACATTTAACAAAAACCCACCAATTCACTATTTGGAAAGCCTTCTGGAAAGTATGTTAATTTACTGTATATGTACTCAATACTTGGTAGGGGCTCCTTTTGCTTTAATTACTGCCTCAATTCGGCGTGGCATGGAGGTGATCAGTTTGTGGCACTGCTGAGGTGGTATGGAAGCCCAGGTTTCTTTGACAGTGGCCTTCAGCTCATCTGCATTTTTTGGTCTCTTGTTTCTCATTTTCCTCTTGACAATACCTCATATATTCTCTATGGGGTTCAGGTCTGGTGAGTTTGCTGGCCAGTCAAGCACACCAACACCATGGTCATTTAACCAACTTTTGGTGCTTTTGGCAGTGTGGGCAGTAGGGTTGTGACGGTGAGGAAATTTTCCCACCGGTTAATCGACCTGATGTCACACCGGTTATAACGGTATCACCGTGGGGGTGGGGGGGGGGGGCTTACAATACCCTGTAAGCGCCGTGCACGTTTTACTTTGACTTTCATATCAGCAGCAATTCGGCTTCAAGCAGTGTTTAAATAAAATAAAAATCAGCAAATACTGTGGAATCAAATAAATGAGAAACTAATGTTTTTTTTTTAAACATCACTTAGTAAGAAATCTGGTCGGGACAGCCGCGGCAATGCAGACCTAGACTGCTGTGATGCAAGACTGTCGTCTGTTCGGTGCGTTGCATTGAGCAGACGCATTCAGTTTTAATTTTAGTGTCCTCTAACTGAACAAAATAATTTTTATTACTATAAAAAAAACAATCTAAACGACGGTGGGGGACGGTGCCACGGTGAGCAAGTGACATAACAGTGTTGCGGCTTAACACCTGTATAACCGTCATCACCGTCTATCGCGGCAAGCCTAGTGGGCAGGTGCCAAATCCTGCTGGAAAATGAAATCAGCATCTTTAAAAAGCTGGTCAGCAGAAGGAAGCATGAAGTGCTCCAAAATTTCTTGGTAAACGGGTGCAGTGACGTTGGTTTTCAAAAAACACAATGGACCAACACCAGCAGATGACATTGCACCCAAATCATCACAGACTGTGGAAACTTAACACTGGACTTCAAGCAACTTGGGCTATGAGCTTCTCCACCCTTCCTCCAGACTCTAGGACCTTGGTTTCCAAATGAAATACAAAACTTGCTCTCATCTGAAAAGAGGACTTTGGACCACTGGGCAACAGTCCAGTTCTTCTTCTCCTTAGCCCAGGTAAGACGCCTCTGACGACAACTGTAGCCAAATTCCTTGACACGTCTGTGTGTGGTGCTCTTGATGCCTTGACCCCAGCCTCAGTCCATTCCTTGTGAAGTTCACCCAAATTCTTGAATCGATTTTGCTTGACAATCCTCATAAGGCTGCGGTTCTCTCGGTTGGTTGTGCATCTTTTTCTTCCACACTTTTTCCTTCCACTCAACTTTCTGTTAACATGCTTGGATACAGCACTCTGTGAACAGCCAGCTTCTTTGGCAATGAATGTTTGTGGCTTACCCTCCTTGTGAAGGGTGTCAATGATTGTCTTCTGGACAACTGTCAGATCAGCAGTCTTCCCCATGATTGTGTAGCCTAGTGAACCAAACTGAGAGACCATTTTGAAGGCTCAGGAAACCTTTGCAGGTGTTTTGAGTTGATTAGCTGATTGGCATGTCACCATATTCTAATTTGTTGAGATAGTGAATTGGAGGGTTTTTGTTAAATGTGAGCCAAAATCATCACAATTAAAAGAACCAAAGACTTAAACTACTTCAGTCTGTGTGCATTGAGTTTATTTAATACACGAGTTTCACAATTTGAGTTGAATTACTGAAATAAATAAACTTTTCCATGACATTCTAATTTATTGAGATGCACCTGTAGTGAATATTTTGAATGCGATTTTTCTGGTTTGTTTGTCGTCTAGTTTTTAGGTTTTGGCCTCTTACTTGACTCCGTATGCGAGAATGATCAGTCCGATCAGAACCCCGATACTCCCATCCAGGTACCAGACTTTAGGTTCGTGTTTGAACACCTCGGCGCTGATTAGGATGGAGAATCCCATGACGGCGCCGACAAGAGAGTTAAAACCTGCAAATGAGTAATTACATAAATGTGAAAAACATCGGAAAGAGCAGCGTGCAAAAGAAAGAAACATGGGTTTTACAACAAAGAAAATTAGCTAAAAAAAAAACTGAATGCCAATAAAACATTTACTTGAAAAAAAAAAAAAATTAGCTAAATTTACTAAATAAACATAAAACATTTTTGAATAAATAAGGCAGAAAAAACATCACAATTGTATATACTTTTCACTAAACTTGCTAATTAAACATAAGTCATCAAAATACAAATATTTACAATATTTTTTAAATAAATGTACTAATTAAACAAGGCATCAAAAAAAATTCTAGCCTAACTTATATTAGCTAAATACTAATTAAACAAGACATCAAAAACAGTCTTTATTAGCTCAACATTTTAACCTTTTTAGCTAAACTTACTAAACATGCTAAATACTAATTAAACAAGACATCAAAAACAGTCTTTATAGCAATATATATTTTACCTTTTTAGCTAACTTACTCATTAGAGAAGGCATCAACAATTTTATTTTTTAGTTCAACTTTTTGAAAATGTTTACATCTAAACTTCCTAAACATGAGACATCAAAAAAGGCAAAACAAGGCATCAAACGTTTTTTTTGCGTTACATTTTTTGGCTAAACTTACTAATTAAACATAAATGTTTACATCTAAACTTCCTAAACATGAGACATCAAAAAAGCAAGCTTAACATTTTTAGGCATTTTTAGTTCAAGTTTTTTTGCGTTACTTATTTTTTGAGACATCAAAAATATATATTTTAGTTACTAAATTAAACTTATTAAAGGACATCAAAAATACACATTAAAATTTTTACATTTTTAGCTAAAGGTAATACAAGTTTTACTATCCAAAAATATATATTTTAGTTACTAAATTAAACTTATTAAAGGCATTAAAAATGTTATTTTTAGCTAAAGGTAATACAAGTTTTACTATCCTTACTAATTAAACATAAGACATCAAAATCGTAGCTACACTTAATATACATAATATTATTTACTATTAGCTAAACATACTATTAGCTAACTTTAACTAAACTTATACTAATTAAACATAAAATAGCAAAAAAAAGCTTCATTTTGAACATTTTTACTTTTTTTGTTAAACTTACAAATTAAATGCACAACATTCAAAAATAGCTGACAAATTTGACCTTTTTTAGCTAAACTTACTAATTAAAAATGAAAGATAAAAAAATGTGTTTTAAGATAATCTTTAACTTTTTTAAAGACACAAACAGGTTTCTTTATCTTTACAGATAAATCGTTGTGTTTTGAGATGATCAGTGATTGCGTGTTAACTAGCTATGTTTGGACAGCTGGTGAGTTTCACACATGGATAAGCTCGCGTGCGATTGGCTCATTGACGATGGGTGTGTGTTTGTGCTACTGGAACACTTGGTGTACACAGCGATTACTGTCAGACCGTGTGTGACCCATTCATGACTTACAGTTAAACATGTCAAAATACTTTGCACTGTTTGCTACATTTAAGGTTTAAGTGTGTACTTAAAAGGTTAGTTCACCCAAACATGAAAGTTAGTCTGTGTTTTACTCTCCTTCGAAGCATCCTAGTGTATGCGACTTTCTTCTTTCAGACGAATCCAATCGGAGTTACATTAAAAATTGTCCTGGCCCCTCCAAGCCTTACAATGGGACTAAACGGGTGTTAGCTGGATCATGTTCGGAAGCATACCTGTCAACACTCCCGTTTTCCCGGGAGTCTCCCGTATTTCACACCCATCTCCCGCCCCCCTCCCGTTTTGTTATTTCTCCCGGGAAACTCCCGTAATTTGTATGGCCCAAAACTAGTTATATGAATACTTGCAACAATATTATAGTCCAAGGTTGTCTAGTTGCCAGATCTTGTATGAAACGCATCACCTCACACAATCGACACAATACACACATTTCAAATCATGTGTGACCTCAACCTGGCAACCTGCTACGCGCGCTGCTGATTTCTGCGCAGATAGTAGACGCGCTGGGAAGTTGGATCTAGCATCAGTGGTGGAAATGGAAGGAGAAGAGTCAGGTGGTGCTCCGGCGAAGAAAAACAAATATTTTTGTACATTTAACAACAGCTGGACGGAAAAATGTAATGTCTAGTCTCGAAGCCATGTAAACAACGCCCACGCCTTTTGCAAAGTGTGTCGCACTGCTGCGCGTGGCCACGAAAGCGTATTATTTGCACGCGTTTTTATGCCTTGCCCATTTAAACGT
Organism: Ptychobarbus kaznakovi; assembly: GCA_027422405.1. Classification (NCBI taxonomy): domain Eukaryota; kingdom Metazoa; phylum Chordata; class Actinopteri; order Cypriniformes; family Cyprinidae; genus Ptychobarbus; species Ptychobarbus kaznakovi. The sequence continues at coordinate 5,050,947 of CM049815.1, forward strand.
TCAAAGGAGTTTATAAAACACTTAAAAAAAGAGTTTATAAATCCCTAAAACATTCAAACACAGGACGCGGACAATCTCAAGAGATCTCGCGCGCAGTGTGCACATAGAGAGCAAACTTAAGTGAACGTGAACAGTTCAGAAAAAAATTGGATGTGTATTATATTGATATATTGTCTCTTAAAGTGATCGTGCCTAATTTACTGCTGTCTAACCCCCCTTCCATACCACCACAACTCGTTCGTGTTCCGAGCGGGTCTCGAACCCGGGATTGTCGGGAGGCGGGCGCTCTAACAAGGAACGCCAAAGGCTACAGCCTCTACAGTCGCTAGAGCGCCTCTATTTGAGGTCAGGAGAGTGAGGTTTACACACAGCCCTTACTGGCATACATCCGTTACACTCACCCCTAAACCTCACTCCCATCCGGGTCACGGCACCAATGTTACACCCCCCTCCCGGGTCCATACCACCACAACTCGTTCGTGTTCGAGCGGTCTCACGGGAGGCGGGCGCTCTAACAAGGAACGCCAAAGGCTACAGCCTCTAGCGCGCCTCTATTTGAGGTCAGGAGAGTGAGGTTTACACACACTTACTGCATACATCCGTACTCACCCCCTAATCGGGTACCGGGTCCATACCACCACAACTCGTTCGTGTTCCGAGCGGGTCTCGAACCCGGATTCCGGTGCGGGAGGCGGGCGCTCTAACAAGGAACGCCAAAGGCTACAGCCTCTAGCGTCAGTCGCTAGAGCGCCTCTTTTTTGAGGTCAGTGAGGTTTACACAAGCCCTTACTGGCAGCCCTTACATCCTGGTTACACTCACCCCCCAATACATCCCGTCCTGGCCACGGCACCAATCGTTTGTCCATACCACCTCACTCGTTCGTGTTCCGAGCGGGTCTCGAACCCGGGATTCCGGTGCGGGAGGCGGGCGCTCTAACAAGGAACGCTCTACCCAGACACCTACAAACTTGAATACAATTTAAAATTGTTTAAATAGAACAAATAAATATATAGAACAAACAAATAAATCAAACTATTTCAAACAGGGCCCGCAGGTACAACCTGCACCAGGGCCCTGCAAACCCCAGCTACGTCCCGGGAGCAGTGACAGAACAGTCAACAGTATGTTGACTTTCTCAGGTCAACATAACTTGCTAATAACTTCAGTAACAGTAGTGTGGTGGATCAATGAATGCAGGAGAAGGGGAGAGATAACACAGTGTGTCTGTGTACAGCAGTTAAACTGAATACAGTGTTTATATCTCCTTGATTCAGATGATGAGAGAGATGAGAACTCCTGACCAGTCTTGTGGACTGAAGGTCAGGCTAGGGAATTTAAAAACAGGCACTCTTAAATGTGCATTGAACATTTCCAGCTGATAAAACCTGTGCTCCATTATAAAAAAAATACCATATTCAGGAAAAATGTTGCTCTTAACTGACTGCGTTAGATGATTAACCCAGTATAAAATCAGTCCAGTCTCCCCAGCTGTAAATGTCATCGGCTGTCTTGTGTTGCTTCTAATAAATGGACATGTTGATATCACATAAGCAGTCTTTCAGAATGCTGTCAGTTACATGTAGATGCATACTGTATACATTAGTGAGTAGTGTTTATGGGGTGTCACTTTGGGACGGGTGAGGGAAGGAAATATCACAGTATGCTCACTACAAAAAACTAGACTACACCACTGCGTGTGAGGGACGTTTTATTACAGACGCATGCACTTTATTTGACGTCTTCCAAACTGTAAACAGAAAACACCCGTTTATCCACATTGTAAGGCTTGGAGGGGTCAGGGCAATTAATTTTTTTTTATATAACTTTGATTGGATTCGTCTGAAAGAAGAAAGTCACATACACCTAGGATGCTTCGAAGGTGAGTAAAACACAGCCTAATTTTCATTTTTGGGTGAACTAACCCTTTAAGTGTGTGAATAAAGATTATTGTAGTATATTTTACAAGAAAGTAGTTCTCTAGTTTTCTACCTCAAAATTACATTTCAACATTAATCCCACTTGCCATTCCTTTGCAGTTATATGAAACAATTTCCACACAGAAATTGCTAGTTAAATACATTTGATGAGTAATAGCTACAATTTTAGCTTTTAGGTGCGAAGCAAACCCATACTTATTGTACTTGGGCACAATTGCACTTCAAATACCAGGATGATGCACTTAACCAAAAAAACTAAGTGTGTAATGTTGAACACTTCATGCATACTGGACGTGCACGTGGACTACAGATGCAGATGAGCTTTATAGCTAACTCTGGCACAAGACTTTTGTTGTGCATTGTCCCTGTATAAATAAATGAAAATGCACTCAACTGTCGCAGCTTTAATTACGTCGTGAAGGGGAAGGGCTATCAGACTCTGATCATAAATGACAAAATAACCGTATAAAATTAATACACTACATGGTTGAGTACATAGTGCACAAGTGCATAGTGCGTCATAGTGATGCAGTTAATGTCTTTTTAACTAACATTTTTTACTTTTTAGCTAAATTTACTGATTCATTAGCTCAACTATTACAATTTTTAGCTAAACACAAGATATCAACAGAATATATTTTTTAATCAAACTTAGCTAAAACTTACTAATTAAACAAAATCAAATAACTTTGAACTTTTTTAGCTAAACTTACAAAACACGAGACATCAGAAATATATATTTTAGTTCAACTAAACTTAATGATTAAATGTTTTTAGCTCAACTTTTTTAACCTTTTAGCCAAGCTTACTAATTAAACATGATTCCATTAACAGATTTCATATTAAATTCTACTTGCTGTTTCTTTGTAATTATTTTAAACAATTTTCACTCAGACATTTCTTGTAAATGTCACAAGTAAATCTTACACCACTTTATTTATTTATTTATTTTCAGAGTGATTTAGATTACAAAAATCACAAGTTTGGTCTTTTAGAAAAGCTCTAGCACAACTCTTCTCAATAATCCACTTGATTTAATTTTAACCGTGTATGTGCGTGTGTGCACTGGTATCCATCTGTGCGTATCTGTCTCTATATATAAGTCTGTCTCTGGCCCTCCATCTGCTCATCTGTCTATCTACTCGTCTGTTGCATTTTCTTTTTCATTTTTTTTGTTTCTTTCAAATTAACAAATGAAAACCACCATAAAAGTGGCTTCTTCTATTTTTAAGTTGCATTTTAAGTCATCTGAAGTCATAAAAACATATTTGTTGTTATTTTTGGAGATTGACTATCTTTCAATCTATAGAAAAAAAGCGCATTCTGCTGAACATCTCACGTTTTACAGAAAGGAAATTATTTTTTTATAACAAACTTAGGATATCTTAAGTGTTACTGTTTTAAAATAATATTATTTTTGGGATTCGATGGAATCGGTTTGTTAAATATAATTCACGTGTGAAATTCTGCTGCTTCCAGCTGGTGGGAAGTCAAAACGGGAGGAGCTAAAGTGAAATAAGACCAGACACGTCGCGACGGCACTGTGAATAATACATCAGGCTGGCCATCACCACGGTAACCAGGTGGGCTTCCGGGGAAACATACCGTCGGTGATGAGGGCCCTGCTGGTGAGGACTCTCCCCAGCATGAACTTAAAGACGGACAGAATAGCGCACGCAATCCCGCTGATAACTGACACGCTGTACAGGAAGTCATCCTGGAGGAAGAGAGGGAAAGAGACATTATCATACTGAGCATGACGTGACGTTCATAACGGTCAACTGCACTGTTTTATTCAACAGCAATTCATACTGATGATGACACACTGTAAAGGAAATCAAGAGAGTGTTTAGAATAACAAACTCTGAGATATATACTGTATACAGGGTATTATTTTTAAAGAGGCAACTGTAAAAATTTCAATTAGTATGCTACACAGTTGTCACAAACCTCATTACAGTGTGTTTAATATAGTATTTGTGTCTTTTTGATCAAATAATGAGTCATGTTGTATTCTAAATAACATACGACCATACTAACTATTTCTGCGGTATATACTATGTATGCTGTGCACTCGCTGAAGTTAATGTTTTGATGTGTTCTGATAATAGTGTAACTACTGTTGTTTGAAGCACTTCATAAATATAGGAGTATGTAGTATTTAGTACGTAGCATGTAAGTGTAATGGCATATTAGTGTACTATACAAAAATATTTTTAAACAGTACGCGGTATGCTGCATTAAGCATTTCAAACTGTAGAATACTACTGAAGTAGGCTAGTACACAGTATGCAACAGTAAATATTTCAAACTGTAGCATGCTAAATTGTCACATGACCGCATTAAAGCCCCGTTTCCACCGCAGGAACTTTACCCTGGAACTTGGGACTTTGGGCCGGTACTCTGTGTGTTTCCACTGCAGGAACCAGGTTCTAAATAAAGTCCTGGGTACAAATTTGCCCCTCAGAAAGTCCCTGCTCGTGAGGTAGTACTTTTTCAAAGGTCCGGAACTTTCGAGGGCGGGACTTGGGCGCTGAGCATGCTGATTGGTTGAGTTCACGCAGCACTGTATTTCAACCACCATATTCGCATGATTTTTTTTATATATATATTACTGTTATTGTGTCATGAAATGTAATTTTACAAGTATTTCAGGCGAGAATGTAGTTGTTTAAAACTCAAATCTGCAGTTTATTTATAAAGATCGCGCCTATTTGAAAATGTGCTTCGCCGATTTCGGAGACGTGAGCTCCACGCGATCACCGGGCGCTCAATGCTCATGTATCCCGAAGAGAGGAGCATGACCTCGGCTAGTCCTTCTGACATTTGCCGCTGGATCTGATGTCTCTGTAGTAGTATAATTCGCTGGTATAGTGATATAATTCGCTTTGGTAATCTAACAGGCAATCTTTGGTCTTTATTCTATTATTCTGTTAATCAATTAATATGTTAAAATAAAAATGAAAAGAGGCATTGTTTGATATTTCGTTTCATTGTAATGTATATTCCCTAAACTACATTTCTGCGGCTATTAATATGTTTATAGGCAGTGGTGTTTGATAAAGTTCGTCTGTAAATACAGTGAGGAAGATTGCAGTAGCCGAGGCGAGCTGACTGATGTTATCAAATACGCTGCTCTTTGCAGAATTACCGGACTTGCGTCATCCCATCTGTGCGAGTTCACACTCCCGAGTCGAACTCGCGAAGTCAGAACCATAGACATAATACATACTATATACTGTATGTCTATGGTCAGAACTACCGAGGACGCCAGTCCGAAATTTGCATACTTGGTATTGAGAAACGCACGGAGACCTACGTCACCAGACTATTTGCCTATCCTTCTCAGTACTTTAGGCCGCGATGGAAATGCAGACATCAACAGGTCTGGGCTGAAAAAAATCCTGGGAAAAACGTTCCTGGGACAAATTGTGGAAAAGCAGCTTAAGTTCATGTTTCCTGATATGTATGAAAAAATGTTGCTGAAGTAAACATATACAGTTAAAAGGTGTTTTGACAACGGTGTAGAATTACTAATTTTTTGAAGCATTTATTGCTGCATAATACATTATATTTAAGTATATACTGTGCAGTATGTACAGTAGATAGGTAATATTTCAAAAACAGCCAAAGTTAGGCTATGTTCAGAATAAAATACTACTATACTGTTTCCTATTTATAAAAGCAGTATGCAATAATCAATCAAGCACACTACATATTCACATGACCTCATTGCAGTCACATTACAAGTGCGTGTTTGTTTAGAGATATCCTGTGCATACAATACTTTCATACTACACACTTGCTGAATTAATGAAGTCTTTTGGTTATGTATTGAGTAATATTGTGTATTGTATGTCGCTGCATAATACATATTTCAGTAAACAGTATGTAATGCCAAACCCCTCGGAGGACCTCAGAGGAAGCCAACCCTCAGACAGTATACAGAATTAACTACATTTTGCCATAAGTCAAATATATTAAGTTTCTACAATATATAAATCTATTGCAGAAACTTGATTTCCTGTAAAGCTGCTTTGCAACGATTGTATAGTAAAAAAGCGCTATACAAATAATCTTGAATTGAATTTAATATAACTGTCTGTGTATTCCACACATGTAAATAAGTATAGTATGCATCCTGCAAATCTAGTATGAGAAGTATCTATGCATATGTTATACAGAAAGCAGTATGAATGGAAATAAGGAGCACAGAGGTGAGAGAGAACGAAAGGATGTGAAAATAAGATGAATAGAGTTGCGAGATGCCTTCTCAGCCCAAGCAGAATCATTAAAATTGTGCGCTGGCCTTGCAGACGTGAAAAAATGCAACGCTGCAAGGTTCCCACCATCAAACATAACGTCCAACACAAACACACACACAATCGGTCAGTCAATGCATCATCTGTTTCCACCAAATAAAACGCAATGATGGATCTTCTGGCGAGAGAAGCTCATCAATATTGATGTCAGGCAGGTGAAGAAAGCTGAAAACAATGAGGTTTGTGTCTCGCGGACAGTGTCGAACAACTCTAACCGTCCCTGAAGAGTTAAAAACAACCTCATGACCTCGCATTTATCAGAAACACTGTATCTGCCAACAAACATCCCACAACGTCTCTCTCGGAAACATCTCTGATCATCCATCTCCTCTCAGACAGGGAATTGGTAGCAGTTGCGCTATCATAATTTTTTACGGTTGTGTGTCTTTTATGATTGTAGTTTCGACCGCAGGACCATAAAATGACGTAAACATCATTATTTAGGGTTGTATGTTTGTGTCAGTTGGTCACTTACTTAACTGATTTTGTTTTAATCTAGCAGGTTTATGACAGGAAGTGCAAATGGGACTATTACAGGTATTCAGCAGAGGACTGTCGTATTGATTTTCTAGCACCAGAAAAACAGTCGAGAGAAACGCACGCATGGGGTTTGCAAAAGGGGTCAGTCCATTTCAAACACCTTGTTCAGAACAGCCTATTAACATTTCATTAGAGAACGAAAGAGCACGAGAGAGAGAGAATGTGCGAAATAAATAAGAGAGAGAAAAGAAGGGGGAAGTGTTTCTGACATCAGCAGCAGATGAAGGGAGGGAGAAATATTGGATCTATTTTTAGGCGGCGCTTGTATGCGCCAAAACCCAGCTTTACACGCTGAGACAGGAACAGGAATTCTCCAGGGAAAAGCCAGAGTCCTGATTAAAACATCACTGACTCTCTCTCTCTCTCTCTCCATCTCCTCCGTTTCTTCTGTATCTCTCATGTGGTTATCGTCTTCTCTATTACACCCTAATTTTGTTTGCTACGCTCTTAAAAATAAAGTTTCAAAAAGGTTTACAGTCTAGTGACTTTTTTATCATAAGAGAACCTTCTTAAAGAGGTCATGAACTGAGAAACCAAAATTCCTTGATCTTTTGACATAAAAGGTCATTGTACAAGAAAAACATCATGTAAGTTTTATAACTCAACCCTTTCTTGTTAGTCTAAAAACAGCTAATATTGAAGGCAGTCTGCCAAAACAACCGCTTGTGGAATGTTCTACTCTATGAGGTAATAGTGTGGATAAGCCCCGCCTCCACAGAAGATCAACGCCTGCTTCTACATCACTGCCTGTTTAGCCCCGCCCACCGATTCACACATGTAGTGTTTATGAGAGAGGCGAACATGCAGGTCTACACAGAAACCAAATGATAAAGATGCTTTTAATACAACAAGACGCTGTTTAGTGTCAAGTTGAGGAAAAACAGTGTTAGCATTGCCTTCCTTCTGATCCCAACATTAGGAAAGAGTGAGTGAACTTTATTTTTAATGAAGATCCAGACCATGTTAGTGAGAACTTGGTCTTTAGTTCACTTCATTTTACAGTGGATTCGTATACAAACAAGGCACAATTCGACGTGGGATTTTCAGAAAGATTGCTGTGCCGACTATATTGGATCCGACAGTAATGTCACAACACAAGTGTGCGTATCTGTTTTCATTTCGTGGTCCCTGTTACTTTGTCTCTTCTTACGGATCGTTTGATATGTATTATTTATGTGTTTTTGACCTATAAATCACAGCAGCATCCATCTATAAGAACCGTAGGCTGTCAAACATACACAACTGTTAGCCAATCATAGCAGTGGGCGTTTATTTCCTAGTCTACATTCTGCCACGTCTATTCAAACAGAGCATTCTGATGAGGGGGTTAAAAACAGGACAGAAAACAGCGTATAACTTCTATATGATGATGTTTTTGAGGTAAAATCTAAGTAATATGAGTGGACCTCAGAGAACAGTACAAAATAATAAACAAAGGCAGTTCATTACCTCTTTACGTTCCTATGAACTCTGGAGTTCACGTGATGCCGTAAGAGAACCTTTTATTTCCTATTATGTCATCATAGAACCTTTAGTTCCTATTATTTCATATCATAATATAACCTTTTTAGCTCTCGTTATGTTGTTGTACACATTTTAGTTGTCATCGTAGAACCTTTTTCAGTTCTTGTTATATCATAGATGTTTTATTTATATCATCGTATACATTTATTTCATTGTAGAAACGTTTTAGTTCTTATGTCATCTTATAACTTTTTCTTGTTGTGACTAGAAGCTTTTTATTTTTATGTCATGTCACTCTAGAAAATATTTTATGTCTTAAGGTCATCATAGAATGTTTTTTGTTATTGTAGAAACTTTTTAAATTTTTAGGTAATTGTAGAAACTTTTTTTTACTTTTTAGGTCATCGTATTTTTTTGTTTTTTTTTGTCATCCAACAAACATCTTAAATTGTAGGTCATTGTAGAAGTTTTTTGCTTTCGTAATATCATCATAGAAACTTTTATATTTTTAGGAAATCGTAGAATGTTTTGTGTTCTCATCGTATACTCTGTTAAATATTAGGTCATTGTATATTTTTTTTATTATTATGTGTGTGAACTAGTTTTAAATATAGTTGTATAATGCTGGGTACACAGCACACCACAAGATAATCGGGCTGATTTTGGGCCGATTTCTCCCCTTCCGACAATCCTAGGTAATGTCCCGATTATCTTGGTGGATCTAAAGATTATCTTATCAGATTGAATCCACTCGGAAGAACGTCGGAGGCGCCCCGATCGTGAATCGTAAATATTCAACATCTGAAATCCTGCTGTGTGGGGGGAACACCGAGGACAAACGCGCGTTTGATCTACAGATTATCACGTGAAACGAAACAATATCCAATCAGAAAGCGAGCTGACAAGGACGGAAGCATAACGAACAGGCTGTATCCGAAATCGCCACCTATACCCTCAAATAGTGCACAAATAGTTAAAGATAAATCCTTTAATCTTACTACTGGAGCTGCCCGTTTCAAATGATTATTAAACAGCAAGCAAACTATACAAAAGCGGCAGTCCTTCCGGTGCACTCAGTGTCCGAATTCACTTTTCATTCACTCCTCCAAGTGAACTCTTTGAGTGGACTAATGTAGGGAATAGTGAATGAGGGTATAGGGGGCGATTTGGATACAGCCGCAGTCATGGCGCAGCACAAAAGGATTTGGACACATCATTACGGGAGGGTGGGATTTAGTTGTTGTTGTTTTTTTTCTCAAATTGTATTTATTGAAATGTATACTTAATGTTGTTTTTTTTTCCAAAGCTATATCTAGTTTGTGTTTTGAACGTTTATTTTTTGTTTATGTTCCATAAAAATAAAACGGACACTATCATTGCAATTTCTTACTGCCACCAAAGACTGGGACTTTGCCATTACTTTAAAGCCTTAAAACTATTCTTTGAATATTTTGTAATTATTTATACTTAATTTATGTAATTTTCTTATTGTTTTTTGTTTATTATTGTATTTGATGTAATTTATATGTTATTGCCCTTGTATGTTCTTTGTTCTAAAATTTGCAATAAAAAAATCTTGTTTATTCTCAAGTTGGTTCTTGATTGAAAAAAGGGTCCTTTCCTTTAAAGAATGTACAGTAGCAATGGAGTTTTTACCAGACCAAGTCTTTCGGTGTCTCATTTCATCACAGGAAGACGGATGGAGAGCTTGATTGAGAGAGAGAGTGAGTTATAGTGGTTTAAGGGAAACTATTTCCCCTCTTCATGTTGCCTGGTAACAGTGATATCAGACTATTCTAATCTCGTCCGTGACTTCACACCTCGTCTTCGTCATGTTTATTCAGCTTTACACTTCTGCTGTTTAACAGGCGCCGTTAGTTCCAGCCGAGGGAAAACTCACACAATCGGCGACATGAAAAGATGGAGTGTTGTGTTTGCGTTTGGCTTCCTTCACCTGAGAGACTCTCTTGAATGGAGCTTACAGCGAGGAAATACGATTTCAGAAAATGAATGCTTAGAGCAAATAAACAGATATATATTTAATAAAAATGACAAGAATCGAATCTGCTTAGAAAACAAAATAACAGAAAAATCACTGAAGGACTGAACAAACAAATGAATCAACCAATCAAGCAATCCAATGAATAAACTTAAATGAACAAAGGAATTAATAAATCAACCACGGTCAAAACAGCGAGTGCGTAAATGAACAAACAAATACATTAATGAAAAAATCAATAAAGGATTGAACACACAAAAGAATAATCAGTTGCTGATTTCTTCGTTCATTCAATCGTTCAGTTACTGATACATCCAATCGACCAAGAATTAATAAATGAAACCACAATTAGTGTCAAAAACGAAGTGCGTAAATGAACCAACCACAATAAAGGATTGAACACACAAAAGAATAATCAGTTGCTGATTTCTTCGTTCATTCAATCGTTCAGTTACTGATACATCCAATCGACCAAGACTATGAATTAATCAGTGAGTGAATAAAAATAAACAAACTAATGAATTAACCACTACAATGAATACGTTAGTGAGTGAATGAACAAACAAATGAATGAATAAATCAACAGAGGAACACTCAATCAGTCAAACAATCCAACCAATGATTTGTTTGTTTAGTGAGTGAATGAACAAACAAATGAATCAACAACTGAACTAATCAGTCAACCAATGCAATGAATAAATCAACTAAATCAAAGTCAGTGAATGAACAAATGAATCAACCAAATAAGAAACAGAATTATGTTTTTTCTTACCACTTCTGGTTTCAGTTTTGTGGCGAGGTCATGGATCGCTTTGACCAGGATAGTGATGGCCGACAAGATGAACACGACCCCGAGGATGACACACGCTCTGGAAAACACACACAGGTACACTGAGTAAACCCCAGCATCAATCCAAATGATGCTTTATTGAATTCACGGTCTAACTCCCCTCCAGTTAATAAAACACGACTCTGAAGCTTCTGCTTGCTTTAGTACCTTGCTCTTATTAGGCCTGTCAAGCCCTGCGTATATAAATGAAGGAGGTGAGGGCTGTAGTTGTCTAAGCCTGGTTAATAGGCAAGAGCATCTGTTCCACTATTTACTCTGCTGCAGGGGTAGTTGGGTGAAATCTGGTGACATTTTAGGACTATTCTGCTCTGTTTCTCACACGTGGATCGTATCGTGCTTTGTAAGCTCAGTCCGTGAAGTCTGTGTTTTGGTTAGTGAACACTCAAAGAACACTCTAACATCCTCCTAAAAATGTCCTGGCAACCACTCACAACACCTTACTGATGACACAGCAACACCCTGGCAATGCCCTAGAAATACTGCAGAACTATGAACTGACATCTACCTAGCAATGCCCTAGCAACCACTCAGAACACTTTAGTTACCGCATAGAAACTCCCTATGAACCACTCAGAGTAAATGCCTAGCAATGCCCTACAGAACACACTAGCAACCATCTAGGAATCACTCAGAACACCAATTAGTAACCATATAGGAACCCTAGGAACCACCTGGCAATTCCCTAAAAACCATGCAGAACATAATAGCATCACCCTAGCAACTACTCACAACACCATAGCTACAACCTACTGTAGCAATGCCCTACAAACCATGCATAACACAGTAACATGTAACCACACAGAGAGTCCCTAGAATCCACTCAGAACACAATAGCATTACTCTAGCAACCACTCAGAACACCTTAGCAACCAGCTACTTTAGCAAATCCCTAGAAACCATGCAGAACATAATAGCATCACCCTAGCAACCACTCACAACACACTAACAACCACCTGCTGTAGCAATGCCCCAAAAACCACTCAGAACATAATAGCATCACTCTAGCTACCACCCAGATCACCTTAGCAACGACCTACTGTATCAATGCCCTAGAAACCACATAATAGCATCACCCTAGCAACCAACTACTGGAGCAATACCCTACAAACCATGCAAAACACACCAATATCTACCTAGCAACGCCATAGCAACCAGTACACCTCAGTAACCACATAACCACTCTAAAAGAATCGCTAAGCACAAACTAACAACCACTTAGCGAAATCTCGCATAGCATCAGATTTTTGCACTCAAATTTTCTTTAAAATCTGCTGTGGTACATCATTATTCTCATACGGTTTGACTGTTTATGAGTCTGCAGTCCAGTAGATATGTCCATATCGCTAATGCAGCCTGCGTTATGATGTAATCTGTCTCCACGGCGATCCGCATCCGGCAGATTCCCCCAGAGACCAGCGGCGGCCCACGGCTTCATGGTGCATTACGTGTGTGTGTCTGTACTGTACTGTCTACACACTTCTGCCTTTGTCCTGTGTCTCTTTTTCTCTGCTTCCTCTTCTTTCTTTCCGTTCACAAAGCCCTCCCGCCCCTTTGCCATCTCTATTCTGTCCCTCAGCCGATAAGGGACGCCGAACACAGAGAGAGACTGTCTAAGGACCCTCCATAGACATGAAACCCAGAGCGGGGCCACTTCCTGTGGGACAGGAGAGTCTGTCTGCCTGGCCTCCATCATCAAAGCTGGTGGTCTTTAGGAAACGTTAACCTGCTTTAACCTGGTGAGGTAAATTATACTAATCTTGTCTTAAAAATACAGCACATCTGAAAACATGATCATTTTTACGACCACAGGTTGTTTGGATAATTAGTTGCACGTTTCGTTTGACCACAAAACGCCCACCAATGTCCTCCTTTAGCCGAGGAACATGTCAAAATTTCAACATCATTACCTTGTAAGATCAGTCTGACCTTCTGCTCTCCTTGTTGCCCAGAAACGACGTCTAATTGGCTACTGACACTACCCAGAATCCCCACCGAGCACTAACTATACCGCGTTTGCTTTAATGGAGGAAGGATCACGTGCACTTACATGTGTTCTCTGTGTGCTGAATGGACGGCCGCTGCGTTACTGTATCGCCAAAGCACGATTATGGAGGACAGGACGTCTAGAGTGGCATCAAACTGCAAACGAATGGACAACAATGATAAAGTGAAGCATTAAAACGTTAAAGACTGTGAAATAATAACAATTGAATTATATGAAGTGTTCGCATACTTACAGCAAACCCAAACGCTGATGCACTGTGCCGCATTATAGAAACAGCTGCAAAAGGAATGAGAAAAAATTATTTCAAATGAAAATGATTTCAACTTAAAAATTTTTTAATACAATTTTAAAAATAGTTAAATTAGTTGGACAAACTTATTGTGAAGTGTATATTTTGTAAAAATATATATTTTTGAAATTTTTATATATTTTTTATTTATTTAATGTTTACCTTTTTTAAAACAGTTAATTATCTGGACAAACCAGTATGTAATGTTTTTATTTAAAAAATAATAAATAAATACATAAACGAGAGTTCATAAGTTGGAAGAGCCGTAAATGTAAAGTGCTTAAATTTGCAAAATATTGTAATAAATAAATTCTAAAGATAGTTCCTTAGATGGACAAACTTTAAAAGTGAAGTGTTTTTTATTTTATAAATATTGATAAACAAACAAATACATACATACATAAAACTTTAATGTGAAGTGTTTATTAAAAATACAAATTTGTATAAATACATTTTACTATTAAAAGTTCATTAGTTTATATATATCATTTAAAGTACATTAGATAAATACATTTTACAATGAAAAATGTAAAATTAATTATTTGGACAAACAGATAATTAATTTAACATTGTTACAATGGCAATGGAAATGTTATGAATTAATGTGAAATTGAATTCCTATTTACTTTCCACAGCCTGTATCCAGTCACCATCCACTCCAGCATTCAGGAAGTATATATTGTTAATATTAGAGATATATCTAAACATTATGTATATGCATTCCCCTGCTGTAAAACTGCGTTTGAAGGATTTCCAGCAAGTAAAGTGGCCTGGATCAGATTTCATCTCTTCACACTGTGATGTCAGCACATGGTGTGGTTCTGAGCTACACAAACAGCAGTGTGGCTCGTGTCCAGTTATCGACCTTATATTGACCTCTAATGCACCTGAATCCTCTATCCTGAGACTGGATGAGCGATCCGAGATATTCCATCCACCTCTACAGGGTCAGCCAAACTCTCAAAGTACTCAGATCTGCGTTTCAGGACAGTTTGTTCACCTAGATTACATGTGCAATTGATTGTACTGTACAGCAATATGGAATACACTACTGTATGGTAAAGAATAGTAGAGTGTAGCATGGTGCAGTATAGTGTAAACATATTTTTAGGGGGAACAAACTCCAAATTTTCTATCAAAGTTCCATTTTTTTGTAGTGTAGAACTATTCCAGCAAATACAGAACATTCCACTAATGTTAGCATATGGTTCTGGTTTAGTTATTTTTGGGGATCCAATTCCAAACATTCTAAAAATCTTCTCTTTAGGTTTTAGGTAGTAGTATGCTAGCAAACACAGGACGCTCTGCTAATGCTAGTGTATGAATCTGGTTGTTTGTAAAAACTATTCCTTATGTTTTCTTTAGGTTCTATTTTTTGTAGTGCCAAAGCATCCCAGCAAACAAAGAATGCTTCTCTAACATTAACATATGGTTCCAGATTGGTTACTTTTTGTGAACTAATTCCAAATGTTCTAAGAATGTTCTTTTTAGGAATTTTGTATTTTTTTTTAGTGCTAACACAGAATGCTAATGTTAGCGTATGATTCCAGTTTTGGTTACTTTTGGGGAACCAATTCCAAATGTTCTAAGAATTTTCTCTTAAGTTTTCTTTTGGTGCAAAACAATCATAGAACATTTTTTAACATTAGCATATGGTTCCAAAGGTTCTTAGAATGTTCTCTTAGAGAAAAAAAAATGTGGTGCAGTATCCCATAAACGTTAGCATATTTTTCCACTTTGGATTATTTTTGGGGAACCAATTCCAAGAATATTCTTTTAGGTTCTATTTTTGTAACCATGAATTTGTAAGTTGTAATGACTGAATTAAGGTGGTGATGCAACGTCAACCATGCCAGAAGACTAATAATCATGCTCAAATACACCAGTGTTGGTCTTTAGATAAAGTTTGCACACACATTCAAATGGCAGAAATCATTACTCAAATACAAACACACTCTTTCTGTTCCTCAGGGACACTGTTAAAAATGAATAACGGCGCTGCTGCGGCATGAGATGAAAGATTTAGCAGTTTCTAAATATAAATTCTGTTCCTTTTAGTGAAATCCACTCTGTTTTAGACGTCTCGCGCCAGCCGATTTCAAGTCCTCAAGAGGCCAAACTCAAGTAACACATTGACAGTCAATAAAACATCTATAATCCATGCAGTCATTCATTGTCCTACAGAATCCCATCGAACACACTAGAAGTCTCCACACACACGTTGTCTCTGGAACAACATCTGCATCTTAATCTTACAACAAACTGCAGGGGTTTTAGTTGTACCACATGCAGTGCATCTTGGGTAACAAGCAAGGATTTATGGAGACTTGTCTGTGGAAAGCTGAAACCATTCCCTGCTTATTAGGAAGTCATATTTATGCTGATATGTGAAGTCAGCAGCTTCTACAAGGAGTGCTGATACTGGGGCCAGAGCCAATCATGATAATTATGAAGCCTCTAAAACTCTAGGATATCGTAGGATCACAATGAAGCATCATGGGAATAAAGGATTATGGGTAATTCAGCTTTCAGTCTGTCATTGGTGAATGCTTTGAATGGACATTGAATTTCATAGACACATCACACAAGGCAAAGCAAAAAAGAAAACTATCTATAACTGCTGCTAACTTAACTCATTTATGTAATTATACTTACATATTTTACATAGGACATATTTTTAGTTTCTTGAAGCTGTTTCATCAGATGGTATTTGCCAGACTGTCTCTTAATGTAATTTATATTATTTTATTTTGTTTATTATTAAATTTACTATAAATTATTGTCATTATAAATTATTGTAAAGGTTTCAAAGCATTATTTTTTGCCTTTATTTGACAAGACAATAGAGGTGAAAAGGGAAACAATGGATGTTTTGTGAGCAAATGTGATTTGTAGTATACAAAATTTGGCAAGTCAATGTTGCGGTATTATTCATTACAGTACATTATGAATTACGCACGTCACCAGCATTAATATTGAACTATTTATCGTCGCTCATAAAGCTATGGTACCGAAATATTGGTTTGGTAACGTTTTCACCTCACCTTATTTTGATGATCTTTGATACAATTCTGCAAAATATTTATTGACAGCTGTATTTGCATTTCACTAGATTTGGTCATATTTTTTAAGTTTAAAGTACAGTTACTGTAAATCATCACCATGTAACATTGTATTTGACTTACGTCATTAACAGTTCTGCACATTCATGTTGCGTTATGTCTGTTTTCGTGTTGTGCTTCACCTGTGTTGTACAGAACAATCACGCAAACTTGTGTAACTCATACTGTAATGAAAAATATCGCAACACTGATTTTGTGCATATGAGCATATGTGGCTCAGAAAAAGCTGATACACATTCCAGTAGGGTATGAACATTTGATTTAGCAGAACATATGAGAACATTTGCGTAACTCATACAACACTGTAATGAAAAATATCGTAACACTGATTTTATACCTACTTTTATATTTTAAAAGTCACTTTGAGCATATGTAGCTAAAAACAAACTGAAAAACACCCATTCTTGCAGGTTATGATTGTTACGATAACATACGAGTAAATTTGCGCAACTCATACAGTAGCCTATTGTAAACAAATCGCAACATTGATTTGATATTTTTCGTATTTTACAAATCAGCATTTGAGCGTATATTACTCAAAAAAAGCTGATATACACATTCCAGTAGGTTATAAATGTTTGATTTGGGAAGACATGTGAGAACATTTGCATAACTCATACAGTAGGCCTACGCTAATGGAAAAATTGCAACATTCATTTTGTGTTTACTTTCGTATTTTACAAGTCACTTTGAGCATATATAGCTCAAAAAAGCTGACAAACACTCATTCTTGCAGGTTATGAATGTTACGAAAACATAAAATAAAATTGTCCATAACTCTTACAGTATTGTAAAAAAAAATCGCAACATAGATTTTTCGTTTTTCATATTTTACAAATCAGCATTTGAGCATATGTGGTCCAAAAAACTGATACAAATTCCAGTAGGTTATGAATGTTTGATTTACGAGAACATTTGCGCAACTCATTCGGTGCGCTAAGGAAATATATCTCAACATTGATTTTGTTTACTTTTGTATTTTAAAAATCACATTTATGCTTATATAGCTAAAAAAATTGGACAAACACCCATTCTTCCAAGTTGTGGATGTTTGAACATACATGAGCAATTTTAATGAGACAGTGTGTTAGTTAAATCACACAGTGAACGAACATGCTGCTGCTATGCGGCAAGAACTGTTTTGTGACAGTTATTCTCAGATGTATCAGTGGCGCATGATGTATAAACTCATTGAAGATCTTGTCCTTGACTGCTTAAGGAAGCTTTTGCTAGACTCATGGATCAGCAGGACAAATATTTGTTGATTAAAATAGATGTTC
Source organism: Ptychobarbus kaznakovi (assembly GCA_027422405.1). Taxonomy (NCBI): domain Eukaryota; kingdom Metazoa; phylum Chordata; class Actinopteri; order Cypriniformes; family Cyprinidae; genus Ptychobarbus; species Ptychobarbus kaznakovi. Next base: position 5,068,756 of record CM049815.1, read on the forward strand.
AAGGTTTGTTGTGTGTAACGGTGCTTTCTACTTTCTTTTAGGTGTTTCTTCTGAAAATAGGGCAGAGTCTTTAGAGTCGGCGAGTTGCAGGATGCTGAAATCCAGCAGCTGCTCTGAAAAACCTGTCTTCTGCTCGGTCTGTCTGTTTGCCTCACACACACATTGCATCTTCACACAAACCAAAACAGGGAAATGTGATCTAGTTTCTGTGTCAGAGCTGGTGAATAAATGTGCATGTTGTTATCACTTACAGGATGTTTTCAGCCGTCTTCTAAGTCTGGAGCCACTAGAAAGACTTCTGACTGACTGGTCAATGTTATGATACTACAAAAATTAAATACTTCAACCTATACTAGATAATAAAGTTAAACCTATTTGATCAGTTATAGAATTAGTTCTGTCAGTATCAGTTCTAATACTAATATTAAACATTTGTGTTTAAGCCAAGCTGGATACAGTTAGCATATTATAGAGCTGGGTCAATATTAAGTTTACATATTTAAAGGTGCCATAGAATGCATTGATACAATATTTTAAATTGTTCTCTGATATCTCCACAGAAGATATGTGGCTTAGGTAAGGAAAAGAAATCTCCAGAAACGGTTTTACATGTCCATTTACAACCGATTTGTCCCTAGAATGAAATGGTCTGTTATAACCTTATTTGGAAGGGTCATGAATAATAATGTTGAGCTCTGCTCTGATTGGCTGTTTCACAGCGCGGCTCATTTCAGTAGCTCACACAGCAGGAAGGAAACACAGGGAAGATATATATTTCAATACTTTCTCCGCAGTTATATTGTTGGGTAATTATACTGTATATAAAATGCAGCCATCAGGAAGCCGCTATTAATATGTGGGGCTTTGAAACTGCTTTCGAATGCATGATCGCTTTTTACTTTCACTTTCATTGGTTAATAAAATGAGATTAGATATATTTGTGTTGAGAGGTTTGCAATCGCACGTGCATTCTGTGTAACTACAGTAAGATCATGTTCACACAGCGCAGTCACAATAAATGGACAAAAAGTAACTCAGATATTTTCTTGTAAATTAAAAAGTAATGCGTTACTTTAGTTATACTTGAAAAAAGTCATATTATTACGACTCACATTACTTGTAATACGTTACCCCCAACACTGCTTGTCAGTGGTGCTCAGGATCTGTACATCATTCACCATCATCCTCAGTCATCTCACTCGGTTTATGTGGTAAGTTAAATCCTATGTACTGTAATGTAACAGGCTAGAAAGCAGCTAACCATGTCCCTTTAGTGGCTCGTGTTATTTTATTAGAACACGTTATTTGTTTTCCATGCCTTTCTGAATACAGACACCAACCCATCCCTGCACTTCACATCCCCTGCACAGCCTGGAACATAACATTTATTTCCATGATCTGCCATTTTCACTGTTGTCCTCGCTTGTTTCTTCACAATACCTGCAGATCTTCTGATGAATCGGCTGTGCAGGTTTGGCTGGCGGCTGGCCTAAAACATGGCCGGGTATATGCCAATGTACATATTACTGATCCCGGCTGTAACGTCACAGTCGATGTTATGCTCTGATTCGCCTATTTTTCAGTGGTCTTTTGCATTCACGTGATTTACATAAGAAGGAGGAAACAATGGTATTTGAGGCTCACGGTATGTCATTTCCATGTACAGAACTGTTATTATTCAACTAGGTAAATACAGTTTTTCCATTCTATGGCACCTTTAAGACACAATGAAATAAAACTTGTTCTATTTTGCCATTCATTGCACCTCTGATCAACACAGTGGTCTTTGTTTTTGAATGAATAAAGTGAGTCAGTGATTCAATGAGCCATTCATAATGACAGTTGCTAAATTTGAAAATATTCTTATTTATAACTTATGTATATATACTTGTATATACACTTATGCATATATATATATACACTTCAGATGTAGATTCTGTGCCACTTCTGCACTGCAAAGATGGATTTTGTTGATCTCGATTTAATTTCACCGCATCGTCTTATAGTGTCTTATTCAAATAATTATTCAAATTGAGTAGATTTAGGAATTTACATGAAAGATGACACATCCTCTTTACTGTGGTTAGCAAGCTTGCCCTTATGAAAAGAAATGCCCCTGGAAATCTATTTAAATGGGGAAATATTGCTCCTTAATGGAAAAGTTCATTTCTGTCACTGGTTTAGGATTATTTTTCAGCGTCCTAACCGAACAGTGTTGGTCAGTGACCAAAGCGTTCTACTTTTTATAGAAATGGCCACCCTAACTTTAATGTTAAAGCCGATATACAGCTAGTTTTAAGAGTTTTCTAAAGTAGCCTATACAAATATGCTAAAATGCTAATGCTCAAATGATGGCAACTAATAAAATAGCATATAATAGAGTTTTTGTCACTCACAATACTAAAAAAGCTAATCCAACTGAAACTAACACTAAAACCAATGGTAAACATTTGGCAATAAATTGGCGTTTAAATCTAATAGCGAATATTTTAGTTGATATCAGTTCATTTTAATTGCAGTACTCTTGCGAACACTAATAATACTAAATAAAGACATCGTTAAAATAGTCAATGTGACATCAGAGGTTCAACCGTAATTTTATGAAGCTACAAGAATACTTTTTGCACCAAGAAAACAAAAACAACTTTATTCAACAAATTCTTCTCTTCCGTTTCAGTCTTCAATCCACGTTCACTAGAGTCCCGGCATAATACTTTTGTTTTCTTTCCACACAAAATTATTCTTGTAGCTTCATAAAATTATGGTTTGAACCACTGAGGTCAGATTGAGTATTTTAAAGACTTTTTTTTACGATTCTTTCTAGGCCTTGAACGAGTTTGTTGCGTTGCTGTCTATGCAGGATCAGAAAGCTCTCAGATTTCATCAAAAATATCTTAATTTGTGTTCCGAAGATGAACGAAGGTCTTGAGGGGTCACACATGAGAGTGAGTAGCCTAATTATTAAAATTCATTTTTTGGATGAACCATCCCTTTAATGTTAAAACTAATATGTTAAAGCTAATATATTTAGATATTCCATTCTGCTAGATATTTGTCTGACTGTTTACCAACTCAAATCTATGAGACAGCGACTTTTTTAGCCTTTCATCTAGTTGTTTTCACAAACCCGTTTACTTGACTCACTGTGTTGATGTTTTAAAAAACCAGAGGAGGTGCAGAGAGGGCAAAGCACCCCCACCTCTCTTCGCTCTCTCTCTATCTGTCTTCCATCTTTTATTTTTAGACTCGGGGCTCTATCATGGGAGTTGGCATGCTGGCTTTTACAGGCTGGTAGTGCTGAATGCATTAATATCAGAGCGAACTACCCCTCCTCTATCCGTGACCTCTCCTCGCCAGTGTGATATTTACATTCTCTGCCTACCGCAAGAAACATGTCCACACGCACACACATACTCATTTTCTTTTCTTCAGTCTGGAGTCAGGTTCATTCTTCAGGAACTGGCATTTAAATAGATTTCGCTGCACCAAATAGTGCTTATTTCCCGCAACGGAGACATTTCTGGACGTGTTTATTAGGTTTGGAGGTATGCGGGCGCATTTGTGCTTGTGTGTGAAGCATAACACACTGTCGCTGAGAGCGTGTTAATTGGCTGCGCTGGAAGCCGCGAGACATCTGGGAATACAGCTCTCACAGTCTGGCATATATTAGACCATTTCTCTTCCTTTCTTCCATCCTTCCTTCTTTCCGCCTTCATCAGTTTCCAAACGTCGCCGCACACACCCGTTCGGTCCCTTCAGGCTGACAGGAGTAGCGCAGCCGTTAATGAAAAACGAGCCAGCCATCCCGCTTACACTTCAGGGGAGATAGCGAGACTCGGATCGCCTGATCAGACACTTTATCTGAACCGATTCGAGGATAATTCGGTTAAAACCATAATCCAGCCATCAAATATAGATTTGATCTTCTCAAAACCCATACTGACCCAAATGCACGTCACCCAAACATAAGAAGACTGCGTGGAAGTCGAGATGGGATTTTTATGGCTTTTAGTGCATTTATTGAGGTCTCTATAAGCTAATGCACTTCTAAATAGCGTGGCAGACGGAAAACGGGTGACACAATCACACAGGCTTACATTAAAGAGGGTTAAAAGTCATTTCTAGAGAGTTGAACATCAGAGAGACTTGAGTTGGCCAGTAAAACTATCTAGAAACCATGCTAGCAAATAGCTACCACCAGTCCTGGGTTGATTAACTTACAAATTAATCCTTTGCTCCAAATTACATTACAAGAATGGTAGTTAATAACAATCCATTTCATTATCCTACTTTAGGTAATATAATCAGACTACCTTTTTCTAACTTTGATCTAATTCATTTATCACATTCATTTAAATAGGATAATCTTGTAGCATATTGATATAAAAATAAGAAGATAAATACAAATATATTTCCTTTGTTGTTATCAACAACATGCAGTGTGTTAAACATTACATCATTAATAAAAAAATTATCAAAAGCTATTAAATGAATAATAAAAATGTAATGTGTGTATTAATGTGACTATTAATCAACATCAGAGAACTGTCAACATGCACGTTAACTTATTAAATAAATATATTATGCGAAAGAGGTTTGGCAGACAAAAAAATTTTACACTATCATTGTATTATAAAAGCATCCTGTAAGTTTCAGAACTCAAAACTTTCTTGTTAGTCTAAAAACAGCTTATATTGAAGGCAGTCAGCCAACGACAGCTTGTGGAATGTTCTACTCTATGAGGTAATAGTGTGGATAAGCACCGCCTCCACAGAAGATCAACGCCTGCTTCTACATCACTGCCTGTTTAGCCCCGCCCACCGATTCACGCATGTAGTGTTTATGAGAGAGGCTAACGCGCAGGTCTACACAGAAACCAAACAATTAAAGATGCTTCTGAATACAACAAACGCTGTGCAGTGTCAAGTTTTGTAAAAAACAGTGTTAGCATTGCCTTCCTTCTGATTCCAATATTACGAAAGAGTGGATGAACTTTACTAGAACTACCACCCAGAACACCCTAGTAAGCAACTACATAGCACCCAACTCTCTAGAAAACCCTGGCAACCTGCATGAAGATCGAATGGGATTTTTGTGGCTTTTAGTACATATTTATTAACTTTGCGGTCTCTATATACTATTATTTCACAGCTCTCTGGAATACTTGATTCTGATTGGTCAGTCACCACATTCTAAAGTGTGTTAAAGTACTCCCCGATAACAACCGTCGTCATTAGCAAGGCTGAAAAACACACCGCTCATCCGGGTATTTGGGCATTTTTTGGAAGCATCAGCTTGGTTTTCAAGACAAGGTCAATTCCTTGTCAAACAGTTCCTTGACTACAAATAAACGCTGATCAAATATTTTGTTTTCCCACATATGTTTATACAGTATATCAATATTGAAAAGCAGTTGATAAGTTTGTGTGTTTGAATGTCTTAATATGGTTAAACAGGAACAAGAAGTGAGTGTACTAGAAAGGAAGTGAGGCTTTCTGACAAGTATTTTTATATAATGATGCTAAATGCTAATCTGTATCTCTCTTGTGCACTCCTGTCACATATAATAATTTCAACTCAAATTAATATGTATTTCCATTTAGGTGATTTCGAAGAGGCTAGCAATAGCAAGCTAGCTTAGATAACATAAGATCCGACCCTCCCTGCAACACCTCCAAAACACATGAACAAAAACACATCACAAAATAAACCAATTTGTCAACAAAATGGTGGTTGTTCGTTCCATAGCTAGCTGCTATGCTAAGCGCCAAAAGGTTGCCCAAGTCAAAAAGCCATTAGCAAGCACCACAAATTAATGTAAAACAAATCAAAATCCTAAGATTTTTTCATGTTTTTTACAGGTTAATTTACCAAAACATGTAGCTCTATCTTGTTATTTGCCCTTACCAGCTGCCTGCAATCATTTAATTTCCTTTGACGCCAAAACGTCGCCATTACTGATAGAGAGAGACGACTAAATGACAGCATCTCTCAGGCGTCGTTGCTCTGGAGTTGCTATGTGACTGAATCTTCACAGCCTAGCAACGGGAGTCCCAGAGGCCCCGTCCAACTCTGGAAGTGTAAGGTGAGTCATTTCCATCCATAGGGACGGAGCAAGAAACCATTCCCTCTAATTCATACATCAAATCCAGTGCGAGGCTTCCGTTGGCTACTCCAAGATTAAACCACATGGCCTGGAACCAGTCTACAAAATGATTAAGCACACTTTGTGCTCAGAAAATAACAATAGTCTGCATAAGGCCAACTTGAGCATCCCGGCTTAAAGATTTAAAGGAATATTCGGGTTCAGGTTAAGCTCTAGCAAAAGCATTTGAGGCATAATGCCGATTAAAACCTAAAATGTCCCTCAGATCTTTTCGGAAATGGAAAGTCAGGATGAGTTCACTGCATTTTGGAATACAGTTTTCCAGAAAACAGCAACTGTTTTACAGATATTACATGAATACTGAAAATTCACAATACAGTCTATATAGTGCAGAAATAGTAAGGATAGTATGCAAGTATGCTATTGAGAATGTAGAATGGTTTCCACAGTGGGCAAAACTCTTTTCAAGCATATTTTATATTCAAAAGAGCAAGAACAATTCCTTTTTTGTATTATATGATCACTTTTCTTTGACAGTTTCCCAGTTTTGTACCTTTAAGGATATCCTGTGTTTGTAGTTGAGCATAAAGTGTGTTTTATATGTATTTGGTTTACGATGTTCCCGTGTGTCTCAGTTTATCCTCTGCACTTTCTTTCAGCAAAGATTATCAAAGTAATCTTGCAGAACAGCCATGAGGAAACTAGTCAAACCTGATCTTGTGTATCAAGCTCATGGCACTGAACCAAACTACACACAGCTGTTGGCTCTGGTTAGCCCTGGGAAATTTTGTAGAGAGAGAGAGAGAATTATCTCTATAGAATTATATTAATATTCTTAATGAAATAGAAATGATATAATTTGTAATTAGTCGTATTAATAATTAAAAAAAATTATATAATGACACAAAATAAATATATAACTATTATATTTTATATATTATATAGATGATAGATAGATTTATATATATATATACACTGAACAAAATTATAAACGCAACACTTTTGTTTTTGCCCCCATTTTTCATGAGCTGAACTCAAAGATCGAAGACTTTTTCTATGTACACAAAAGGTCTATTTGGCTCTGGATCGGCGTATAAGACAGCGTGTTCCAGTTCCTGCCAATATCCAGCAACTTCACACAGCCATTGAAGAGGATGGTGGTCACAACCATTTCACACTGACTGTTTTCGACCCCCCCCCCCCCCAAACAGTAAAACTGCGTGCACATTTTGAAGGAGATGTGTTGCAGTGCCTTTTGAGGACAATTCACACCAGATGGCCAGCGTAAGGCACACCTGTTTTTAAATACAGTCATGCTGTCTGCACATTTTCAGCAGTGGCCTTTTATTGTGGCCACCTGTGACAAAGGTGAGCAATATCATGCTGTCTAACACAGATTTAGACAGATGCTGTGAACAATATTTGAGAGAAATAGGCCTTTTGTGGATACATATTTGTGAAAAAGTCTTAGATCTTTGACTTTGAGTTCAGCTCATGAAAAATGGGGGCAAAAACAAAAGTGTTGCATTTATAATTTTGTTCAGTGTATAAATTGCATATACATTGTTATTACGTTTTATAAAAAAATGTGTATAATTATATTATTATAATTATATTTTTATATTATATTTATATATAATATATATTTTGTAAAAATTACATTCAATATTACATGCATCATTATATAATACATTAATATATAGAATTCTGATATATATATATATATATATATATATATATAAATTAATCACATATATATTTGACGTATTAATAAATTAACCAATTATATAATTAAATATTATATAAACTCTAAAAATATTATAAATGATTATAAAACGATACATAAAATGAAAATATAAGATTATTACATTTCATCTTATATCATAACTTTTTGTAAAAGTAATATAAAAAAATCTATGTACATATATAATTTAATTTACGTATATATATATAATATACATATAAAATGTATGCATATAAAAAAATGTATGTCTTATAAACATTTTTGTATTAATATATTATGTGTGTGTATACATATTACATACATATAGGCTATATGATTCTACACCCCACTCTAGACTGTAAGGTAAACGATTCTGAATTCGTTCTTTACAACTGCATCAGAAAGTCCCAAAAGAATACAGCTACATGGACTTGAGAGCTGGTCTTCAAAACAGGATATGACATCATACAGGTCTGTATCAAGGGGCCTGTGATGCTCTAGAGAGGAGGGTCTGGATACTCACTGAACGCAGCGATGGCTAAGATCACCGTCACCACAATGGAGACCGACGATACCCATAATGCCTTTTTTCTGTAAATCTGAGCCTCGTGGGGTTTCAGACGCATACTGCTCTCCAGGAGCCCTGTTGAGGGACAGCGCTCCGTTAGCTTGTGTCAGGTTATCTCTTCACATCTCAGAGGAACTCAATGGGATTTATTCACATAAAAACGCACCGGGGCTAGTTGTCACAAGCACAAATCTCAGCAACTATGAGGTTTTGATTAAACGTCCAGTAATACAATTGCTTGTTTTGTATGTTGATTTAGCATCTAGTTCAAAACTGTCTTAAATCAGGATACATTTTGTGAATTTTGTTCTCAAAACAGTTCGAAGATGTACAGTTGTAGCTGTTGTGCTCAATAGAATCACACCAAAATTCATTCAGAAAAGAACCAACTATATAATGAATGAGAATCTGCATTCTAAGCATAAGACCGGGGCAAGTTGTCACATACAATTAATACGTTTTAACTTCAAACTATAAATAAATTGCACTTTCTGCTCACCAAAACAACCGTTTTACATTTTCTTTTTTATTAATTTGAGTTTTTTACATTTATGTTTATAAAAAAAGAATTCAATTCTGTAATAAAATATTTTTATTTATTAAGCCTAACTATTTTTTATTTATTGCAATTCAATTTCGCCATTAAATATTCTTTGATACATGTATATAGATAGGCCTATATGTTGTAAAACATACTTTTAAAAATATAATTTACATGGCATTTCATCTTTAAAAAAGGCATTCATCTCAAATCAGTGTTAACGAAACGTGTTATTCCTATTGCAGACTAATTAATTACCTCTGTATTGAATTCTATATTGTTCTGCTATTTGTTTGTTTATTTATTTTTTCTTATATATTCTGTAGGTGAGACTTTATTTTTGTGTGTCTTTACAGAAATTCTGACTTTCAGTATCTAAACAACTTGCCCCGGGCTCCGCTTTCTATGTATTTTCCATGCAAATAAACCCATAAAGTCTGTGTCAAAAGTGTTTAAATCCAAACTCGTACCGTTGTCCTCCGGCTCCCCGATTTTCATCTGCTGCTCCATGTTGAAAGTGTCTGCTTGGCTCGGGTTGTGTCCGTTCGCAGGAGTCGATGCTGAACCCAACACGGCTGGATCCGGAATAGAAGCAGGACCGGGGTCTGCGGGACCAGCAGTGGGGTCAGCAGCAGAGAAGGGGTCCGTCATGATGATAGGGTCCCGGGTTCAAATGATCGCGAGCATCCGAGGAATGTGACACCTGCACGCGAGCGGAGGAGACGCGACTGCTGGAGAGTGTTCAGCGAATCGCTCGCGCAAGCGCGCACGCACGCGCTAATTAAACACACACACGTGCGAATCGTGCTTTACAAACAGACTCGCTCTTCCAAACGTCTAGAAACTGTTATTAGGCTATTATTAATAAATAACAATAGTGGAAATATGACAAATCCGTCTGAGCTCTGGTAACGTGTGATCAAACAACAACCATCTGTTCAAACAAATAGTTCACACTTCACACATGAACTCCTTCAGAAAGCACTTATTTGAATAAACTACTTCTGAAGGGGAACAAGAGAAAGGACTAGGCTGGTTATTCTGGCACAATACGGGTTTCGATATATACATATATACATATATATATATATATATATTATAGATTATTATCAGTTCATCAACCTTAGAGGTATTTTTTTTATCTGGCACAACATTTTTAGACAGACAGACAGACAGACAGACAGACAGACAGACAGACAGACAGACAGACAGACAGACAGACAGACAGACAGACAGACAGACAGACAGACAGACAGATAGATAGACAGATAGATAGATAGATAGATAGATAGATAGATAGATAGATAGATAGATAGATAGATAGACAGATAGACAGACAGACAGACAGACAGACAGACAGACAGACAGACAGACAGACAGACAGACAGACAGACAGACAGACAGACAGACAGACAGACAGACAGACAGACAGACAGACAGACAGACAGACAGACAGACAGACAGACAGACAGACAGACAGACAGACAGACAGACAGACAGACAGACAGACACAGACAGACAGACAGACAGACAGACAGACAGACAGACAGACAGACAGACAGACAGACAGACAGACAGACAGACAGACAGATAGATAGATAGATAGATAGATAGATAGATAGATAGATAGACAGATAGATAGATAGACAGATAGTACTGTAAAAGGTTGTATGTGTGTATTTTGAATGGAAAGTAATTACAAATCAAAGTAGAGGTGAAATTAGCGACATCTTGTGTAAAAAAGTCACTATTACAGTTCTTTGCTGAAAGGTCTGTGAAATTAAAAATGTTGACAAATTAAAAAGGGAAATTAAAAATACATTTGATTATATTATTAATAATATTAATAATTTATAATATATAATTGTATAATATATAAAATTATACACACACATAAAATAACATTTTTATTTGTAAAATCATCTAAGATATTAAATAGCTATAAATATAAATTATACATATTACTAATATACATATACAATTCAAATTATGTACAATTAAAATGATAAAAATATCAAATTATAAATATGTTTTCTAAAAAAAAACAGTGCTATCACAAAACACCACTTTTAAAATAAAATCCTAATAAATTACTTGAAAAGCTATAATTATGACATTATAAACCACAACATGAAACATAGACACAGTAACTCACCTTGCCTGCATTTACACCTAAAACACGCTTGATAGTGTAGTAAGACTGTCAAAAGTATATTTAGCAGAACAAATCACATTTCATTTTTTCCTTCTATTATTCAAGATGACAGCGTGAAAGTGTTTAGTAGGGATCTAAATCTTTGTAAATTCCCATCAATGGGCTCAATGAGTCACGTGTGTGTCGGCGCAGCGCAGTGCCGCCTCCGTCCGCTTCGCGTCGCTGCCGCGCTCGGCCCGGCGCTCGGTGACGTCCCGGTGATGTAGCGCGTGGTGCGGGCGGAAGCGGGTGGGATGATGGCGGCGGTGCAGCGGGGCTCCGGCAAATGGCTCTTCACCCGAGAACAGCTCGAAAACACGCCGTCTCGCCGCTGCGGAGTCGAGCCCGACCGCGAGCTCTCGTACCGACAGCAAGCTGCCAACCTAATCCAGGACATGGGCCAGAGATTAAACGTGTATCCTTCTCAAAAACAGAGGCGTTGCGAGAGAGTTAGCCGTTAGCACGCTGTCGCTTTTGATCAAGCGAAAAATGCGACGTTTTAATGTGTTAAAACCGCACACATTTTTCATAAATAGCGTGTTAAATGCGTTAAGTGTTTTTTTGTGGTGTTAAGTTGGTAAATGTATGGAATAACGTTAGAACCGTGCGAATGACAAAAGTGTGATTCGGTGACTTAATGTTTGATATAAACAACATTTCAGGATTAAATCTATCCTATTATGGTTTGGCCTAATTTAATATCCTTTTAATAATAGTAATAGGGGTTTGGTGTATTTATAAAGCGTTTAAGTGTGATTTAGACGTGACTGGTGTAAGATAATGGCTAAACACATGTTGTGTCTGTTGGATGTTGTGTTATTGTCTATAAATGTCATTTTATGATTTTTCTCTTTTATTATAGTTAATTATTGCAATATATATTAATGTAACTTTAGACTATGAGCTGTTTTGATGTGATTATTTCGAAGATTATGATTTATGAGTATTATATTTTTGTATTATATTACATATAATAGCTTCTTTTGCAGTGTTTTTATTCCTTGATGAAACCGTGCAGATCCCAGCTCACGATTAACACAGCAATCGTCTATATGCACCGGTTTTACATGCTTAATTCCTTTACGAAGTTCCATAGAAGTGTGAGTATGCATTTGTTTAATTGTACAAAATGTTCATATTTGGTTTATTTGTATCAAGATGATACCTCAAGAGCGTTTAAGGATTAAGAGGTTTTAATTGGTAGAACTAGACCCAAACGTAACCCTGTTGTTTATAGATTTTTGTGTAATAATTATTTTCTGTCTTCGATCAGATCATTTCTCCCACCACACTCTTTCTGGCCGCTAAAGTGGAGGAGCAACCAAGGAAACTTGAACACGTCATTAAAGTAGTGCATGCTTGCCTGAACCCAAACGACCCACCGCTGGACACCAAGAGCAATGTGAGTGTGGGGGCTCATGGGTAATGTAGTTTCTCTCTCCACTTTATTCGTTGCCATGGTGAGTTATTTCTGATAGATAGATAGATGCTTTGAGAGTTATGGCACACAGACTGGGAATCAGTCAGGTAAATATATAAACAGATGTTTGTACCATAGAGTTAGTTTTCTTTATGTAAATTTACATAAGGACAACATTGATTGACATTTGTAGGGCTTCCATTTGCATGTGTCATTTCTCAGTGAAGCTGAATTTTTTTGTAGGACTGGACATTATTTTATCGTTTTGCAATGTATTGGATCATTTTCAATTCAGATGGCCGGAACAATTTTGGTAGATTTTAAAAACAAACAAATTTATTTAATTCTCAATGAAAGCAAATGGAGCTTATTTAGATTTTTCGTTGTTTTAAAAAACATTTATAAATATATAAATTATTTTTGATTGTGTGTAGTCTTTAAGAAAAATACTTTTGAAATGTGTAAAACACGATTAAATGTTTAAAACATGATTTATTAAAAATACAAAGCTAAAATAATACCCACAATGTTTAATAGGTGTAAAATAAAAAAAACAATTTTAATTAAAAATTGTTGTATTTATTAATAATTTTATTACATTGACCGTATAAAATATTTTTGTCCCCTTTTTCTGAAGAGTCATGCACAATGAGGTTAGTAGAATTTATAATGAAAGTAAATGGGGCTCTTTGAATTTGCTCGCTCTCAAAAAAAAAGACTATACTATCCTCAAGTTGGGGTGGGCGATATGAGCTAAAATTCATATGATGATAATTTCCACTGTCCAGACGATATCGCTATTATATCGTGATATGAGAAAGAAAATTGGAATCACATTTTAGTAGACCTTAGTTAAATTTCAGGTAAAATATGTATTTTAAAAATATGTATTCACTGACTTTAGATGTGTGAAATTATGCTACATAAAACAACTGCGCAAAATAAAAACAGTAAATGGACTGAAAGAACGTGCAAATTCACTCTATGACAGCAGATGGCACTTATGGGCTCAATTTAGCGTTCCTTTGGGTACCGCTATAAACAAAGCTGCTCTGCGCTGCGCTTATGAAGAGTTCCCTTCAGATACTCATTAGGGCTGTGCAATTAATCGAAAAACAGTTTCCATAATCGAGATAACAATTATTGTGCCTCATTCCGCCCCCTTTCCAGCGCTGCGGTTTTGTTTCTCCATAAAAGCCCAATTTTACATGCAAATCAGTAAAATCATGTAACTTGACTTTTGCAAAATGGGATGTGCTTGATTTATTGAAGTGTATTAGATTTATTCGTGTTTTTTAAAGAGCGGCTCCTCTGGAAGATATAGCCTATGCGTTCAGAGACGGAGCAGAACACGGACATGTAAAGTCATCTTTTTAGCTCAAGCTGCGTGCCTAAATTGTCAAGTATACGCAAAAATGTGTCAAAATGCGGCGCTTAGTGATTATACACATCAACCCTTGTCGGTCATGTAATAAAGGAACATAAATAGTTGAGAATAAAAATATACGTGTGGTAATTTGGATTCCTGCGGCTCTTAAAGTGACAGCGTGCTCTATTCCTGCTGCCGACTGTGTGCTTAATATTAATCAAACAACAAAAGGCAAATTCAAAATCACTCACTGCTCTTTAGGGCTGTGCAATTAATCGCATGTGATTCTCATGCGCATCTCGTCAGTAGAGCCGGTTCCTTGATTGGCACTAAATCTCCTTCACCTGCTCTCAGATGGAGTAGCAGTTAATACACAGAGCCGTAGTTCACTGACAAGCTAGATTTAGTGCCAATCACGGAACCGGCTTTACTGATGAGATGCGCATGAGAATCGCATGCGATTAATTGCACAGCCCTACTGCTCTTGAGTGAAGGACTTTTTTAGCTTTAATAAGAAACAAAGAAAGTTTAATTCTTACAGTGAAGACTATGCTATGCTCATTCTTACAGTGAATACTGTTTTATTTTACATTTGATTATTCATCCTTTCTGTAGCAGGCTTTTAACTGCTTGAGACTTGCATAAAAAAACATTAAAGCACAGTTTTTTTAATTTGTATCTTTTTATTCTATTGTATTTGTCCTTTGCCTTTTTATTACTGACAGTTTAATTATTTTTAATACTTTTGAGGACACCCCTCACAAAATATTTTTATTTAGGGATGCTCTCCGATTAGGGTTTCGCTTAGATAAGACCCTTATTCATCGTCTGGTATCATTTATAGCCCTTTGAAGCTGCACTGAAACTGTAATTTTGACCATCAACCGTTTGAAGTCCATTGAAGTTCAGTATATGGTGAAAATTCATCAAAAACCTTACTTTTCGACTGAAGAAAGAAATACATAAACATCTTGGATGACATGGGGGGTGAATAAATTATCAGGAAATTTTCATTTGAAAGTGAACTAATCCTTTAATGTCTAAACCGCTGGCCACAAAATGAGTACATCCCTAAGTGAAAATGTCCAAATTGGGCCCAAAGTGTCAATATTTTGTGTGGCCACCATTATTTTCCTGCAATGCCTTAACCCTCTTGGGCATGGAGTTCACCAGAGCTTCACGGGTTGCCATTGAAGTCCTCTTCCAATCCTCCATGACATCACGTAGCTGGTGGATGTTAGAGACCTTGTGCTCCTCCACCTTCCATTTGAGGATGCCCCACAGATGCTCAATAGGGGTTAGGTCTGGAGACATGCTTGGACAGTCCATCACCTTTACCCTCAGCTTCTTTAGCAAGGCAGTGGTCGTTATCATGTTGGAATACTGCCCTGCGGCCCAGTCTCCGAAGGGAGGGGATCATGCTCTGCTTCAGTATGTCACAGTACATGTTGGCATCCATGGTTACCTCAATGAAATGTAGCTCCCCAGTGCCAGCAGCACTCATGCAGCCCCAGACCATGACACTCCCACCACCATGCTTGACTGTAGGCAAGACACACTTGTCTTTGTACTACTCATCTGGTTGCCGCCACACATGCTTGACACCATCTGAACCAAATAAGTTTATCTTGGTCTCATCAGACCACAGGACATGGTTCCAGTAATCCATGTCCTTAGTCTGCTTGTCTTCAGCAAACTGTTTGCGGGCTTTCTTGTGCATCGTCTTTTGAAGAGGCTTCCTTCTGGGACAACAGTCATGCAGACCAATTTGATGCAGTGTACGGCGTATGGTCTGAGCACTGACAGGCTGACCCCCCACCCCTTCAACCTCTGCAGCAATGCTGGCAGCACTCATACGTCTATTTACCAACCACAACCTCTGGATATGACGCTGAGCACGTGCACTCAACTTCTTTGGTCAACTATGGCGAGGCCTGTTCTGAGTGGAACCTGTCCTGTTAAACTGCTGTATGGTCTTGGCCATCTTCTTATAGCCTACGCCATCTTTATGTAGAGCAAAATTTCTTATTTTCAGATCCTCAGAGAGTTCTGTGCCATTAGGTGCCATATTGAACTTCCAGTGACCAGTATGAGAGAGTGAGAGCGAGAACACCAAATTTAACACACCTGAGACCTTGTAACACTAACGAGTCACATGACACCGGGTAGAGAAATGGCTAATTGGGCCCAATTTGGACATTTTCACTTAGGGGTGTACATACTTGTGTGGCCAGCTGTTGAGTTATTTTGAAGGGACAGCAAATTTACACTGTTATACAAGCTGTACACTCACTACTTTACATTGTAGCAAAGTGTCATTTATTCAGTGTTGTCACATGAAAAGATATAATAAAATATTTACAAAAATGTGAGGGGTGTACTCACTTCCGTGAGATACTGTCCGAGCATTGTAAACGGTGATCTTGCGTTGCCTGCCAGAGTATTTTCTCTCTTTGTGTCCATGTTCTGCATCTCTGTCCTGTTAATCGGCCGTTTACAGACATAGTGATATTAATAAACATATTACATTTTGGGAAATTATTGAAATCCAGTTTGTGCAGTTCCGAAAACCCCAAGCGTGTGTTTAGAGCAAAAACTATCCGATTCTTATTTATGTCCGATCAAGTGGGACATCTCTCGCTCTCTGATGACACCGTAACGACCGCGGGGGGGGAAATCTTCATCTGTCCATCCAATGAATCCATGAATATGTAACGGTATCCACGGTATAGCAAAATCCATATTATAGCACAGCATAATACCGGTAGTCACGTTTATACCAGTATAGCGCCCACCCCTACCCTCAAGGTTTCAAGAAATAGTTCACCCAAAAATGAAAATTCTGTCATTACCCCCCCTCATGTCTTTCCAAACTCGCAAGACCTTTGTTCATCTTCGGAACACAAATTACGATATTTTTGATAAAATCCAACAGCTTTCTGACCCTACGTAGACCCTACACAACTACCACGTTCAAGGCCCACAAAGATCATAAGGACATTATTTAAATAGTCCCTGTGACATCAGTGGTACAATCGTAATTTTATGAAGCTACGAGAATACCTTTGACATGCGTTCACGACAGTACCACAATGCATGCGTGCGCATTCCTCTGCTTTCTTTGTGCACAAAGTGTTATCGTAGTTTCATTCATTTGTGTTCTGAAGATGAACAAAGTTCTTACGGGTTTGGGTGGGTGATTAATGACAGAAGTTTATTTTTTGGGGTGAACTATCTCTGAAATATATTATACAGTATAAACAAAATAAAAAGTAAATTGGTTAGCCATCATCAGAAGCATTGGGACCAGACCCCTCTAATGAGCAGGTGTGATTGGGTTGATCCACAGGCGTACCTCCAGCAGGCTCAAGAGCTGGTGCTGTTGGAGACAATAGTGCTGCAGGCACTCGGTAAGTTACAGGATCTGCTAATAAATCTGTGCTTTATGAAAGCAGTGAACACATGAGTCCTGTCTAACCGCTGATTTTGTTTCAGGGTTTGAGATAACAATAGATCATCCACACACAGATGTGGTGAGATGTGCCCAGCTAGTGCGAGGTAGATGCTTCCAACTTTTGCTCTTAGTCTTTCTTCATCTCTTTCACTCCCTTTACTTTTTCCTGGCTCACAACTGTTTTCAACATTGATCATGAGCGGTAATGTTTCTTGAGCAGCAAATCAGTATATTCAAATTATTTTTGAAGGATCGTGTGACCCTGAAGACTGGAGTAATGATGCTGAAAATTCAGCTTTGGAATAAATTACATTTAAAAATATAAAATTAGGACTGTTATTTAAATATGTGATAAGATTTCACAATATTACTGTTTTTACTGTATTTTATTAAAAATAATTTCAGCCTTGGTGAGCATGAGGCTTCTTTCAGAAACTTTAAAAATCTTACTGACCTCAGTAAGATTTAAACTTTAAATGGTAATGTATAATATAAATGTTTATAATGATATTGCACTTCCGATTTTTGGGGTAACCTGATACCTTTTTATTAAAAAAAGTGTCAAAATGAATTAAGTTTTAATCCAATATTGTCTCTCTATTTCTCCCCTCAGCGAGCAAGGACTTGGCCCAGACCTCCTATTTCATGGCTACCAACAGGTTGTTACCCTGACCCCTATTTGTTGCACTGCCATGGCACCCTATGACTTCCTCTTAGGCAGGGTTCTCCTTCCTGTGTCCAACGCCCTCTCGCGCCTGGGTGGGGTGTTTTGCTGCCCGGCCCGGCGCAGTGCGGTGTAATGTACGGAGGGCTTGCTGTTGGCGCAGAAGGTTGAATACACAGCCTGGAGTGTAGAGGTGCTAATAGAGATATCTTGATTGAGAGTGCATAGGTCAATAACTCAACTGGTAGCCTGAATGTCAGCTCAGAGTTCAAAGGTGTAAACTTAGAGATCATCACGGTAAGTACCAGAGAGTACTTTCTTTTTCATGGTTTTTTTGGTCTACATTTTTTTTTTTATTGTTAATGTTATTTAAAGTAAATAAATAAATATAAATCAAGTTATTTTTTATTTAGGATACTTAACTTTTTTTTTTTTTTGCTGTCATACCCTTGACCTTAAAATACATTTGTATATACCTTTTTTATGATACATTGATATTTATTTTGTGGTTTGATAAATTTTGGCTCACCAAAAATGAATTTTCTGAAACTGTTCTCAACCTCAGGTCATCCAAGATGTAGATGGGTTTGTTCATTGGAGCAGATTTGTTAAAATCTGTTTGTTATATTGTTGTGAACTTTGTTATCGCTTGCTCACTAATGGATCCTCTGCAGTGAATGAGTGCTGTCAGAATGAGAATCCAAACAGCTGATTAAAAACATAAGAATCCACAAATAATCTACAGAAATCCAGTCCAAAGCTGTGTTTTTAAAAGAAACAAATCTATCATTAAGGCGTTTTAACCTTAAACTGTTGCTTCCGACTGTATAATGAGTCCATAATGTTGCTTTCTCCAGTGAAAAAGTAATTTTGTCTGAATCAGGAGAGAAATATGCGCAGATCAAGCACAGTTTACAAGTGAAAACAGTCCTATTTGCTTCACCATATTAATTGACTGGAGTTGTGTGAATTACTTGTGGTGTTTTTATCAGCTGTTTGCTCTCTCATTCTGACGGCACCCATTCACTGCAGAGAATCAATTGGTGAGCAAGTGATGTAATGCTAAATTTCTCCAAATATGTTTTGATGAAGAAACAAAACATCCACATCTCGGATGGAGGTTCTGGGCGGTATGACCAAAGTTTATATCACGGTATTTTTTTAAATGGTCTATGGTATTTTTCGGTTTCACGGTATATGACGGTATTTATTTTTTCATGCATGACCGGGTGTTAACCACATTTTCTACTGACTGAGAGAGGTAAAACTGCAGTAGATTGACTTACAATGCCATATTTTAGTGTAATGATGAGCGAATATTGTAGAAAAATTCCAGACTAAATAGTGACTAAACACGACCCATTAATACATGTTAACCAGGAGTCACTCTCATTTATAATCGCAGCATCGTCTGATAAAATCAACCTGCATCTAACCTTACACTAAAGAGCGGCTATGCAGTGGTTTTGGAAGCGCACTGCCTGCGTCTGAGTAACAAACAAAAAAAAACAACAAAGGGCATAATATTCACAGACGATCTATGCTCATATTTATAACTCCAAACTGTCCGTAAGTGACAGGTGCTTGGAAACGCTGTTTTGTACTCCTTTACTGACAGCTTTGCTGCAGTATGGCCAGCTGAATGCACTGCTTCTTCTCTGCTGCTCAGCTCACTGCTCAGAACAGATGCAGAGAGAGGCAACACTGTGCCGGGAGAGTCAGACCTCGCGCTCGCGCAGCACTGGCGACATCTTCTAACTGAACCATAAGGTTTATCCAAAAAAGTTTCTAGGTTTTGTCAGTTTGTATATTCTATGCAAAAAAAGCCGCTAATAGGGTCTGAAGGTTGTTAAATATAGTGCTAAAGTTGCGCTCGTGTGTGAGAGACGCGGGAGCTGATGGCAGCGGACGGTGGATATGTGGTGCGGTCGATGTGGATATTGTGGATGACTTCTTCTCTCTCATCACATTCTACTAGTGCTTCAGTTTCGGAACTTTCACGCTTAGTAACACATACAGCTGTATCCTCGCCAAAATGCAATAGTGAAAAGAGACCCCTCTCTAACAGTGTCGCGTTCCGAACGTTATTTAAATGACACCGGTATTGCGGTATTTTAAACATTCATGTCATAAGAAAAATTAACACCGGTATTCAGAATGAACCGGTATACCGCCCAGCACTATTGGATGGCCTGAGAGGGAGTACATTTTCAGGAAATGTACATTTTTGGCTGAGCTAATCCTTTAAGCGGTATTAATATTTACTTCATTTTAGAACTATTTCTCCAGTATTCTAATTACTTCCTATGCTATTTATCCTTAGCCAATTAATTCAGCGACAATCCCCCATTGCGCTCCTGAGTACCTCCGGCACACTATTATGACTTCTGCAACCTTTGTGTTTGCAAACTGAATCTTTAACCAATCAGGTGGCGTCTCATTAGTGAGCTTAAAACAACTCTATTCTGATTGATTGAATTCTCAGCTTCTGTTCTCACCGATTTAGTGACTAAGTTTATTTCAAGCCAGTAAGATGACTTTAAGCCGGTATGGTCATTAACGCAGCTGGAAGTTGAGTTGCTGTTAATGCCCACTTACTGAGAGAGCAATTTCGATAGGAATTCAGAAACCAGGCATTGGTGTGGCTTACACTGATGCCACACTTTAAATGTTAATTGAGTTGATTTGTATTTTCTTGATTGAATCTGTTTCATAAATTGCATACAATTGTAATTTTTTTTTACAGCTGACCAGACAAAGAACGTTCTTGCTAACACACCTGACTGGATGATCAGTTTTGACATAATCATTATCATTCTAATGAACTAAGAAGAATGGGAATTAATTTATGATTATGAAGTTAGGATCTTAGGAAAGCGTTTCTCATGTCTTCTGTTTTGTAATGGAGTGTTTTCTGTGTTGCTGTCTCTCTCGCAGTCTGCACCTGACTACCTTCTGCCTGCAGCACAAACCCACAGTAGTGGCATGTGTCTGTATTCATCTGGCCTGCAAGTGGTCCAATTGGGAGATTCCTGTTTCCTCAGATGAGAAACATTGGTGGGAATATGTAGACGAGGCCGTGACTCTGCAGCTGCTTGATGGTCAGTCAAACACAACTTAACCTTTTTACATTTTGTATTATATTATGGTTACCTAAAAACTGAAAAATCACTTAAATTACAATTAATGAGAATTTTTAATTAACATTGTTTATAATTAAAGGGATAATACTTTTGTTTTTAATTTATTTTGTAACTACTCATTTTATTTGCTAGGCAAATTTATCTTTCTCGAAGGGATGCATTTCAAATTTACATTTTTGTTAAGTAATTGCTGCACTTGATTTATGTATTAATGTATTCTCTGTTTCCGTAGACCTGACTCACGAGTTTCTCCAGATCTTGGAAAAAACACCAAGCAGATTGAAAAGAATCAGAAACTGGCGGGTATGTTATGTTTGTATTGGAAAAATTACACCAAATATAAAAAATCATAACAGATTTTGTGAAACTTTTTAATAGCAAGCAGTCAAGTAATGGGCCAATTTTAAAGTCTATATTTGTTCTCATTTTAGGCCAATCAAGCTGCCAAGAAACCAAAACTCGACAACCAATCTTTAGACGATTCCTTCCAGACAACTCTGAGCCAGGACAGTTCATTGATGGGGAGCATCTGTGACATTAGAGGGGGCTTGTATTCTGAAATATCCACCACTTTCCCATTGGATGGGGCATCAATGTCACTCAACGGCCTGTCGAACCTGCAGAGTTCTGCGTTCAGCTTTCCTGCACCAATTTCCCATAGCGCAGATGAATTTCTCGCACTACAGGGGGCGCAGGCGAGCAAACACGGACATGTCTCGGCAACTCTTGCCCCACAGAAACTCACTCTCGAGAAATACCGCGAAAAACATGCAGCCGAATTAGAGCAAAGACGCATAAACGAAGAGGGGGAAAGTGACCAGCATCGAAAACACAGACATTTATCGTCCGAACCGTCTACGTCAATCAGGGTGAAGTGTTCCCAACAGCAGGTACCGGAGCGAGCGTTAAAGAGCGGGTCGCTAAAACGGCGCCACCCTTCCTCATCGGAAAACGGTTCTGCTAGTCAAGAAGAGCTGAAAATGAAGATCAAGGTTTCGTCTGAAAGTAGCAGCAGTGGTAAGAGCCGTCACAGTCCTCGCTCGAGCCGCGAGAAACATCGCGAACATTCGTCGCACAAAACAGCGAGACACGACTCATCACACTCGCACGGTAGCCACCACCACCACCACCACCACCATTCATCAAAATCTCACCGATCTTCCAAGAGCCACTCCTCCTCTGCCTCCGTATCTGTCAATCAAACTATAGGCCACGCCCAGTTGTCAAAGATTGACAGGAGGCTGGGGGAGGGGCAGAGTTCTGAGCCCAATGCTGCTTTAATAAATAACGGTCCACACATGGATTATGAAGACACTTTTAATATACTTGATTCCCTATTAAATGCACACAACTTCTAAACTAGCAGAAAAATTTACGTTATTACTTAAAAAAACGTACAATTTTCATTCTTGAGCTAATTTTATGCAAGAATCACTCATCCGTTACATGTCATAGTCTCTTTGATTTTATCATGTTTTATCATTGAATTTAAAGAAAAAACTACAAAGTGAAGGTTGTAACAGCGTTTTAGTGTAAATGTGTAAACAACATTTGCGAATTTACGATATTAAAACCTCTTAGAGTTGTAGAGCTTGCTGAAGAGAGATTGTGAAATGCTTCAATCAGTTTTAGTTGGAAAAACGCAATGTGATAAAGTGAATATTTGTATGTTCTTCATGCTTGATTCACAATATTTTAGTTTTTCGTTTATTAAAGGGATGAAAATAGAAACGTGTGACTGTTTACAAAAGGAAGGTGCAGATATCTGTTCACTGTTATTTGTATCGATATATCGATGTCTGATTATATTTCACGAATGCTCAGGTTTGGAGTTGCCTAAAGGTGAAAAATGTCAGCCGAAACTAACTTTGCAAAATTCTAGCTGAAATTTTGCACAAATGCCTGTTCACAGATTCCGTTATATCGCTTTCCATACATTGTAAATCTTAATGTACTGTAGAGTTATCTATTTTATGTTTTGCCCTGTTAGAAAGCTGAACCGATGACATCATAGTGCCCATGGTCTTACAATTTTGAAGACCGTATGCTTGTATTTTTTTTGACTCTTTACAGTAGTGGAAAGCAAAATGGCTTTTTAAGAAGTGGGTATTTGTTTTGTTTTGTTTCGTGCGCCAAGTTTGAACGGTCAAGATCGCATCCTAGAATTCTCAGCTGATCTGTTCTGTTCATCGCGGCGTATACGTCGAGCCTTAAAACTGTACGATAGAGATTTTAGCAGGTTGTGTCTCTGTCCCATTTCCTATGATGTCAGTATTTAAGATTCGATTTCTGTTCGTCTTCTCCCCTCACTAGCTGCTGATTCTGATTGGTTAATAAGTGGGCTGCCATTCAAAAGAACCAGCAGTCAACTTCCTGTTCTCTGTTCGGTGCTCTTCAAACATCTTTAAGAGCGTTTTGAAGGGTGTGGATGTGGATAACAAGGAGACACTCACTCTAGATGTGGCCTAGACTCCTGTTGTGCTGTTGTAACCACCTTTCACCAGATACCAAAGGTTTGTGCCTCAGTGTTTGCCCACCGTTGGAACTGTATGAAACTTTATTTTATTTTATTTGGAATGCCACAGTTCTTTATTATAGAATTAGATCTGAGTCTGTATGGATGATGTTTTGGATTGTGTAATAAACATCCAAGAAAATTGCTTATCAAAATGTGTTGTCTTATTACTGTTTTAATGGTTGTAAACTTTAATTGAATACTTATTTTTTTAATTTTATTCTGAATTGATGTTTGTCAAATGTTCGTGTAAATTTAATAATTAAAACTAAATTGCTTATCAAAATGTTAATTTTTCAAACTATATTAAGTTATAAAGTTTAATATGCATTCTTAATGTCAATTAGTGAAAGTCTGATAAGGCCAATAATCTAGGCTACAGCTTATTTTAAGTGTAGTAATTCAAACTAAATAGAAAGTAAACCTGGTTTGAAAACTACTCAAGTTTTGAGGTTTTGTTCCTCTACGCAAGCCATATGCTTACACAGCTCCCTATGAACAATGTTTTGAAGATCAGCATATCTGCTGGAAGATTGCAGTCCCAGTAAAACAGCAGGTTAAATCATGATGTCATATCCTGCTGGCTTTCCTCGTCCCAAACCACAGAAGGGGCTCAAAACTGACATGTTTAAACTGCAATATAAGCATACAAGCTTTAGCTGAGGGAAGCAATCAGTAGGCTACTTCAATTGCATTTTTTTATTTGCTCTTCAATTGTGCGTACTGCACACTTTAGCAACTGCAGATAGTCATTTTTTCATACATAGAGAAAACACGCATAGTCACATACTACATAATAGTATGGTAGTTGTCTATTTTGAAAATGGCCATTGTGTTAAATTCAGCAGCAGCCCTGAGAAGGGTAATCTTGCACAAACAGAGGAGCTGCAGTTCTAGGACTGCAGTTCTAGGACTCTATTCTTTTGTTACAGCGCCACCTACCGAATTGGATGATATAGAGGAGGCTTCAGTTTCAGGACCGCATTTTTAGGACTGTTTGTTAAAGATATTGAATCTCAGGAAAAATAAACATTTACTGATAATTTTGATTCATAATGAAACAAATGTTAATTACAAAGTGTGTAATACCTGCTAGAGCGGCCTTAAATCTGGCTCGCGAGATCCACTTTTCTGCAGAGTTTAGCTCCAACCCTGATCAAACTCACCTACCTGTGATTTTCTAATGATCCTGAAGACATTGATTAGCATGCTCAGGTGTGTTTGATTAGGGTTAGAGCTAAACTCTGCAGGAAAGTGGATCTCGCCAGCCAGATTTTAGTATCTCTGTGCTAGAGTAACAATTTAAACAAATGAATGCACTTAAATATAAATGAAAATGTATTTCAATCTTTAAACAACTGAAAAAGTAAAGTATCTTAAGTCTTTGCTTCTTGAAATATATTAACCCCCTTAAATGTAACTAATTAGCTCATTATCAGGTATGGCCTAATAAAGAATCAAATGAAATAAGCATGTGCAGTCATTAAATTACAGCCAGATGTTTAAAAGTTTGTAAAGAGGCAAGACAACACTCAAGAATGATTCAATAATTTATATTAATATATACTACTCGTTTTTTTAAATAACACGTAATACAACATAAAAAAGACCCCCTTTTCCATCAGTTGCTGCATAGACACTTGGTAAGTGCAGGAGCAGGAAAACATACAAACACATTACATGGTCCGGCATACCTGTGTTTGTAATAAGAACACCACAGATGAACTGCACTCCATCTGTGAAGCTCAGTTGTGTTGGTGTCCTATGCAGCGCTGCTCTCAGATAGACTAAAAGATGTCCTGTTGTTCCTCAATATTGAGGAAATTTGAGGGCTTCCCTTTGAGTACACCCTATGGGCAAACCATGGTGCAAAAACAGTTATTTGGAGGAAATTGATACGTTTAAGATAAAGATACTATAATTTGCAGCACAGTTCAAATATACTGTTAATGTTTTCCCTAATTAAGACCCTTGGTGAACCTTTGCTATGAGTAAGTCTGTAATGATGAATAAATGTGAACATTGTTAAAGTACCACCAAACGCTCCTCTGATCCCAGTAACTTAACAATGAAGTCCACCAGTCTCTTTTCCTCTGCGGTGCGGTCATCGAAGGCCTGAATGTGGATTTCCTCAGAGAGAGAGTGCTCTGTACACTAGCTGGAGAGTTCCTTGACGTAAGTTTCTGGCCTCATCAAACCGCTGACCTTGCCTTTCAAACATCAACAAGATTAATTTCAAGTACTGCCAAAACGACAGTCTTATAACACATATTGTGGTGCAACCAAGCAGTCAGCAGTTTAATTATGAAAGATGATTTATACTTAACTAATATGGTAAAACAATGAGTATTAAACAAGTTTTCAGCAAGCTACAGGCAAATCTGACACATCCCACATCAACATACTTTTATCATCTTTTTAAGTTTAATAAATGTGCTGGCTAGATTTACATATCACAGTCATTAAGTCAACAAGGCTTAATTAAATCATGGCCACGGATTAAGTCGTAATAATCAAAACTATAACAAACTAATTCTTAATTCGTTTCTCACTTTGTAAAATTTTGTATCGTTTTAACATTATAAAATAAAACTTAATTGAAAATCGATAAAGTTACTTACACTCTGATTGCTGGCCATGTCATCCATCTTTGGTGGTACAATTCGGTAGGTGGCGCTGTTACAAAAAAAACAGGGTCCTAGAACTGCTGCCCTAGATCTGCGGTCCTGACACTGCAGCTCCTCCGGACAGGTTGTGCAGGAACATACTATTGGCAGCCCTCAGTAGAACAAGTGCATTTCCTCCCATGACCACCAGATGGTGCTCTTGAGTTATATGTATAACATCCATCAGGTCAGATATGTGGCCTGATCAAACCAACACAGACATCAAAAAACCACCTTGTTCCCCGTGAGAGGCTGATATGGTTTATGAAGGATGTCAGTGTTTTTTACGTAGTCGTTTGGTAATAAAACAGGTGTTTTGACACACTATCTTCTGTTAGCATCTGCTTCTAACCTAAACATGTAATTTCCCTTATCTTACACACTTATAACTCACTCCTCCTGTAGGGCAAGTGCTGCCTGTCTGCTTATTAGCTAACCTGAGAAAAGTTTTGATCATTTGGGGATTTAAAGAGGTCGGTAGCGTAGATGTCAATCTTACGACGTAACAAGTACATCGTGTTTTATGGGAAGTGTTCCCGGTTCCGGTTGACCTAATTAATGCAGCCTAACAATCCTTTAACGGATTTGAATATTAGAAGCGTATTAGTGTTAAAACATGTTATGTGTACGCCAGGTTAAAGAGATGGGTCTTTAATCTAGATTTAAACTGACAGAGTGTGTCTGCCTCCCGAACAGTGTTAGGTAGATTGTTCCAGAGTTTGGGCGCTAAATAGAAAAAGGATCTGCCGCCGGCAGTTGATTTTGATATTCTAGGTATTATCAAATGGCCAGAGTTAAAGAGGTCAGTCGTACTGGGAGAATGCTAACTGTTGGCCACTAGGATTTGATTGGATTGTGAAAAGTAGCTAGCAAATCGTCCTCACCAACACAGCCTTGATTATATTTGAATCAAGCAAATATGGTGTATTTTGTTACGAAAAACATTCAGACTCTTTCGTTTTCATACCACTGGTGAATTGCGCAAAGTAACTAGTAAAGTTTATTATAAAAACTATTTTGAATAACATTTTTGTGCATTTTAAATTAGCAGGATAGTTGTTTCACAGGTAGTCAAACTTTGTATATTTTGTTATGAAAAAATTCAGACTTTTGTTTTCTTTACAATAACATTCACTGGTCAGTTGTGCTCAACAAGACTAGGAACGTATATTACTTAAAACTATTATTATTAAATCAAGGGCTTGTGGCCTTTAAAGGACGTTCTTGCGAAACGATAACTATAACAATATAGCTATATAAGCATCCACACCAATGGACAATAATGCTTTGTTTTTAATCCTGCAGCTTTGTCGTGCTCAGGCGTATTAAATTCAGTGGATTCCACTTGTTTTTATCATTCATTAGCTGGGAAAAGTCATTCTACAGTAACACATGCTAACACAACACCAAATCTTGACAGAGGAACTAACTTATACTGATATAAACAGTCCAAATTGTTCTATTCCCATGAAAACAAACCGAAAAGATCAACGAATTGCTTTGCGCTTAAACATTTGACCAATCAAATTCTCTCTTTAAAGCGAAACGTCCCTTCCACTAAATACCACCTGGGGCCTGTTTCATAAAACAAGTTTACCAAATAAGCCAGGCTTATTTCAGTTAGTCTGACTAATTCTGAGCCAAATCAACTGGCAATAAGTCAGACTAACTGAAATAAACCTTGCTACCGATTAGCAAGTTGTTTCTCACACACATTTATGGTTATGTTAAAAAAATAAAAGTAAAGTGCTTTAAGATTCTCCTTCCAACTTCTGTTTGTAATCATCTCAAATGTCCCAAAAAGGAAACAGCATTTTAAGTCATTTGATGAGCTCTTTAAGAAAGTAAGAAAAGGTCATTTGAATTTCATGTCATCTCAGTTTTAGCTTCTCCTGGCTTTCATTTCCATGCTTCCCTTCCTTTTCCTTTCTCATTTCCTTCCTTCCTACCTTCTTCCCCTCACCTTTCCTTCCTTCTTTGTGGATGAATGGAGATGGGGACATTTCAGTACAATATTGAGCTGTCCAAGGTGCCTTGAATGAAGAGTGTGTGTGTGTGTGTGTGTGTGTGTGTGTGAGAGAGAGGAGAAGAGAGTGTGTGTGTGTGTGTGTGTTGTGCGCACGTGTGCATGTGCGTGATAGTGTGTGTGTGTGTGTGTGAGAGAGAGAGAGAGTGTGTGTGTGTGTGTGTGTGAGTGTGTGTGTGTGTGTAGAGAGAGAGAGGATGTGTGTGTGTGTGTGTGTGTGTGTGTGTGTAGTGTGGTGTGTGTGTGTGATGAGAGATGTGTGTGTGTGTGTGTGCTGTGTGTAGGAGTGTGGGTGTGTGTGTGTGTGTGTGTGTGTGTGTGTGTGTGTGTGTGTGTGTGTGTGTGTGTGTGTGTGTGTGTGTGATAGAGTGTGTGTGTGTGTGTGTGTGTGTGTGTGTGTGAGAGAGAGAGAGAGAGAGTGTGTGGTAGTGCTGGACAACTTACTCAGCTCTGATTATGTTCATAATACCCTCTGCAGACAGATTTTGACTGACAGCTCCATTGAAAACGGATTCTTATGTTCTTCCTAATGGAAGGCAGAGTATAAATTTTAATGTCTTTCTCTTCTTCTGTCAGACCGAGACCATGTTTTCGCGGTTCCTGACCTTAAGTACTCTTAAATTGTGTAACACGGCAATTTAAAACCATTTATGTCAATTCTGAAGTCTAAAAACTAGTTTTGATATGTAACACAGTTTAGACAGTACGGCGGGATTTCAGACTGTAAAAGGAAACAAATTATTACTCCGTCTTCGGAAATAAAACGTAAATATGTCACGGTCCGCTCCGCCGGAGAATTATGATACATTTGGTACGTTGCGTCACGTGACAGAACGGCTCGAGGAACGCGTTTCTCTAAAATAAGAGTCTATATTGAGTTTAGATGGAGTTGGATCCACGGCCTCATTTTTCTCATATATCTTGGAAGGCTCTCGCGCGGCTCTCTCTTGAGATTTGAACTTTTCAAGCAGAGTTTTGTTTAGGGATGAGGTTTGAGATAATCTTCTCACAATCTTGGTTGTTTTCTTGCCCCGGCGATGCGGAAAAAGGCGAGTTGGAGGGAGGAAATCAGGTTTGTGTGAAAACGCAGCCTCTCCGTGGACCCTGATTTAATCAAAGCTTTGCTCTGGGACCTGCTGAGCTCATGTTTAACCGGTATATTAGAGCCAATATGCTGATCCGAGCTCAGTTTGCGCTGTTTGGCCCTGCTGAATCAACAATCAGAGATGGGTTGAAAATCTGCAATCCCACTCAATATTTTTTTTGTCGGTACTCTGATAGGAATTACCAGGGTAACAATAGTTTCTGCCAAAATATCACAATTACTGAAGCTGACACCGTTGCCTCACCCCCAATTCTCATTACTGCAATGCAATATAAGACAAAAGTTTAAAAATCAAAAAAAATAAAAAATATATATATAGACATATAGCCTATATAATTGTAGTAAACGTTTTGTTGCCATACATTTATGATGCTTTAAAATGCAAAAGTTCCTATTTTTTTTTGTTTGTGTGCG
Organism: Ptychobarbus kaznakovi; assembly: GCA_027422405.1. Taxonomy (NCBI): domain Eukaryota; kingdom Metazoa; phylum Chordata; class Actinopteri; order Cypriniformes; family Cyprinidae; genus Ptychobarbus; species Ptychobarbus kaznakovi. The sequence continues at coordinate 5,098,664 of CM049815.1, forward strand.
TGTCACTTGTTTATGCTACATTGTGGACCAAATGTCCCCCCAAGCAGGTGCGTAGATTACGCAGGGGACATTGTGATTGTGACTATATATAGTTTATTTGTGTTTTTCAAGTCATCTCCAGGTAATAAATAAAGTATATGAACAATGCAGTGCTAATTGACATAGCATTCATATAGAAACTATTCTGCCTTTTTATGTGATTGAAAAAAAGTGTTTGTTGTATATAAACAAATTATTATTATTGGTTATTGTCCAGTAGTGTATCTTATTTCTAAGCCAATTAAAAGCTAGAAAAAGAGAACAATTCAAGTTGCGTATATATACACACACCACCAGTCAAAAGTTTTTGAACATTAAGCTTTTTAATGTTTTTTAAAGAAGTCTCTTCTGCTCAGAAAGCCTGCGTGTATTTGATCCAAGTAGGCCTACAGCAAAACAGTAACATTTAGAAATATTTCCACTATTTAAAATAACTCTTTTCTATTTGAATATATTTTAAGATGTAACTTATTGTGATTTCAAAGCTGAATTTTTAGCATCATTACTCCAGTCACACAATCCTTCAGAAATCATTCTGATTTGCTGCTAAAAAAAAACATTTTTATTATTATTATTATTATGTTGAAAACAGCTGAGCGTAATTTTCTTTCAGGTTTCTTTGATGAATAGAAAGTTCAGAAGAACAGTATTTATCTGAAATAGAAATCTTTTGTAACATTATAAATGTCTGTATCATCACTTTTGACCAATTTAAACCATCCTTACTAAATAAAAGTATTAATTTCTATCATTTCTTTTCCAAAATAAATAACAAATAAAATAAAAGGAAAATGTTTTATACTGACTCTAAGCTTTTGAATAATGTAGTGTATAATGTTACAAAAGCTTTTTATTTCAGATAAATGCTGATCTTTGGATCTTTCTATTCATCAAAGAATCCTGGAAAATGTACTCAACTGTTTTGAATAATAATAATAATAATTATAAAAGGTTTCTTGAGCAGCAAATCAGAATTATTTCTGAAGGATCATGTGACACAAGATGCTGAAAATTCAGCTTTGATCACAGAAATAAATAACATTTTACAATATATTCAAATAGAAAGCAGCTGTTGTACATGATACAACTGTTTGGATCAAATCATTGCAGGCTTGGTGAGAAGAGGCTTCTTAAAAAAACATTAAAATCTTACTGTTCAAAAACTTTTGAATGGTAGATTATATACATTACAGAAATGTTATATATATATATATATATGTCCCCCTCACTTCTGAAATGATGGCTACGCCCTTGTCCACAAGGATAGTACAACCTGAAATGTTTGGCGGTCCCCACGCTGCCAAAAATAATTATTAAAAATAGTAAATTATATTTATCTGAAAGTGTAACAATACAAACAGGTTTTCGGTAAGAAGTAGGTTTAGGGTTGAATTAGGGGATAAAAATATCGTTTAGTCGGTATACAAGTAATAGGAGTCTATGGAAAGTCCCTACAATTCACAGAAACGTGTGTTTAAAAAAATACCTGCACATTTCACTGCTTTAGTTTAGTTTAAAACAAAATTTCTTTGTGTCTACACTAATTAAAAAACAATACACACACTCACATGCACGCACACGCACGCACGCACACACACACACACCACACACACACGTCACACACACACACACACACCACACACACACACACACACATCTCTCACAAAAGCCTTTGCATTTCCCGACCTACTCGTCTTTACTCGTCTCTTCAAGCTTTAACTATTCTCTCACTGTCACTCATCCAAATATTTTTTGTCACACTCCTTTCTTACTCATTTCCTCAATTTGCTTACTTCTGAATTTTATTAGAACTGCTGCTAGTACTTAATTCTTCATGCATAATTGAAATTTCCTGAAGATTCAACAAGGTGTTGGAAACATTCCTCAGAGATTTTGGTCCATATTGACATGATAGCATCACGCAGTTGCTGCAGATTTGTCGGCTGCACATCCATGATGTGAATCTCTCCCGTTCCACCACATCCCCATGTGCTCTATTGGATTGAGATCTGGTGACTGTGGAGGCCATTTGAGTAAAGTGAACTCATTGTCATGTTCAAGAAACCAGTCTGAGATGATTTGAGCTTTGTGACATGGTGCATTATCCTGCTGGAAGTAGCATCAGAAGATGGGTACACTGTAGTTCATAAAGGGATGGACATGGTCAGCAACAATACTCAGGTAGGCTGTGGTGTTTAAACGATGCTCAATTGGTACTAAGGGGCCCAAAGTGTGCCAAGAAAATATCCCCCACACCATTACACCACCACCACCACCAGCCTGAACCGTTGAGACAAGCCAGGTGGATGGATCCATGCTTTCATGTTCTTATACTCCAAATTCTGACCTACCATCTGAATGTTGCAGCAGATTAAAGAGACTCATCAGACCAGGCAACGTTTTTCCAATCTTCTATTGTCCAATTTTGGTGATCCTGTGTGAATTGTATCCTCCGTGTCCTGTTCTTACAAGCTGACAGGAGCGGCACCCGGTGTGGTCTTCTGCTGCTGGAGCCCATCTGCTTCAGGGTTCGACGTGTTGTGTGTTCAGAGATGGTATTCTGCATACCTTGGTTGTAACGAGTGTGTTATTTGAGTTACTGTTGCCTTTCTATCATCTCTAACCAGTCTGATACCCATTCTCCTCTGACCTCTGACATCAACAAGGCATTTTCATCCACACAACTGCCGCTCACTGGATATTTTCTCTTTTTCAAAACCATTCTCTGTAACCCTAGAGATGGTTGTGCGTGAAAATCCCATAGATCAGCAGTTTTGAAATACTCAGACCAGCCCGTCTGGCACCAACAACCATTCCACGTTCAAAGTCACTTAAATCCCTTTTCTCCCCATTCTGATGCTCGGTTTGAACTTCAGCAAGTCGTCTTCACCACATCTAGATGCCTAAATGCATTGAGTTGCTGCCATGTGATTGGCTGATTAGCAATTTGTGTTACCAAGCAATTGAACAGGTGTACCCTAATAAAGTGCATTGATTAATTCCGTGAGTGCACATGTATTTATCAAGTATAATTGCGTAAAGCTGCACACAAAAATAAAGGGGTTTAAGAGTCTGTGTGTGAGTGTGTGTGTATATTGTGATATATTGTGTATATATATAAATGATATATATTTTAATCTAACATATTATCTATAAATATTAATAAAACAATATAGCTAATGTTTTTAACAATATATCTTTAAATAACTAGAAAATTAATTACTTAAAAAAATAATTAATTATAAAAGGTTTTTCTTACATAATGTGTACTGTGTATATGTATTATTTATATATAAATACACACACATAGTATACATTTTGAAAATATTTACATGTTATATATACATATCCATATAATTTATATACAAATATATTTAATATATAAACATAACATGTTTTTCTTAAATATATACGTGTATAACCTACATAAATATACACAGTACACAGATATATTATGTAAACAAAAATGTGTTCCTGTGGCTCAGTGGTAGAGCATTGCGTTAGCAGCGCAAAGGTTGTGGGTTCGATTCCCAGGGAACACACTTACTGACAAAATAAATGTATAACCTGAATGCACTGTAAGTCGCTTTGGATAAAAGCGTCTGCTAAATGCATAAATGTAAATGTGATTAATCACAATTATTCGTTTGACAGCACTATACAAAAATAATATTAGAACACTAAAAGTGTTTTTAAAGTAAAAAATTCAGTATACAATAAGTTCTTTTATTTTTTTTGTTGTTGAAAATTTCATTTCAGGTACACAAGGTAGCCTTTTTTACTGTAATATATGGATATACTGCTTTTCAGTGAACAAAAAAAGATAAGAGGGGGAAAAACAATGTGCTTGATTGTAATAATGGACTAACAAAAGCTTAATTTTTGTAATACAAAATATACAGTCTTATTTTATTCCTTTGATTTTTGTGGTGAAATAGGACCAGTACATGTTTTCATAAGGTTCACTCATGCAAACACACACACAAACAAAATGATTTACACATGGTCAGCTGGACTAATCAGGTACAAATACACACATATATGCAGCTTGGGTTCATAAGATATGAAATGATTCAAAAACAAGGACTCTTAACACGTCAGCTAACAACTTGTTAGCCTGGAGCTGGCGGGTGAGTGATAGACTGGCTGTTCCCCGGACCCGTGCTGTCGTTCAGACACAGATTGGTAGTAATGGCTTGTAGATTGTGTGTGGTGGGCCAGGTAATGGTTTCTATTAGCTGTGTTTGCCGAGCAGATCGTGGGAGAGGGGAAATGCAAGGACATGCATCACATAAAACATCTGACTTTACATCTGGCAATTCTGACTTTTTTGATTCGATCACAGTTAAAAATGGTAGTTGGGAATTTTTTATCTAATAATTCTGAAAAAAGTCAATTGCGTGATGTAGTTAAGAAAAAAGTGAAAATTGCGAGATTAATTATTTCTGTTATCTTTATCTATTATTCTGTGGAAGAAAACTAATTTTACTCTAGCACAATTGCAAGTACAGATACATAAATTTAGAATTCTGAGAAAAAAAAAACAGAATTGTGAGATTTAGTCTGAGAAAAATTCGAAGACAAAAAGTTACAATCGCCTTTTCTGTTTTTTATCCTGAGGTAGAAAACAAAACTAATTTGCGAGTACAGACACACAAATTCAGAATTCTATAAATTCATAATAAAAAAAATAAAAAAAATAATAAATCACAGAATTGTGAGATGTAGTCTAAGAAAAAAAATCAGAATTGCGAGAATTAGTCTAAAAAAATTGCACGATTAAAAAGTTACAATTACTTTTTTTGTTTATTCGGTGGCAGATTAAAAAAACAGAATTGCGAGTACAGATACATAAATTCAGAATTCTGAGAAAAAAATCAGAATTGCAAGAGAAACTCATAATTCTGTCTTCGTTCCTCATTCTTTCAAGTTTACATCTCATAATTATTTTTGTATTTAAAGTGATTTGTACAAAAAACGTAATGAAAAGTGACATTGAGAACCCTGGAAACACCTAAATTCATTACCAAAGAACATTTATGCAAAATAGTACTGAAAAACCTGGAATATTTATTAATCAGTCAGTTTTTCATGTTAGAAGTTAGTGCAGCACCATAGGACTTAATACAAAATGGCAATGTCAAACCAAAGTTGTAGTGAAATTATTAATTATGCTCACCTAATCGTGATGAAAGAAAACTAATATGATTTCTATCTCTAAAAACTCAGTGTAATATATAATATATATAATACACACACACATTTACAATGTAAAAGTTAATTTCAAAAGATTATTGTACTGTATATTTTATAAGAAAATACTTAATTTTTGTCTTTTTACTTCAAAGGTTAATGTTTAATTAAATGTTACTTGCAGTTTATTTTTGTTATTCCTTGAATAGAAATTTAGAACATTTTGATTGAAATTGTTATCTACACCAATTATTTCTCAGTGTATGCCATGAAAATGCAATTAATTCTTAATATGCTACATATGTAAACCTGTCAGATGTTTGTACTGACCGTGGTGTGCGGATTTGGTCAAATCAGGTCATCGATTCTCCTATAAAAAAAAAAGAAAAAAAAGTGGTAAAACTTCCAACATTTTTTGATTGACTTCCTGTCTCATCCATAATTCAGAGACTTTGACGTTTGATCTAATTATGGCTATAGACTGACCCATTTAGTCCATCTAGTGCTCTGCGGAGAGCCGCATCTCTCCCACAGCGACGACTCAGGGGGGGTTGAACCCCGAAACAGCTGCAATGATGCTCAAACTAATTCTGAATTAGTTTATGAAAGCTGAATTAGTCTGAAAACTCGAAACTTTTCCGCTAGGGTTGAGGCACATCTGGTACTTGGATAGTTCAGCTAACAGGACAAATTCTGTCATTTACTCACCTTCATGTTGTTCCAAACCTGTGTATGTTTTTTCTTCTTCTGCTAAACACAGACGAAGATATTTTGAAGGATGTTGGTAACCAAGTTGTAGCCATTTACTTCCATAGTATTGTTTTTTCATACACTGTAAAACCTAACAGTGAAATTCGCTAAATGAGTTAATTTAGCTCAAAAACATTAAACAAGTTAATTTAACTCAATATATATTTGTGATATGAACTCAAAAGCTAATTAGGTTAAGCAGAACTCAATCTAAATAAGTTGCTATAAATTATTTTGATCTATTATTACCATACAGTCTATGATTATGACGTCTAAATGGCTGACCACAAAATATTTAAAAGAAATATGAGCTCAATTCATGATTTTTAACATTGTTTTTCGAGAAGTCAGGATTATTATGCTTTATATCTACTAAACTAAATTATATATTACCTTTCATAACTAATCAAATAACTAAGCCATCATATAATACATACATAAATCTATTTCATATTAATCATAGATTAATCCTTTTAAAGTAATTAATTTTGAGATTATCCACTGAATGCAAAATTCGTACTCTCTTCTGTATCTGTTGCAATACAAGGATACGTATTCTACGTGTATTTATGCTTTGATTTGAATGAAAATAGTATCCGCCTCCGTGTATTGAGACGAATACAGGAGAGCGTAACGCATTTTGCGTCCATCGTATGCTCTCCAAAATGGAGCTACGCTGACGAGGAGACAGAGATGAGACGAATTGTTGAAAATTTATTTTCTTTGCGTACAAAAAGTATTCTCGCCGCTTCATAAAATTCAGATTGAACCACTGATGGCAGATGGACTATCCTGGCGATGCGTTTCATACTTTTATGGACCTTGACAGTGTTATTTACTTGGCAGTCAATGGGACAGTCACACTGGTTTTCATCTGAAATATCTTAAATTGCGTTCCAAAGACGAACCAAGCTTTTACGGATTTGGAACGACATGGGGGTAGTACACAATTTTCATTTTGGGGTGGAGTAACCCTTTAATGTGTTGAGTTAGCATTGCTTCCGGAGTACATTCATCTTGTTTTAAGGATTTTTAGATATTTCAACTGCAAAATAAGACATAACTGCCCATTAAGAGTATGATTTTGTTGTGTTGTTGTTTTTTGCTAGCTAATCTGTCCTGGGTGATTGGCTAAGTGGTTACTTACCAGCCAAAAGAGCCCATCCAAAACAATCCCAGCTGACATGGATCCACAAAAATGACTTATGCGTGCTAGGCCAGTTGTTGGAAACACTACGTGCTTGCGCACAGATTCCTATCCACGAAATACACATACATGTGACACCATTTTAAAAAAATTCTGTTTTCATACTTTACACAAAACCATAACGGTACTATTTACAAAAACATACACTTTTAAGCCTGTTTTCAGTCCCCCAAAATGCTGTTGTCATGTAAATGAACAGCCGAAACCAGAACCGATCCTAGACTTCTGGGGGCCCTACGCAGAACGGGGGGGGGGTGTTGAGATGCACGAATGGATGCAATGCAGTTGTCTGGGTTTCACTTCGTCTTGAATCATCTTGAAATGATCATTCGAGCATTCATGTTTTCATAACCTCTGGCCAAACTCCAAAACGAACCCAAAATTAAAACATATTTTGGATTAAGGGGGCCCCCTGGTGTTTCGGGGGCCCTACGCAGCTTGCGTATTCTGCGTATAGGGAGGATCGGCTCTGGCCGAAACAAAGATTTTTCAGTTTTTAGTCATAAACGGTATTGTTTAAATGCGGTCTCTTTCATATTCTAGTCTTCAAATATGGCTCATGTTCATCATTGATTTTCAAACCAAAAAATAAATATAAGGGAATATGAGGGCAACTATAAAGTTTGAATCATTCTAATACTATCTATGATAATAGGAGAGTATAACACTAACGACACAGAGAAATGATATCGTTAGAATCACTTTCAGAACTGTTTTCCAGCTGATGAAGGATAAAAACTGACAGCCAATCAGAATCCACTCAACTTTAAATAGCATGCATTTAAAGTGACAGATGACAAAACAGGCATGCACTTATAATAAACAGAATGTTCTCGTCGCTTGGTGCGGATGCTAATTTAGTTATCGGTCTTGGTGTGAACGGAAATACATTTCTGAACGGATTCATCATCCACTTGGGTGAACTTGCAATTTCACCCAAGTATAGCGTGTCTTAACAAACAACATAATTTGAGGCCTCATATCCGTAGCACAAAAAGTGCGGGAAAACTTTGGGTTAGAGCTTTGGTTTGATCCCTACCCTAATTATGAGCAATATTAATACTGATACTCACCTTAAAACCAGTCAGTGAATTCCTTCACGTAATTATCCCTCCAACGCTGGAGTCTGCATTCAGCTGGCCATTTTGTAGTAAACAGCCGTTTATTGTGGCAGTTTCATAAATCAATAGAGAATCATATTCTCTTTCCCACTCTCAGAGAAACCTCAGCACCATCATGGGGCTTCAGAGCTGTCAAAAACGTCCTTTCCGCCCCTAATACGGTCTGTGGCGAAACGTAATTGAAGTGTGAATTTATAATATGCCGCGTAAGAAAAACAGCCGGAGCCTTATCCATTAAGCATCCGCAGGTAGCGTGAATCACAAACGGCCTTATTTTCATGTCTAATCCCCACTGATAGGACTGATTGTGTTTTTGGTCATTATCTAGCACACCGCGCGACAAACATCTGAGCGTGTAAAATAAACAGAGACCACCACCAGTGTTGTAAGGAAACGGCAGTCATCCTGTTGTAAATATAATCACATTAGCAAATGACACCCATTAGGCAGTTTTTGAACACTTCACAGTCTTTTTTTATTCCTCGGGGCGGACGCTGACGTCCGCAACACTGATGCTTCACCAACCGTGTGCTGGATGTCATTAGAAGCTCATTTAGAAAGAACTGGCCTCCAAATTTCCATGTTTTGTGTGTGCGCGTGAGAGATAATGTGCTTACCGCAGCAAATTTAGCCTGTTTTTTGGTTAACTAATGAGTTCTCCTCTGCATGGGAGTTTAAGGAAGATTAATGGTTTACGCAGGGAACGAGGTATCAGAAGAACAAATTACGTGCAAATCTCCTTTCCCCTCCCAAACAAAAACCTCATCCCAAACACCAGAGGCTGCACACCTGCAGTTCCTGTCTTCCCAAAACCCAACGTCCATTCTTTTTAATGATTTTTGTTCCTGGCCCTTTTCTCGATTGCTAGTTTTACGTCTTAGCTTGGTGCCTATAGGGACGCTTGATGCTCTCCGCAGTGATTACTGTAATTAATTGGATGGAGGGGAATATTCTCCTGTCATGCTGTTTTGGGATCAGTTCTGAACATTGTCTGATTATCAGAGAGGTTTGGGATTGGGCAGTGAAGGCTGTTTCTAGATCAGTTGACCTCGGTGTGAAAAGATGGATCTCAAAATCATACAGTCATTGTTTAAAAGGGTTCAAATACACAAAAATGCTGGAAAACCAAAGAATTTGTGGGAGCTGAAGGATTTTTCTGAAGAACAGCAGATAGTTTAACTGTTCAGGACAAACAAGCGACTCGTGAACAACTATCACTAAACAAAAACACAGCTGTGGATCATTCAGGTAACAACACAGTATTAAGAATTCAGCGTATGAAACTTTTGAATGGGTAATTTTATCAATCATTGACTAATGTATTTTATGTTGGGCTTGTCATTTTTATAAATACAAGCATATTTTGTAGATTCATTTGCAAATTAATTATCTTTGCAGATTGCTATACACACAAAATGTAGTTGCAAAATTATTTTCCTTTACAGCATTGCCACTATGTCTTAGCTGACCTCACTAATCAACTTGTTGAAAGACTAATTGACCATCGCATTGCATCTCTATTCCAATTTAATCTTGTCATTCATTTCAATGCTACATTTCCAGGTAATAGCTAGTAATAGTAGATAAGAGCCTACTGGAGAATTTAGCTCTGCATATTTGATCTTCAGTCAGTAGCTAAAGGGCAAATTCTTGATGCACAGAGAAAAGTTTGAGACTGTGCTAAGATGCTCAGCGTTCCCTTAGAAACAGACACCATCCTTCAGATCACCACACTTCATCTTTACATATCAGTCTTTCATAACAGTTTCTATGTTACTAGCCATCTTATTTTTCAACACAGAAGTAAGCTATTCATTTATGTGTGTGAGACTTTTGATCCTTCAGCTGCTATAGGTAAATAAACTGTAATAAATAAATAGCGTGTGAGAAAAGTGAAGTAAAGTGTAAAGCTAATTTGCACTAAAACCAAATATGATTATGATGATCAATTTTAAATAACATATAAAATACCAGCATAATCGACAAATTTTGTATAGCAAAACTAACTGGACGTAGCTGACACTATGGAATGCAATCTTGCTAACTTTTTGTTTCCAGAATTGTGAGATACGAACTCAGAATTATGAGCTATATACTTAGAATTCAGATTTTCTGATTCAGAATTGCAAGATATAAATTTAGATTTTGCTAGATATGTAAACTCACAAATCTGACTTTTATTCTTTGCCATTCTGAAAAGTAGAATTAGTTTATATCTCGCAATTCTGAAAAATAGAATTAGTTTATAGCTCATAATTCACAATTCGGAAAAAAGTTAGAATTCTGAGTTTATATCTTGAATTCTGAGTTCACATCCCACAATTCTAAATTTCGCAGTTCTGAAAAAAATGATTAATTATTAAACAGTTCAGAATTCTGAGTTTATATCTCATAATTCTCGGTTTATATCATAAGTCAGAAAAAAGTTAGAATTCTGAATTCATATCTGAGTTTATATCTCGCAATTGAGTTAATATTGTAATTCTGAGTTTGCAATTCTGAATTTATATCCCGCAATTCTTAAAAGTTAGAATTCTTAGTTTATATAATTCTGAAAAAGGTAGAATTCAGAGTTTATAGGTCATAATTCAGAGTTTATAGTAATTCTAAATTTATCTCACATTTCCAAAGAATGTCAGAATTCTGAGTTTGTATCTCGCAATTCCGAGTTTATTGTAATTCCAAGTTCCTATCTCACAATTCAAAATTTGTATTTCGCAATTCTGAAAAAAGTCAGAATTCTGAGTTTATATCTCAAATTTGAGTTTATATCTCACAATAAAAAAGTAAAATTTCTTAGAGATAAAAGACACAGCAACCTTTAATTATTAATTTTCTTTTTCATTTCATGCCGGAAATGAACCAATAGGAAACTTCACACATTTAAATTAGAAAAATGTTTGCGGCTGCTTACTTGACTGATATCCGCCCATAGCGCCACAAAACAACACTATAAGCACATTCAAGGACGTGACGGTACATATCAGCCACCATCTGACCTAAAAGCAGCTTCTCGCACACCCTTTTACTTTTGACGGACATTAGCAGCTCTCCTGCCCCGGAGCGCTACTTCTGTTCAACGTCACCTACTTTATTACCTTCTTCCATGTTATTGTTTAGACCGCTTTTCTCCCTCGTCGCGTTCGCCCGACAAGAAACAAAAAGTCATTTGAATCCGGCCTCCCCCAGAAATCCCCCCCGGGCCGCCGTGTCTTCATTTGATGTCCACTCAATATCTCTCAGTCTCAACGTTATTAAAGTTGTTGTGTTGCTGCTGGTCTTTTGTTCTCGTCGGTAATAAAGTCGCGCAGGCGTGCCGGTAGTCTCGCAGGTGTGAACTTTGATTTCTTTGACAGGCAGAGAAGTAATGACCATTACTCACAGGGGCTGTAGCGTATTGACAGCAGAGGCTTATTACAGTGAGACATCAGACACGTCAACCCTTTTCAGTGACCCAAGCACTCTTTCAAAGTCAGCTCGGTCCTGTCCTTCGTAGTTGTACTTGTGCTCGACTGGTTTTGCAATACTTGAAAGAGCCACATCCTCTAAAAAGCTACTTTTGATGACTGTCTTCAATGGTGAGAAAACCACTGAAGGTTTTTGAAGTAGGATTTTAAGGAAACATGTACAGTGTAAAGCCTGATATATGAAATAATGATCAGAAATATTGTATTTTTCTGTTTATGTAATTTATATATATATATTACATTTATTTATATAGAAAATTTAAATGTAAATGCTAAAAAATCCGTAAAAATAAAGCATAATGTACTGTATTAATATGAAATCCATTTTCCGGTTTATTGATTTTTTTATTTTGTGTTGCATTAGGTTGTTTTAGGGTTAGTGAAAATGTCCATGAAATAAATTAATAAAGTCCTGGCAGAAAATTACTGCTACATTTTATTTATTTACCTTTTATTATTATTTATTAAAATTGTATATACAATTATATATTTTGACTAAATAATAGTGACTAAACAGATTTGTGGGGGGATTACTATATATATATATATATATATATATATACCCCACACACACTTTAATGAAATTAAATATATACATTTAAAGTGTAAACTTACATAAGTTTACTTTTTATAAAATATTATAACATAAATCAAATATAAAAAAATATTTTACATTATATATATATAAACAGTATCTCACAGGAGTATACCCCTCACATTTTTGTAAATATTTTATTATATCTTTTCATGTGACAACACATGACACTTTGCTACAATGTAAAGTATTGAGTGTACAGCTGTATAACAGTGTAAATGTGCTGTCCCCTCAAAATAACTCAAAACAAAGCCATTAATGTCTAAACCACTGGCCACAAAGTGAGTACACCCCAAGTGAAAATGTCCAAATTGGGCCCAAAGTGTCAATATTTTGTGTGGCCACAAAAGTCAAACCTTCACAAGTTGCCACTGAAGTCCTCTTCCACTCCTCCATGATGACATCACAGAGCTGGTGGATGTTAGAGACCTTGTGCTCATCCACCTTCCATTTGAGGATGCCCACAGATGCTCAATAGGGTTAAGGTCTGGAGACATGCTTGGCCAGTCCATCACCTTTACCCTCAGCTTTATTAGCAAGGCAGTGGTCGTTATCATGTTGGAATACTGCCCATGCGGCCCAGTCTCCGAAGGGAGGGGATCATGCTCTGCTTCAGTATGCACAGTACATTTGGCATCCATGGTTCCCTCAATGAAGTGTGGCTCCCCAGTGCGCAGCACTCATGCAGCCCCAGACCATGACACTCCCCACCACCATGCTTGACTGTAGGCAAGACACACTTGTCTTTGTACTCCTCACCTGGTTGCCACCACACACGCTTGGGCCCATCTGAACCAAATAATTTATATTTGGTCTCATCAGACCACAGGACATGGTTCCAGTAATCCATGTCCTTAGTCTGCTTGTCTTCGGCAAACTGTTTGCGGGCTTTCTTGTGCATCATCTTTAGAAGAGGCTTCCTTCTGGGACAACAGCCATGCAGACCAATTTGATGCAGTGTACGGCGTATGGTCTGAGCCCTGACGGCTGAACCCCCCACCCCGCCCCATCAACCTCTGCAGCAATGCTGGCAGCACGCATGCGTCTATTTCCAAAACACAACCTCTGGATATGACGCGAGCACGTGCACTCAACTTATTGGTCGACCATGGCGAGGCCTGTTCTGAGTGGAACCTGTCCTGTTAAACTGCTGTATGGTCTTGGCCACCGTGCTGCAGCTCAGTTTCAGGGTCTTGGCAATCTTCTTAAGCCTACGCCATCTTTAGTAGAGCAAAAATCTTTTTTTCAGATCCTCAGAGAGTCTTTTGCCATGAGGTGCCATGTTGAACTTCCAGTGACCAGTATGAGAGAGTGAGAGCGATAACACCAAATTTAACACACCT
>CM049815.1:5112478-5224901 GCA_027422405.1 Ptychobarbus kaznakovi
CAGCGGGAGAATTGCAGAAAATAGATTGTATTATCCTAGCTCATCCAAAAACAAACTCCAGTATATTCAGTTATCAGACACGACTGGAACTTCAAATGGGACTGGCTTCTATGGTCAGATGAAACTGAAAATTTGATTTTTAGCAGCAAACACTCAAGATGGGTTTGGTGCACACAGGCATAAAAAGTACCCAATGTGTACATTAAATATACTGCTTATTTTTTTATGTTGTGGGGCCTATATTTCTGCTAGAGGTCCTGGACATCTTGTTTAAACACATGGCATCATGGATTCTATCAAATACCAACAGATATAAAAATCAATAAGTGATTGACTCTGTAAGAAATCTTATTATGGGCCATGTTTGGTGATCTTCAACCGTACAATAATCCAAACACTAACCTCAAAAACAACACAAAAATGGGTCACTGAGCACAAAACCAAGCTTCTGCTATGGCCATTCCAGTCCTCTGAACCCTGTAGAAAATGAGTGAGGTGAACTGAAGAGGAGAAGCACCGTCATGGAGCTGTGAATCTGAAGGATCTGGAGTGATTCTGGATGAAGGAATGGTCTCTGATCTCTTGTCAGGTGTTCTCGTAACCTCATCAGGCATTATAGGAGAACATTTAGAGCTGTTAAACTGGCAAATGGAGGTTTCAAAAGGTATTGAATAAAAGGGTGCCATTGTGTCCAATGTGTATTAGAGAAAATCATTTATTTCATAATTATATTTCCTCCCATTTTAAATTATAATTATTCAATGAAAGTTTAGATTGTGATTTTTTTGAAGCACGGACAGAATGATGCGAATTACTGTATAAACAGTAATAGCACGTGCAGCGGCAGTCTCCCCCAGGTCCTAACGCCTGTTCGGTAAGGAGATTCATTCTGTAGGGGGCGCTGTTGGCCTACTTCTAATTCAATTAAAAGTAAAATAGCCTACACAAGTAACATTAAGACTGTATTTCTGATTAAATAAAGCAGTAATTGATGTCATAAAATAATGAGTATATTTTGATTTTAAAAGGTCAGAAGCTATAGCTTACAAGAAAAAGAAATCACAAACATGACACTTGTAAATAAAATAATTTTATATATACTGATTTATTCATTAATGTGTAATATGTTTAATTTTTTTAACAAATCATAAGCTCTAACAGATTTTCAGAATTTTTACAACTCTTGCTTTAGACAATCTACAAATGTTAAATCTTAACATAAAATGTTAGGGTTAACACTGCATCTTTCTGGAGGAAAAATGCAGCGATTGATATATAGCTTATTTAAAGTTATTTTCAAAGCTTCAATGTACTGTCAAAAAACCTTCATTATTGTTTATTTAATTCTAAATAAGTTCTTGTTAAAAACTAACCAAAATTAAAAAAAATATTTTGCTTATAATTTCTGCACAGGAGAGACTTGGTGTTGTTTCCAAACAAAAGGAAATATATCGGTATCGGCCAAAATTATTTGAAAAATATCGGCAAAAATCCAATATCGTGCATCCCTAATATATACATACATACATACAGGTGCATCCCAATAAATTAGAATGTCGTAGAAAAGTTCATTTATTTCAGTAATTAAACTAAAATTGTGAAACTCGTGTATTAAATAAATTAATAAACTTTGGTTCTTTTAATTGTGATGATTTTGGCTCACATTTAACAAAAACCCAACAACAAATTAGAATATGGTGACATGCCAATCAGCTAATCAACTCAAAACACCTGCAAAGGTTTCCTGAGCCTTCAAAATGGTCTCTCAGTTTGGTTCACTAGGCTACACAATCATGGGGAAGACTGCTGATCTGACAGTTGTCCAGAAGACAATCATTGACACCCTTCACAAGGAGGGTAAGCCACAAACATTCATTGCCAAAGAAGCTGGCTGTTCACAGAGTGCTGTATCCAAGCATGTTAACAGAAAGTTGAGTGGAAGGAAAAAGTGTGGAAGAAAAAGATGCACAACCAACCGAGAGAACCGCAGCCTTATGAGGATTGTCAAGCAAAATCGATTCAAGAATTTGGGTGAACTTCACAAGGAATGGACTGAGGCTGGGGTCAAGGCATCAAGAGCACCACACACAGACGTGTCAAGGAATTTGGCTACAGTTGTCGTCAGAGGCGTCTTACCTGGGCTAAGGAGAAGAAGAACTGGACTGTTGCCCAGTGGTCCAAAGTCCTCTTTTCAGATGAGAGCAAGTTTTGTATTTCATTTGGAAACCAAGGTCTAGAGTCTGGAGGAAGGGTGGAGAAGCTCATAGCCCAAGTTGCTTGAAGTCCAGTGTTAAGTTTCCACAGTCTGTGATGATTTGGGTGCAATGTCATCTGCTGGTGTTGGTCCATTGTGTTTTTGAAAACCAACGTCACTGCACCCGTTTACTAAGAAATTTTGGAGCACTTCATGCTTCCTTCTGCTGACCAGCTTTTTAAAGATGCTGATTTCATTTTCCAGCAGGATTTGGCACCTGCCCACACTGCCAAAAGCACCAAAAGTTGGTTAAATGACCATGGTGTTGGTGTGCTTGACTGGCCAGCAAACTCACCAGACCTGAACCCCATAGAGAATAGAGAATAGAGAATATATGGGGTATTGTC
Source organism: Ptychobarbus kaznakovi (assembly GCA_027422405.1). Taxonomy (NCBI): domain Eukaryota; kingdom Metazoa; phylum Chordata; class Actinopteri; order Cypriniformes; family Cyprinidae; genus Ptychobarbus; species Ptychobarbus kaznakovi. The sequence goes on from CM049815.1 coordinate 5,115,080, forward strand.
AAGAGGAAAATGAGAAACAAGAGACCAAAAAATGCAGATGAGCTGAAGGCCACTGTCAAAGAAACCTGGGCTTCCATACCACCTCAGCAGTGCCACAAACTGATCACCTCCATGCCACGCCGAATTGAGGCAGTAATTAAAGCAAAAGGAGCCCCTACCAAGTATTGAGTACATATACAGTAAATGAACATACTTTCCAGAAGGCCAACAATTCACTAAAAATGTTTTTTTTTATTGGTCTTATGAAGTATTCTAATTTGTTGAGAGTGAATTGGTGGGTTTTTGTTAAATGTGAGCCAAAATCATCACAATTAAAAGAACCAAAGACTTAAACTACTTCAGTCTGTGTGCATTGAATTTATTTAATACACGAGTTTCACAATTTGAGTTGAATTACTGAAATAAATGAACTTTTCCACAACATTCTAATTTATTGAGATGCACTTGTACATATACATATATATATATAGTGCTTGAAAACTATTAGAACACTATACCACAACTCTAATGTATCTGCATTTAATCTAATTATTATTAATTAGTAATAATAAAAAAATCAGTGCAGTCAGAGAATCTAAAAAGTAACAACACTACTGCTGTTACTTTAAGTGAGAAATATGAATATGAAGAGAGACCCAAAGGTCGTCCCTCAAGGTCACGATGACAGCGAGCCGTGTGCATGCGAGCGGAGACGCATTAATTAAAGAGCTGCCAATCACGAGAACGGCCCTTACAGGCAGCGGTCCAGTTCTCCTCCACCAGCTGGACCGCCGTCCCACAACGTCTGTCCACAGGGAGACAAAAGATTACATTTCCAGCCCACGGCAGGCATCTTTTCCAGCTCTTCCTCTGTCTTCCTGCTAAACTCCACCATTCATCACTGCTCGGCTGAGATGGCCTCAGGAAAAGCTCTTATTAAAAACCAACCCGGATAATATTTCTCAATCAAAGTCAATTAGAGGCCCCCTGCTTATATCTGCTTCCATTTAATACAGTTGCAGAGAACTATAAGAATCCCGGCGTGTCGCTGTACAAACGAGGACGAGAGATTTCAACACTTTATTTGCCCTCAGATTAACACTGGAAGCTCTGGTCATCAAACCGTGTGTTCAAGACTCGATCCAGAGAACATTTATATTTTCATATTAGAGCTACTGATGCAGATCCGGGGTTGCTTCAGTACAAAACGAGATCCTAACGAATTTGAAGAATAGAAGTGCTTCTGACAATAGGTTATATAAGAAATACATTTTTGTGTCTCATGCATTTATACACTTGATTTTCTTTTGACTTTTGCTTGTGAATTCTGCTTGTCAGATGTTAGGTGAACGCGATCGGCTAATATAGATGAGATTTGGTCAAAATAATTACTTGTAATCACAACTGTAAGAATGGGTAGAAAAAAAGACAAAACAGCAATATTTCGCATGTTCTGTATTTTCTGGAATATGTCACATTTTTTAAATCTAAAATGTTTATAAAGCTTGTAAAGGTTTTATTTTATTTACTGGTATTTGACATTATTTCTAAATGTACAGCAATGCCATTTATCTGCGGTTTTTGTTTTCTCAACAATGCAATTTAAACTGGCGTGACAATTTTCCAGAAACACTGTATACATCATGATCCAGAATAAGTGTTATGAATTTATGGAGTTTCTGTAAACTTATAATACTTAGTATAATATAATATATAATTTCCAGCTATTATTGCTTTTTTTAAATGTATTTTTTCATAAAAGTAATATATATTTTTTAATTATGTAAAATATCATGACCTGCTAAATTACAGATATTAACATTATAAATCAAATATTATATAAGTAATATATTTTTTTAATAATACAAAATATTAAATTACTGCTAAACTAAACATAAAATATAAATTGAATTAAAATACAGACAAACACACACATATATACATTGTAGTAATATAAAATATTACATACTGCTAAATTATACATATAATATTAAATGTAATTTTTTAAACAAGTAATATTTTAAAAATATATTAAATACTTCACGTATTTAATTTTTTTTTTTAAATATGTATATAAAATGACATTTAAATTGTATGTATTTATGTAATAAACATATAATTCTATATAATTATAATATGTATAATTACATAATTATACATATACAATTATAAATGTAATTATTTATGAAAAAGGATTTTTTTTAAATAATAAACATTTTAATATAAAATTCTACATTATAAACAAAAAATGCATTCCATTAAAAAACAATTACATAAAAATATAAAAAATAAAAATGATAAATAATTAAAACAAAACAAAACGGGGGCAGTGAAATCGAAGCCAGCTAGTTAATCTAGTTTCTTTTCTGCAGCGCTTTAAAGCGGATGATTTTAGATCACCTTTTCAAACTGGTTCAAACTCTGAAGTCAACCCCAAAAGAACTGAATCAAACACTTGATTCGATTCACTAAAACACACGATTCATTAGAACTGATTCACAGAAATAAGGTATGCTGTTAAAACTCACAATGCTCAGGAAATGTCAAGTCAAATAAAATGCTTTATCGCAACATTCGTGATGTTAGGGGGCAACATCTTGGCAAATATAACGTGAATACTGAATATACTGCAGCTGCTTGGGTTTCTAACACTGTATACCTTGTCGTAGATGTAGATCCTGTCGGTGTTTTTGCTGGCGCAGAACTTCAGACTGTCGTACACAGGAACAGAGTCGTCCGACTCCTTTTGAATGTGAATGTCATTAGCTATCAGAGAGAGAGAGAGAGAGAGAGACATGATGGGAAAGCCGTAGTGACTAATAGGAGGAGAAAAAGAGATCAGGAGAGGAGCAGATGATCATTATGCTCCTGATAAAGGTCAGGTGACGCGAGCGCTAATGAACACTGGAATGCAGCAGGTACGCAGTGACCTCAAACGATCCCGCCGTTCGGAGAAATCGGATTCGTCCGGATTTCGTCCCACAGAGCTGTTCTACATTCATTTGGGTCAGGCTTGCAGCAAAGACGCCCCACGAGGCTTAGTTACCAGAACCCTACTGCGGTCTAAAATAGCCGAGCTGTTGCCGGCTGGCCAATCACAACGTGTTATTAAAGAGCCATTATGCTTACTGTATGCTGCTGGGAAGCTGGGATTCTGTGCGTGTGTCGTAAAGGTGGGCGTTAAGACAAACCCTGCAGTGTCTGAATATTGCACTCTTTATAAGAAAGGTGAACGCTCGTCGATTGTCTGGCTTTGGAATGGCCTGTTATTATCCATATGTCACGCAGACGTGCTCTTAGCTGCAGTGACAACTGTGAAATTGTTCTTAGAAGGTAATTTTGATCATCGAGGGCTGATATTTTCTCTTAAAGAATAAAACGGGAGATATTTCGCAAAAGGTGCAAGCTGCTCTTCAATGATGCCCAAATTGCACGTCTTGTAACTCGTAACTATATATATAAAAAAGAAAGTTGTTCAGGTTTGAAGGTATGTCTTATAATTATATTACTTAGCTTTTATTGCATTTTTCTTATTATTTGTTTAAAAAATACAATCTTTTTTAAATAATATAAAATATTAGAGAATAACTGTTAAATTAATATATAAAATAAACTGTATTTTATTACTTAAAAGTAATAATTTTAAAAACAATAAAAGATTAATAAAAATGCAAATACAATTATATATTTTTAAATAATATAATATTATAACTGTTAAATTATATATAAATAACTGTTTTTATAAAAAATGTAATAATACAAAAATAAAGATTAATAAATACACACAAAAAAATTATATATTTGTAAAAATGTTTAAATAATAAATTAATTCAATGAAAAAAGTCTGGAGTTTCTGTATAATTGGTACTCGTAGTTTGGGGAATAATTAGCTTTAACATTCGGCAACACTTACACCAAAAACGTGACAAAAAAAGTCATACAAGTTTTAAGGTGAAAATTACTGCAAATATTGGTTTTAAAAAGGAAGACAGTTAGCTTTTACAGTACATAAAAACAATAACTGCTTGACGTTTTTTTGACTGATATCCAATATTGCTTGCATATATTTGATTTTATTTGTATTTCAATATTGAATGTATTCAAAGGCATTATTTCGTTTTTTTTATTAAATTATTATTCAGCGCAATATTCTTGTAAAACGGGCTGTTGACCTTCAGAAGTTAGTGTCGAGTGCTTTAGTTTAGTGTTGGTTCTTCATACTGGTTATTTGACACTTAAAAACAATCAGTATCACTCATAAACAATATTGGTTGATCTAAAGTAAATGATAAGAGAATTGACATTTTAAAGGGTGAATTATTGCTCTAACATCTCAGTGAAAACTCCTGAAAGCGAGTGTGTTTGAAACAGACCTGGATCACCGCTGGAGAGAGTTTGTGAGGTGAACTCATTCTTTCGTTGTGTTTCTTGAGATTGATCCACGTGTGTTTCTGCCACATCCGGACTGGCCTGTAGGTTTAGACGTCTGTGTGGAGTTTGAGGGGTGCTGGGGGTGGCAGGTTCGTTTTCTTGATCTGAATCAGAGATGCAGACGGTAGTGAGCGATGAGGACGATGAGGGGTGATCCGGTAATGATGAAGATGTGCTGGGAGCTAACAGAGAGAGAGAGAGAGAGAGAGAGAGAGAGAGAGAGAGAGAGAGAGAGAGAGAGAGAGAGAGAGAGAGAGAGAGAGAGAGAGAGAGAGAGAGAGAGAGAGAGAGAGAGAGCAGAGAGAGAGAGAGAGAGAGAGAGAGAGAGAGAGAGAGAGAGAGAGAGAGAGAGAGAGAGAGAGAGAGAGAGAGAGAGAGAGAGAGAGACAGAGAGAGAGAGAGAGAGAGAGAGAGAGAGAGAGAGAGAGAGAGAGGAGAGAGAGAGAGAGAGAGAGAGAGACAGAGAGAGAGAGAGAGAGAGACGAGAGAGAGAGAGAGAGAGAGAGAGAGAGGAGAGAGAGAGAGAGAGAGAGAGAGAGAGAGAGAGAGAGAGAGAGAGAGAGAGAGAGGAGAGAGAGAGAGAGAGAGAGAGAGAGAGAGAGAAAATGAGTTAAATTTATGTGGTCAACATCGGTCAGTTCTGTTTCAACTTTGATCATCACATTTTACAGCACAAAACTAGTCTGATATAAACTGATATTACACCCCAAAAAATGATTAAATTATGGCTTAATGACTGTATTACTTAATTTCTTTCTAGGAACACAAAAGAAGAGGGTAAAAAAGTTGTAAATTATATTTACTCATTTGATAATATTAAACACTAAAATGAAATAATCAAATACACAAATGTTTTTAAAGAATTACTGTGATTTTAAATATTACAATTGAAAATGTATGCATTGCTTTTAACTCTACTTAACAAAAATAACTAGTTATATGACACAAACGTATAGCATAAATGCTCATATACATTTACAGGCAGCAATAAACAGGCCAGAAATCCAATATACACATGCATATACACAAATACCCATATACACACAAATACATACATACACATAAATACAATTAATCAAATAATACAATAAAATTAATTAAATAAATAAAGGCCCCCCCAGTGCGAAACATTTCTGAAATATCTTTAAATATCTTTTATTATCTCATCAAATATATCCCCATTATCCAAGCATCTTTAAAAGCCTTACATCTGCCTTTAATAAAACACATTGAATTACTGTCATTCAAAATATATACTAAAATCAAATATCCAGTGTGTTAAGTTTGAACTTTTTAATATTTTAATAAAAATACACTATTATATAATACAATATCCAATTTTATTATATAAAAATACAATAAATAGAATTACTATAACTTTATTATTTTTAATTCAAAATATATAGTATTAATCAAACATCCAATGTATTGAGTCTTTCTGCCGAGAGTCCGAAATTTATGCACGTTGAAAAATAAGTACGACCTCACATTGTGTCAATCACGTTTACACACAGTCTCCGAAACTTTTGTCCGTCATAAAAAAAAAATCGGAGCAGGTTCGATTTCCTGTGTTTTCGCATCCGTACTAAGCATTTTGATAGGAAAGGATGACGAATACGACAAATACGAAACACACATACGAAAATTTCAGACTCAGTGTGCAAGGACCTTTACATTTTTAAATGAATCAGAATTGAATAATAATTAAATTAAATTGTGTTTTTAATAAAAATGTACTATCATAATTTTGTTAATAATATTAAAACAATGGCATTGTCTATTGCGTTTTAAAAATATAAATAAATTACTATTAATTAATTCAATTTGATTATTAATATACAATTTATTATTATATATATATATATATATATATGATTAATATACTATTAATCAAATGTCCAATTTTATTATATATAAACACAATAAATGGCACCAATTATAATTACGGTTCAATTTTAATATTTATTTATTTTTTATTAAAATCAAATATACACAATATATTTATTATTGTTTTAATTTGTTGCTTGCATAAATTATTGTTATTTTATTATTTGTTTCGAAAAATATATTCAACTATTTCAAATGCTTTCTTTGAATTCAGCATGATATTAATCTTATCTAAGGTAGGCCGGTCACCTTCAGGAGTTAGTGAAAAGAGCTCATTGTAAATGCATGGAAAAGAGCGACCAGGACATTCTTCACAATTTCTCTTTATGCAAGCACTCAAAACGGCACGGGAGTGAGCAAATGATCCAATTTTGCTTTCGTTTCTTGAACTAGTCTTTAATGTGGGCCTCTGGCCAGGCGCTCACAGCTACAGAGGGCCGTCACAGTTCTCTGCAATCGTCTGATGGGAAGAACGCGAACACGCGTCGAGCTCACCGAGCGAGGAACAGATGCTGTCTGTTTTGCGTTTGACTGATTTCCTTCCCTCAGACCAGCAATTTCACATCTCTCTGCCATATGGCGCCACGGGACACGGCGGGGGAAAAAAATATGGTCTACATTTAAAGTCTCCCTTGTGCCCTTCCATCTCAGAAAAGCATCTTTACGATGTGGAGGCGCTGAAATGCATTATCTGTCTCGTAGCTGTTGTCTCACCGTCTCCCCGAGGGAGCCGATCGTCAAAAACGTGACAGGACGCTCGGTCCGTAATGATGAAGTTTTGATGTCGGCGGTTTATTTGGATCCGTGAGGCTGTGGAGGAGTTTGATAATTGTGATTGTCTTCCTTCGAGGGCCGCTAATGAATTTCCACACCTCTGATTCGCTTTCCCTTTTCGGATTCTAGCGCTCTTCTTTTCACACCATCCCCTCCGAGCTTTGCATTACCCTCTCTTTCTTTCTCGCCCTCTCCTTCTCACTCTCGCTCTCGCTGAAAGGTCTCGTATGGATCTTCTAAAATGTCAGCTGAATTTGTGAGAAGCCGAATAAAAGCTCCACTGCTGTGCTGTCTCTTAACGAGCTGGCTTGCCGAAAGAAAGCCAGACACTAGCAGAAAACAACTCCCGCTGCGTATCTGAACCCTTATCACTGTCTGGAGTGGCTCTGCGGTGCCACCTTTGTGGCCGCCGATCTGTAACGGTCCAGGACGCACGGCTAAAAACTCAGATGAACCGAATACTGAAAGGTTCAAACCGGGAATAATATGTAGATCATGAACCGGTTTCAAAACATGAAATTGGATGATATGAGCTGTGTAAATGGGCACCTTCGTGACCACAGATCTGTTGAAAGCAAGGGCAAATGGGTAAAAATGCCATGTTTGGAAACGTTTGCTTTCTTGGATTCCTTTTTTTTCTTTTTCAAAAGGAAGAAAAAAAGGTTTACAGAAGGTCGAAATGAATAAAATGATGCATGATGGGATTTTTCAGGGGACAGCAGTAAAAAAAAAAAAATCTGCAAATGTACAACACTCGTGATCAACAGGGCCAAACAAACTGTCATAAAAAAAGAAAGAAAATTAAAACAAAAATATTTAATAAGAAAATCGAAATAATAATAATAACAACAAAATGTAAAGAAATAAATTATAAGTATATAGGGCTGCCAATCGGTTAAAATATATAATCGCGATTAATCGCATGATTGTCATGAGTTAACTTGTGATTAATCGCACATTTTTATTTGTTCTAAATGTACCTTAAATTAATACTTTTCAAGTTTTTAATACTCTAATCAACATTCGCATGGACAAATATAGATGCTTTATGCAAATTTATTTTTATTAATATTGAAACCATAGTCAACATAGAGCATGAAGACTAGACATGTTTCAAAGGTAATAGATGTTTTTAATTATTAATACATCAGCATTGTAATTGTAATTATAATACATCAGCATTGCGTTGACATTTATTTCCTGGATGCCAGATTTTCGAATTGGTTGGCTAAGTGATTGTTTTATTCAATACTCCGCCATCTGTATTTGCTAAGTAGCTTTTAGTAGGGTCATTTACTCTGAATGCATTTTTCATTCCACTGCGGTACTTTTCCATTGTATTTCAATGTAAATGCACTACGATGGGTGTCTTTGAATGCTGCGCTCTCATCTCAGGTCTTTATTGCAGTTTCTCGCATATAATAAATAATACATCATTCTAAAACATGACAGCATTTCGATCCAAATTCTTGGTGTCTGATTTTGCGAGTCTGAAAGCTGCCTGGTTTCTCTCAGAAGTGAAGTCTTGACACGCCGTCGCTGTGGTTTTCACTCATGCTTAGATGGGTGAGTGTTGAGTTGACGGAGATGCAGTGCCGCATGTTTGTTTTACGCTTCAAATTAATCAGATATGTGCTGCAAGTGTCTGATCTACAGTCATGCGATTGTTTTCTGTGTCCCGCAAGCAACTGCTGTAATGCAGCGATGCTGTACTGTATGTGAGAGCCATTGGCATTTCTAAGCCGTTTAGCCACTTATTTGACCTAGGATTTCTATGCTTTATTATTTTTAAGTTGACATAATTCATTTAATAGTTTCAAGTTATTTCACAGTTATTACACAGAATGTGACAGTGACCTGCCATAAAGAACTTTCTACCATAGAAACGCCACTCAGCAAACACTAGCAACGACATAGAAACATGCTAAAGCTATTTAAAACGCCTTAGCAACTGCTTAGCAACAATCTGACATCATGGTGAAAAATCATATTAATGAGAAAAAATAAGTTTCAAATACATTATAAAACAGAGATAAATAATAATAAATATATAATATTAATTTTATATTATATAAATATTTATATTGAACCTTATATGAAAGCTACATATAAATTATTGTTGTTAAAAATACTACATTTGTTTTGGATTCATTTGACATTTCACACGATTCATAGCCATCCTAAGAAAAGACAACAAAACTCTACGTTAAAACTAGCTATGATTTATTAATGTTTGTACTATTTCTGAATGAAATAATTAACTTATAGGCGACTAAAAAGATATGATTTTTTATAATGTATATATTATCCATGCAGCAAACCTTTTAAAATATTTTGATAAATTACTGAATTAAATTAGAAACTTGAATAAAAGTGTCTGTGACCGTTAAAAATTTCCACTGTTAAAACAGTTTTGAATTTTACCCAGTGGGCATTTAAAGTCACACCAGAGGTGTTCAGCTGGGATTAGGACTTGTCTTTCTGCAGACCAGTCAAGTTCTTCCACACTGACTGAATCATCATTTCTCTTTGATTCTTGTCTTATACACAGAGACACTGTCATGTTAGAATAGAAAAGGGTCCTGTCCAAACTGTTGCTATAAAATTAGAAGCACACAATTCCCTAGAATATCATTATATGCTTAAACATTAAGATTTGTACTCATGGAAATTACTAAAGTAGTCATTACCTTTCAAACCTTTCATTAGAAGGGGGTGACCCAATACTTTTGGCAATATAGTGTATATTAGTGCTGTCAAAGTTAACGCGTTAACGCAAATTCCTTTTAACGGCACTCATTTTATTTATGCGTGATTAACGCAGCGCGTATTTTCTGTTTGACCCGTGGCCCAACCCATAGTTGGAGAAATGGAGAAGCACAGTGTTGCCAACTTAGCAACATTGCAGACCCCTTTAGCGACTTTTTTCCCCCCAAAAAAGCGCCCAAACCTTATTTAGTCTCCGAGAATCGCCGGTACTGCCGCGCGAGGTCTTGCACACAACCTCTCTCTTTCCATCTGTCTGCTCAGTTTCTGTTCAGCATGCGCACACACATCTCTATCTCTCTCTCTCTCTGCATCTGCTCAGTTTCTGTTCAGCAGTTTCTGTTCAGCACGCGCACACACATCTCTATCTCTCTCTCTTCTCTCTCTCTGTTCTGCACACACATCTCATCTCTCTCTCCGTCGTCTGCTCAGTTTCTGTTCAGCTCAGTTTCTGTTCAGCACGCGCACACACATCTCTATCTCTCTCTTCCGTCTGTCTCTCAGTTTCTGTTCAGCACGCGCACACACATCTCTATCTCGCTCTCTCTCTCTCTCTCTCAGCACGCACACACACATCTCTATCTCTCTCTCTCCGTCTGTCTGCTCAGTTTCTGTTCAGCACGCGCACACACATCTCTATCTCTCTCTCTCTCTCTCTCTGTTCAGCACGCGCACACACATCTCTATCTCTCTCCGTCTGTCTGCTCAGTTTCTGTTCAGCGCGCGGCAGAGAAGAGCAGAGCTTAATTCAGTTAAACACAGATATTATGTTGCTTGCTTCTCTAATTTTACATGCAAGTATAGCCAAAATCACAGCACAGCTATTGTCATTATCTTATGGGATTTTATTTAATCAGACATCGGCTCGATTATAAGGATTTTTGTGCAAATTAACATCTTGTAAAGGAGAGCTAGTTATGTAGTCTTAATGGGTCGCGTTTCAATCACTTTTTCATATTCATCCGTTGTCTGACAACAGAAACAGTAAAATATATGAATGAAAACTGTATTATTGAGAATTTAGCTGCATCAAAATACAGTATGTGGGCACAGAGAGGCAAACGAATGCAATAATAAACAATATAGGCTATGTACATTTTGCATGTTCAGAAGAAGTGAGCTGGTCTATGTGCAAAAATGTAAACAGGTTTGTGTAAATTGCTCAGTGCAAAGAAAGAGAAGTAATGGGAACCTTGTATTTCTTTTTTCATGTGTCTAATAGACAAGTTCTTTGAAAAACATCTATTACCTTTGAAAAATGTCTAATCTTCATGCTGTTGACTGTTTTCAATAATAATAAACATACATTTGCATAAAGCATCCATATTATGTCCATGCCCATGTTTATTAGAGTATTAAAAACTTGAAAATTATTAAGTTAAGGTACATTTAGAATAAATAAAAATGTGCGAATAATTGCGATTAATAGCGAGTAAATATTTTAATCGATTGACAGCCCTAATATATATATAATTCATTATATTAATATATAATATAAAATAATATTTAGATATATTATTAAAATAATATTAATATTTTTTGACTAATATCTAGTTAGAGAAATATCTGGAAGAGAAAAAAAATAATAATATAAAGATAAATAATGATAAATCATATACAGTATATTGTTTTGTGTGTGTGTCTATATATATATATATATATATTTAAACAAGTATAATATTATATTAATATATAATATATCAATTATAATAATAATATATAGATATATGTTAATAAAATAATATAATTTTTAGTTTTTTGTATTATCATCATAATCATTATTATTATTAACAGTTCTCAAGTTCATTATATGATAAAAGAGCAGAAAGATCATTTTGCTAAACATTTTTGTGTTCCGAGGAGGAAAAATGAATGTAGATTTGAATTGATGAGGATGAATAGATGTTCTCAGTTTTGTCGTTTAGGTGAACTACTCCTTTAAAGAACAAAGAATACATACAGGTTGTGTTTGGAGTGCACGTGTGTACAGACTGTGGCTTTCAAGCGCGTCAGAGCGGCGGGCGAACACACAAACACACAGATGTACGTGTGTTATAATAAGACAGCAGCAGCTGGCCTGGTATGTGCTTATATCTTTGTGTTTGATTTTGCATCACCAGGCTGTTGTCAGAAGACAGGCTGACGATCTGATCGATGGCATTGGACTTGATGGCGAAAACAAAGCTTACGAAGATTTCACAAAGTTTTTCAGCGGTGACGCTGAACGAAAGCAGCATTCTTGATTTGACAGGTGCCCAAATCCATTCCGCCTCACCGTGGCCGTGATAATGAGTCCTTTTCAATCTGATCTATTTCTGTCATTCAGCGCGCACATCTCCTTTTTTGTCTTCAGAACATTTCTGCCTGTTGTTCTTTCGCATTTGGATTCTCTCGTAAGTTCGGCAACAGAGGGGAGGAAGGTTTCGACATTGCTTTACAGAGGATCAGCGCCCTGGATCAGCTGTGCCTTTATAAAGCCCGTCAAATACAGAGGGGTCCAAAAGTCCCAGACCAAACTGAAAATCTGGGGTTCAAAATCTAATTTAGACCTGGAAATAAACAGCGTCTTAGGATTTGAGTGCAACTGCCACTATCTCAAAAGACAAACCAAACGCTAAGACATTCTTAAACCGTAAAATAGTTTAACTTCTCATGAAAAAAAAACAATTATATATATATAAATATTATACATAAAATATATTTGATAAAAAATAATCAAAAAATGTATTGTGTTAATAAAATAAAATGTATAGGATTAACACAAGACAAACCAAATGCTAGGGCATTCGTAAATTGGTAAAAATAATTTAACTTCTCATTAAAACTGACATATATAAGCTTAAAAATATATACATTTCTTTATTTATTAAATTATTATTATTATAATCATTATTATTTATTCTTTACTTTATAACTTCTCATTAAAACTATTATGCCACAAACTTAAAAAAACATAATTATATAGAATTATTATGCATTTAATAAAAAGTACATTTATTTTATTAAATTTAGTTTTATTGTATTTTTTATTAAATTACATTTAGTTAATACACAAAATATATACAAATATATATTTATAAGTATATAAGATTAATATATAAATATTATACATTTAAAAACCTAACTTAAATTATTGAAAATAAATTATTTAATTTAATTATTTTATAGTTCAAAAATTTGAACTAGAAGTCACCAGTGATCTCAGACTTTTAAGCCGTTTTAAGACTTTCTAAGCAGTTGCTAGGCTGTTTTGAATAGTTTTAGCTATTGTGATTGCCAGGGGTGTTGCTAAGTGCTTGCTTAGTTTTCTCGAGCAGTTTTGAGTATAAAAAAGTTCAATAATGGCTCAGTCTGAATTTAAGAGCACAAGTCCTCAACAAGCCACTTGATTTCAGGTCCTAGGACGGACAGTGCGAAACGAGATTCATGCATAAGTTTGCTCAAAAGCAGGATGATGACATTAGTAAAAACACATTTTATACAATTGTTTGTGTGTAGATTTCACCTTTTTGAGCATTCCGTGGACTTTCACACATCTCGCAGCGTAGCAGCAATCCACTGTTGGAGAATGTACATGCCGAACAGTTCCACTTCTGATTGTGGTGCGGAGCCTGCAGTCCCGCCGAGAGCCTTCGGGGGGCGCACAAGGACGACAGGGGGCTCTTCTTACCCCCACGCCGCGACAAGGGGCTAACCTGCCTAAACCGCTTCACCTGCGGAGAAAAATCCTCCCCCTGGTCGGCCTTCAAATCAGAGCTCTGGATCTCCGGGGTCCGAACAGGCTCCTCCCCCTCGGATAATTGGGCTAGAGGAGAACCGTCAGAGGGTGAATCCCCGGTTCGTTTCCTCTTCTTTTCTTTGTTCACAGAGGGGGAAAAGAACGATCGTATGTCGTGCTGCTTGTCCCTTTCAAACTGTGGCGGATGGGAAGGAAAAGAACACTTTTTGTGACACACGAAGTGTTTGAAGCTAAGAAACTTCATCTCATGACAGCAAAGTGATGAAACCAAAGACACTTCAGAGAGAAAAGCACTTTGTGAGGTTCAGGTTTCCACGACTGGAAGGTGGGAAGCCTTGTCATGTTTAGGGATGTTAAAAGTACCAGTTCTGTCACTAGCAATGATGAATCAATCAAGAAAAAAGATTACGAAAATAGTCATTTCATTTGCTATAATAAAAACAACTAATTTTACTGCTGTTTGAGTGTAATTGTCAATTTGCATGTATCTATTAGAATTTTTGCAAATAGCATTTTAGGGATGGACCGAATGTTTGGAATAACCAAAATTATTCAGCCAAAAATTACAAAAAAACTCTTTCGGTTTTCAGCAAAAAGCAAATAAAATGTACCGAACAATGACGTGACGCAATCAAATCAGCAAGGCTGCGTTTATTAGAACAGTAAAAAATACATAACTGATTCAAGAAGGGGGTCTCAAAAACGGCCAAAAAATATAATTTTACTAACTTATTACTTTTAAGTGAAATTGTGCTTTGGTGGTATAATGTTTGCTAGAATGTTAAAAAAAGTTCAGTGTTAAGTAAATATTTTTAAATTGTTGTTTTGTAATTTATTTTTTCTTTTAAAAGCAAGACAAAACAGTAAAAAGCACATTCTGGCTATTTAATTTATGCAATGGTGATTTTTTTTTTTGTTGAAAAATACATGGGAGAAAAACGTGGTCGGTATTCGGCCTTTGGCCCAGTGTTTCATTTTGTTTGGCTTTGGCTTCAGCAAAGAATTTTAATTTCGGTGCATCCCCATTGCACTTTTGTTTTTGATATCTCAAAAAATAAGGATATACAAAACCAATAAGGATATACAAAATCTTCTTCTTCTATAAAAAAAAACCCCACAAAAAATGAATAAAATGAAATGTTTACGTACATGAGAAAAGAAAACTCCGTCCTTGTCGTCCTCAGAGTCCCCTTTCATTGTGTCGCTTGGCGTCCACGCCTCAGCAAAGTTGAGAAAGTCCCATTTCTCTTCGTCTCCCACCTCAGCTTTCAAATACTCTTTTTTTCCGTTCAGAGCGCTGCACATAACCGTCTCCTGTCCAATATCATTTGTAAGAATCTCAGCAAATGAAGGCACATTTTCCAAACAAGTCTCTCCAAAGTTTACAGTAGATATTGCGTTGCCACTTAATTTAGTCCCAAGACATTAAATATCGATTACAAGTCTGGAAACTAAGTTCACACCGATTCAAAACCGTACATTTAAAGTAATCTATAAAAACGTTCACATAATGACAGTGAAACTTTTTGAGTGCATCTATTGGATACTGAAGGTGACATTTTTTCCTCATCTGAAGGTTGAGCTACCTTTCTGTTTAACATGGCCCACATAACGGTGTCAAAGGTTCCTTTGGCGATGAGGTAGTGGATGTGCACCGTCGTGGTCTGCCCTATGCGATGTGCTCTGTCCTCTGCTTGCTTGATATGTCCTGGGTTCCAGTAGAGTTCGGCAAAGACCACGTGAGACGCAGCCGTAAATGTCAGACCCTGCGCACAAGGAGATTCATCTGTTACATACAGTATGACCGCAATATTTGCATGTGAAGTTACTGAAGTTGACACGCTTGGGTGTTACAAGGTTGAGAAAAATAAAGAACAGTGAGCTGTTACCAGATAGAAGTTGTGTGAAACATAACGGATTAAATGTACATTGTAAAATCTGAACAACATGTCATGCATTTATGGTTGAGGTTTAACACGCTTGTGTAAAATGTTACGAACAACAGGTGTTACAAAGAAGAAAAGTACAATGTAAATAATGTTGAATGTTACAAGACTGTGATGTATACATTTATCAGGGGTTACAAAGTAAGATACATTTAAATTAGGCATACACAATAATATTATTATTAATATTGAAATGTTATCGGAAGTGGCCGAAAAAGGCTTAAAACATCGCCATCACTCGATTTAAAAAAAATAAAAAATCGGCAGATAAGACTAATAGCTCACATGTGCTCAGGGTGTGATAGTGATAAGATCACGTCAGCAGTGTGTTCATTCTTGAAGCAAACTTTTGCCTGAATTATGGATTGCCGCATTTAATCTAAGAATGCACGTACAGAACGCATCCGGTGTGCGAGAGAGTCAACACTTTCTAGCAGGGATGTTTACTTAGGGGGCGCTGTTGGCCTCTTTATAATAAAATAAGTCAAATAACATTAAGATACTTGTGTTTCTGAATAAATAAAGCAGTATCAATGTCATAAAATCACGAGACTGTTTTCAGTCAGAAGCTATGGCTTACATGAATAAAAATCACAAACATGACACTTGTAAATTAAATAACTTAATAAATAGATTTATTCAGTAATACGTAATATTTTTCAAAATGGTTTGTGAAAACTTAAATACAAAGAGCTCTAACAGATTTGTATATTTTTTACAGCTCTTTTAATGTTAAATCTGCCAATAAAATGTTTGAAAGTTTTCAAATGCATCTTCTGAGAAAATGTGTATTACAGTTATTTTCAAGGCTTTCAATGTACTCTCATTAAATAAAGAATTTAGTCATGTTTATCGCTTCAAAAAAAACTTTTTTTGCCCAAAACTAACCAAAATTATAATTTCCGCAAAGGAGAGACTTGGTGTTATTTAAAAAACAAAGGGAAATATGTATCGGTAACGGCAATCGGCCAAAATGATGTGAAAAGTATCGGCCTATTGGATATCGGCAAAAATCTAATATCGTGCATCCCTAGTTTAAATAATAAAATGATGTGTTTACAAAGTTGTTAAAAGTATAACATATAATAGCACAGAGTTTACAAGGTTGTGTGTTACGAGGTTGTGACATACTACATAGAAGAATGGTATACATCATAGTATGACAGTAATATTTAATTTAATCGAAAAATGTAGTTATTGAGGTTGACACACTTCAGTGTTACAACAAGGTTGCGCAAGGAATAAAGAAGAACAGTATGATGTAACAAGATTGAGGTGTTACAAGGTTGAGCTGTTACGAATAACACTGTTTGAGAAGTATGAACGAACAGTTCAATGTTTACAAAGTACTAGAGGAATGTTACAATGTTAGTGGGTTGATATTTCACAGGTTGTGTGAAGCAAATAACTTGTAATGAGTTAAAACTTGTTATGAGGTTAAGTGTTACAATGAATGAATGACAGAAACATTTTTACAGTATTACGAGGTTATGGAGGTACACTCTATTGCCAAAAGTATTGGGTACCCCTTCTAATGAAAGGTTTGACTGCTTTAGTAATTTCCATGAGTACAAATCTTAATGTTTAAGCATATAATGATATTCTAGGGAATTGTGTGCTTCTAATGTTATAGCAACAGTTTGGACAGGACCCTTTTCTATTCTAACATGACAGTGTCTCTGTGTATAAGACAAGAATCAAAGAGAAATGATGATTCAGTCAGTGTGGAAGAACTTGACTGGTCTGCAGAAAGACAAGTCCTAATCCCAGCTGAACACCTCTGGTGTGACTTTAAATGCAGACCTTGAGCCAAAAACTCATCACCAAACACCAATGTTACAATGTTTATGAAGTGAAGATGTTACAAGGTTGTTAGAAGCATTTTCAACTTGATTACTGTACAGTGGAATGTTACCAAAGTCCACACAGCGGAGATGTCACAAGGCTGAATAAAGCATTTCAAAGCATACTTATAATGATTACAATGTTGGGGTGTTGCAAGCTTGCATGAAGCATACAGAAGAACAGAGTGTTACAAGAAATATGGATGTTACAAGGAACTGTTACAAAGTTTGTGTGGGGATTTAGAAACAGCAGTACAATGTTAATAAGGTTGAGGGTGTTTGATTGTTTACCTGTCCAGCTGCCTGTATACTTAGTATGGCCACACGTGTGTCTGGATCATTTTGAAAACGATGCACAAGTTGCATCCTCTCTGCAGATGGAACACTGCCATCGATGCGGATATAACTAGCCTGGAAAAGAAGAATGCAGAAAGAAGAGAGTCTAAAGTACATTTTGGGTTTTAATATTTTCATTCTTTTATTTATGCGTAAAAGCTTTGTAATTAAGGCAAAAATTGCACCTTTAAATCAAAATCCCTGCCAACTTAAAGCATTGCGAGAAGTCACAAAACTCATAACCATCGATTGACGCAATAAAGACTGAGTTTTGCAGATCTGTGGTTGTTCAGAGAGCATTAATGCACTAAAGTTTAAACTTACTGTTAATGTGACGCATCCAGAGTTGTCAGTTGGCAACTTTTTAGTGCGCTTCAAGTACATTTTTGGCATTATCATCTTCCTACCATCATCTGACAGCTGTAAAACACAGGTGAAGCGGCGTACAACACCTTTCTCATTCTGCCTCACACAACTTCAGAAATTTTCGCACCCGTGTTAAATTTAGCTTCCCGCCTAACTTTTCTTCCCATCTCTCGCTCGGGGTGTGAGGAGCGTGACATGTGTGAGAACGAAGCGCATGTGCCGCCACATTTGCATGCGATCACACCTGCTGGTGCGAGGCCCCCTCTTCACCATAAGATTCATAAGCACCAATTAAAGCAAAGACAGATAAAGCAAAAGCTGAAGAAAATCTTCACAGTGTCTGGGATCAAGCGTCTGGCCAGAGAGCAGCGAAACAAGAAAGTGAGAGAGAGGAGGAAAAGAGGGGGCCAAAACGAAGAGGAAATTGACAAAACAAGCTCTCATTAAAACAGTGAGACATCTGTGAAGACACCGTGTCGGCAACCAGCCGCGCTCTTTAGGGTGCAAAGTGTTTTCAGCGTGCCGCTATGTGAACAGGGACAAGAGGAATGGATCATGGTAAAAGATGAATCAACAACTCTGATGAAATATCTGTTAAAAAAAAATGGATTTGTCAAGTGATGCAATGCAAGATTTGGGCCAATATGATTCAGAAGTGCACCAAAGTCTGAGTCAAGGTTATTTTCGTAAACGAAAACTAAAACTAAGACGAAAACGATTGATGAAAAAACTATTTCGTAAACTGAAATAAAATAAAAATGACA
Organism: Ptychobarbus kaznakovi; assembly: GCA_027422405.1. Taxonomy (NCBI): domain Eukaryota; kingdom Metazoa; phylum Chordata; class Actinopteri; order Cypriniformes; family Cyprinidae; genus Ptychobarbus; species Ptychobarbus kaznakovi. The sequence continues at coordinate 5,133,912 of CM049815.1, forward strand.
AAACAATTGAAAAACTGAAACGAAATGAACAACAGTTAAAATTAAAAAGTTATATAAAATAATCAGTGTTGGGGGTAACGCATTACAAGTAACGCGAGTTACGTAATAATATTACTTTTTTCAAGTAACTAGTAAAGTAACGCATTACTTTTTAATTTACAAGAAAATATCTGAGTTACTTTTTTCCATTTATTGACTGACAGTGCGCTGTGTGAACATGATCTTACTGTAGATCTAATCTAGACTAAATGTGAATGTGTATTAATTCATCCCACTCGCAAAAAACAGATTCAGTATTCATCAAAATGAATTAAAACAGTGAAATGCAAACTCAGAATATGACGCAAACCTGCAATAATTAAATATGTTAAACAACACAAATATATCTAATCTCATTTTATTAACCAATGTGTTTGCTGCTGACCTTTGATGATCCAGTTCAACCATACTAATAAGCAAAAATTACTTTACATTAACAATTGTGCTTGATTGCTTTTTAATTGCTGAAGAGTGTTGAATCTTCTTTCTGTGTTCTTCTGTACAGACGTGATTTACTCTTCCTTCAGCCTGAGGTTTATTCATTACACTTTTTGGTGTGAAAGGCTTTTACATTTGCTATAAATAGAACTTCTTGTATTAAAAACAAACAATCAAGCCCTGCTCATATTTAAAAAGTAGCACGAAAGTAACGCAAAAGTAATGTAACGCATTACTTTCCATAAAAAGTAACTAAGTAACGTAATTAGTTACTTTTTTAGAGAGTAACGCAATATTGTAATTAATTACTTTTAAAAGTAACTTTCCCCAACACTGAAAATAATAATCATCAAAAATAAATAATCGTTTTCGTAATCATTAAGTTCTCACCCCTTGACGGAAAAATATATGAGCTGTGTGGCGGTTTAGGGAAATGCCTGTAAATGGCGCATACTTCACATGGGGTTATCTGACAGTTTAAAGCAGATCTGCACGGGTCCTGTTTGGTAAACGTGCACCAGCAGTAGGCCTACTTAACGCCTGTACCGTTATCCAAAAGCAGCACTTATTTAGTTCTGTACCAGACCAGAACCGCTTGACAAAAGACCGCGAGTCGCGAACAGAACCGCATCCCACCGCATGAAATCTACATCAGGTAAGGCAAAATGATTGATTTTCTCATGTAACACAAGCAATCAAACAAACATTAGGCATTCTAAGTTGGTGCTTTGAAGAAAAACAGATACACAGCGCAACGTGATAATTAACAGAAAAAAAAGATGAGACGCGCATCCTTTCTGTAAACAATAGCCTAAATTATGACTAGCATCTTTACATCAAATGTGCATAGGCTAAATCACATCATACACACGCTTATAATTCTTCATAAATGAAAAAACATATTCAAATATGAGACTTTACTGTAAATGCGATTGCCGTTATTATTGAATTTCATTAGTCCCAGTTATGATTTATGCGCGGTTGTTCACAGAAAAGTGAGCAAGACACGACAGTTACAATATATTGATTATGGTTAAATAAGAAAACCATCAAAACCAAATTAGGCTACACTTATTTTAATATTAAATATCTCAACACACATAGCCTAATTAGATATAAGCACAACTTGTGTAAATGTATTTAGTAAAAAGGCCTGACTGCTTCATTTTGGCGTATATTTGTATACTTGTACAATCTAAACAATATCAGTATGCCTTAATTGTGTGTCGCTAGACGTTTGCCCCACGAAGATTAAATTACGCCTAAGTCTTTCTTTGGCCTGCGCTCTCTCCAGTTGCATAAACTGTTCAGACCAGTCTTAAAAAGTTAGTCTCTAATTTTGTTTCTTCAAGACTGGTCATAACTTTTTTAATTCAGTTGTGAAAAGGTAGATTGGTCTTATTTGTATTGGAAAAGTAAGCCTGATTACACCTTGGCAACTGCTAGTTGGTCAAACTAGTTCTTAAGACACAGTCTTAACATGGTGGCTAAGTTTATACCACTGGACCCCTGGAAGAGATCTGTTAATTCTGCTAAACTCAAATTAAAACTGAAACCAAAACTGAAACTAAACTAAATAGAAATGTGTTCACAAAATAAAAACTAAACTAAAACTAACAAAAATATTAATGAAGCTAATAAAAACTAAACTGAATTTTATAGCAAATTTGAAAACTATATTAAAATAAAACTAATGTAAAAATGCAAAACTATAATAACCTTGGTCTGAGTCACACCAAAGTTTATGATGATTTTTTGTACCTGGATCATTGAGTCAGTGAGCTGATGTTGAGAACCTGATCAGTACGATTTTTGAAAGTCTGGTTTTGTGAAATGGACCAAATGATTTAATGTATAACTACATCTGAATTTAAATAAACCATAGTTTTTATGTCCATACTGTTTCCATAATCTTACAAATTGTATTAATTTCTATGACCTTTCCTGATATTTCTTGATAATTCCATGTTTTTTTTATAATAAATAAATACAATTAATAATAATAATAATAATTAATTACATTTATATAGCGCTTTTCTGGTTTTTAATAGAATATATAATACATATAAATATTTATTTATGTCTTAATTTTTTAAATAAGGAAATTTACTTAATCGTTTGATCCAGATTACAAAACCACTCAAAATAATTAGTTTATAAACCAGACATTGAAATGAAGCAATTAATGAATAACTAGATACCAGTTCATAAAATCAGTCTGAATAATTAGTTTACAAACCGAACTGATCAGGTTCTCAAACTCAACTCACTTTTAACCAAAATAAAAATTGACTGGAGGTAAAACAAATGGAGCTACGATCAACTTTGGCTTACGATGCTTTTTGTAAATGCAACCCTGATCAGTTTCTCAAATTCAACTCAGACTCAAAGATCAATCTCAGAAGAACCATTTAATTCATGAATTGGACATCGTTACTTCATGAAATGCGATCAAAGAGTCTAGGATGGATATCAAGAGGACTTCAGGAGACTTAAAAATATAGCACACGAGTCGTATGGACTATTTTTTTATGATATTTTATAAATCATTTTGAATCTTTCCAATGGCACAATATTCAATTTCTCTAATTTTGCTCATCAGGATAAAGAAAGTAATTTAGATTTTCAGCAACAGCGAGGAGTAAATTATGTCAATATTGTCATTTTTGCATGAAACTGTTTTAATATAACTAGTGGTTTATATACACACACTCACCTGATTGACAGCAAGACTCTGACCTATTCTTTTGCCATAAGAATGAACCAGTGCCCTACTGAGGGAATGTGTTAAAGCAAAGAATGAACTCTACCCAGGGAATCAACACGCCGCTCTCCTTCACCCCCTTTAGTGCTGTCAAGCCCTTTCATTCTGTTTTTTCCCTTTCACACAAACACTTTTTTTAGCCTTATCTCTCATTCAGCTCACACACACACACACACACACACACACACACACACACACACACACACACACACACACACACACACACACACACACACACACACACACACACACACACACACACAAACATCCACCTCTCTTTCTCTCTCTGAATGGGTCAGTGTGTGTGTGTTGGGACGGCAGTGTGACAGGCTTTGCTGCTGGTTGACTTAATGAACAGGGTTGAGGTGCTGACATACTTTTGCTTTCACTAGAGTCTCAGCTCGCACACACACATACACACACACACACACACACACACACACACGCACGCACACACACACACACACACCTTGGCCTCAATGACAGCCTCGGTGCACGCCTGCAGCATGCTGAGATGATGAGCAAAGACCAGAAACTTCAGCTGTTCGGTCTCCAACATCATCTTTATATAGTCCTTCACCGCTCCAGCCTGAGAGAGATGGAAAGAAAAATCATACCGTGATCCAGCCAGGAAAGGTAGTTTAAGAATTCTAACATTCTAAAAATTCAAACATTCTAATACAGTAACAAATGAATTATAAAACGGAACGTTTCAGATCTAACGTCTAAAAAATAAAAAAATTGGTTCTGAATGCTACATTTGATACAAATGGTCACAAACACGTTATGTTATCAGTATTTTTTTTTGTTAAATAGATTTTTTTTTGTTTTATTTTTAAAAGTCTCTTCTGCTCACCAAGGCTGCATTTATTTAATAAAAAACATAATAAAAAAAGTAATATTGAGGAAATTGTATTACAATTTAGAATTACTGTTTTCTATTTGAAGGTATTTTAAAATGTAATTTATTCCTGTCACACAAAGCTGAATTTTCTGCAGTGTCACATGATCCTACAGAAATCATTCCATTATGCTGATATGCTGCTCAAGAAACATTTCTGATTATGATTAATGTTGAAAATCTGGTGCTGCTTAATATTTTTGCGGAAACTATAAAACATGTTATTCTTCAATAGAAAGTTAAAATAAATGATTTGTAACATTACAAACAAATGTACTTTTGATCAATTTAATGTGTCTTTGCAGAACAAAAGTATTAATTTCTAAAACGCTATATTTTATTTATATTATTATTTTATTTTTACTATTTAATATCATTTTTTTTTTAAGAAAATAATATTTTGAGTTGATATTTTGGCCAGTAAGTTCCCTGGTTTTCTTCTGTACAAATCTATAAATGTACTTACTAATAAAACAATGGCATCTTTTATTATAGTGCTGTTGCTGGGCTTCATAACTTCAATCTGCGACGAGAGCTGCTGCGATTTTACTACATTTAACAGTGTTGTTTTGCCACTAAAATCCCAAATCGCCTTTCAACCAGTGAGACCTGTTTTTCCTTCTCCAAAAAACCCAATAACTCCTCAAAATCCCTAAACTGCGAGATGAACTCGTCGGCTAATGCTGTTATGCTTAGCGTAGTTGTTAAACGAACAGCGTACCAAGTCATTTGCCTGAAGCCAGTCCTCTTTTCCTGAATTTCAAAGCTGCTCTCGGGTTTCTCATTACTGAAGAGTTTTGCCTTTTTAATATCGCCTAATTGGCGCCCGGAACTGTCTGTGAAGGAGCGCGGAGGCTTTTTTTACAGCCTCAAGAGTACGCGTGTGCGCGGTGGCTCTGGTTCACTCATTTTCGTTTGGCAAAAAACAGCGATTTCAAAAAGCGGCACCATTCCTGACACCGCACATTTCTGCCCTGAGAGAGGATATCGTCTCAGTGGCAAACAATAAATGAAAGAGTGGAGAGGACAAGAGCAGCGGGGACCAGAACACACGGGTTTGACAAATGAAACACACATGCATTGCTTTCACACTCGCGCTGGTTTGATACGCACACGCTGGAAAGCTTCATTCACATTCATGCTGTGCCCAGGAGGATGATATAAAGTGGTCGTAGCTTAAATCGTTCGAGAAGAAAGAACATCTAAAACTCCCGATGGAATGAATGGTCTTGTTTTTTTTACGACAAACCTGTGCGAAGTCACCGTTTTTCTCTGAACTGTGACATTAAAGTTCGTGTGAGTGATGCAAAAAGCCACAAAAATTGCGGCGGGTCTCGTCTGGAGCTCATAAGAACACCTTGTTAAGTGCGAGATCTGCAGGAAGAGATGTCGGCCGATCAAAAAGGTCAGCTTTAAGGCCCTCCCGGAGCTCGTTCCCATGGCAATGCGGCGGTGTTTGATGTGGAGAACAGAAGGGCCGGTTGCCATGGTGGTCGTTAGCGGCGGTTTCACGCTGTCCCTCATCGTTAGAGGAGGGAAACTCGCTGCAGATGGCCGTTATTCTGATGGCATTTGGAGAAAGAGATGAAGTTGAAATGAGGGCTGGGCGGCTGACTTTTCTTTTACTTGGATGCTAGTAATCGTTTGGTTTACAGGAAGGGTTGTTGAGGTTTCAGAAGAGTTTAGGCATATGATTTTTGCCTGATTGATGAAAATAAAATTATAGTCTTGCTTTGAGGGACATGAGTCACATCTAGAGACTACAATTTTCACCTAACAACGTCTCAGAACACCCTAGCAACATGTTAGAAACAACCTAGAACACCTTAAAAACAGCCTGGCAAATGCGGTGTCAACTTTCTTGAGATAATGTATTTATAAATGTAGTTATCAATGAACAACAAAGTTTACCTCAAGTAGAAAATAAAATAAATAATAAATAAAAACATAAACTAGTGTTAGTTTGACAAGAAATCAGTTAGAGAATAAATATCAGGGTCCAGATTAGATAAAAAAATAGAATAGAGAGTGCTAAGTTAGATCAAATAAAGATGAAGAAAGCCGTTTCTTGAAGATGGGTAAATATTTTTTGTCCACCAGATGGGAACAGTTAATGAAAAAGTCATTTTGTGCCTCTTTTTCAGAAAGTTCACTTGAAACCATAAGTCTGAATAATATTAAAGGGGTGCAGAGCCAGAGGTGGTTCTGTAGGCAAACATTAATCTTGAATAATGCGACACTATTGGTAGCCAGTGATTGTGAAAGGTGTACGTGCGTTCTTTTTCATTAAAGATTAATCTTGCAGCCGTTTTGGATTAATTTAGGTTTGATGGAACTGGCTAAATTTTGATCAAAGATTTATGGCTTACAGATAATGAAAACCCAAAATCCAGTGGCTCAGAAAATTAGAATATTACATAAGATCAATTAAAAAAGGATATTTTAAACAGAAATGTCAGGCTTCTGAAAAGTATGTTTATTTCTATGCACTCAATACTTGGTTGGGCCTCCTTTTGCATGAATTACTGCATCAATGCGGCGTGGCATGGAGGTGATCAGTTTGTGGCACTGCTCAGGTGTAATGAAGCCCAGGTTGCTTTGACAGTGGCCTTCAGGTCATCTGCATTGTTGGGTCTGGTGTCTCTCATCTTCCTCTTGACAATACCCCATAGATTCTCTATGGGGTTCAGGTCAGGCGAGTTTGCTGGCCAGTCAAGCACAGTAACACCATGGTCATTGAACCAGCTTTTGGTGCTTTGGCAGTGTGGGCAGGTGCCAAGTCCTGCTGGAAAATGAAATCAGCATCTCCATAAAGCTTGTCAGCAGAAGGAAGCATGAAGTGCTATAAATTTCCTGGTAGATGGCTGCGTTGACTGTGGACTTCAGAAAACACAGTGGACCAACACCAGCAGATGACATGGCAGCCCAAATCATCACTGACTGTGGAAACTTCACACTGGACTTCAAGCAACATGGATTCTGTGCCTCTCCACTCTTCCTCCAGACTCTGGGACCTTGATTTCCAAATGAAATGCAAAATTTACTTTCATCTGAAAAGAGGACTTTGGACCACTGAGCAACAGTCCAGTTCTTTTTCTCCTTAGCCCAGGTAAGATGCTTCTGACGATGTTTCTGTTTCAGAAGTGGCTTGTAGCCCTTTTCCTGAAGATGTCTGAGCGTGGTGACTCTTGATGCACTGACTCCAGCTTCAGTTCACTCCTTGTGAAGCTCTCCTAAGTGTTTGAATCAGCTTTGCTTGACAGTATTCTCAAGCTTGCGGTCATCCCTGTTGCTTGTGCACCTTTTCCTACCCAATTTCTTCCTTCCAGTCAACTTTGCATTTAATATGCTTTGATACAGCACTCCTTGAACATATTCAGTAATGACCCTCTGTGACTTACCCTCTTTGTGGAAAAAATCAATGATTGTCCTCTGGACCATTGCCAAGTCAGCAGTCTTCCCCATTATTGTGGTTTCAAAGAACAAGAGATACCCAGAATTTATACTGTATGGATGGTCATTTATTGAAACTCAAATGTAAATATTCTAATATTTTGAGATACTGATTTTTGACTTTCATTAGCTGTAAGCTCTAATCATCAAAATTAAAAAAATAACACTTTTGAAGTGTTTTACTTTACATGTAATGAATCTAAAATATATGAAAGTTTCACTTTTTGAAATAAGTTACAAGAAAAAATGACCTTTTTCACCATATTCCTATTTCTTAGTTTCAATTGTTTTAGTTTCTAAGTTTTCTATTAGGGATGGGCATTTTTGGCAATTTCTCCTTTCGATCATCGATAGGTTTAAAAAACGATTAATGGAGTACCCGGGGGGGGGGGATAATGGAGATAATGAAAATATCTGAAGACTTTTATGAAAATGAATGTTTTTAAAATAAACATATTATATGACGTGAAAATCTGTCTATGAAAACATGAACTGTTAGATGATTAAGATGCAGCAATGTTATTAAAAAAGAAGCATCTAAAAAGCCTGAGGTTGAGCTGAAGAGTGACTTTATGCCAATAAACTGAAGCTTGTTCTATGACACAACCTATGATATTAAACATATAACTTAGATGCATAACATAGACATTACATTGCAACTTGTATCTGCACAAAAGGATGCAAATGCCAGTGAACATTCAGTTAAGCGCTCGCACGAGACAGACAGAGAGAGAGAGAGAGAGAGAGAGAGAGAGAGAGAGAGAGAGAGAGAGCTCCCACTGTGTCGCGCTTTCAACAGTGCGCTGCAAGGAAAGCAGATATAATTTACTATAGATCACATTCTATAAAGTTCTAATTATATTGCTATGTTTATGAAATGCCAGTGAACTTAAGTTATGCGGTATAATGCGGCTTTTTGTCATTTTAGCAGTGTTTTTTTATATATATATATACTCTAGTATTTCTATAATAGAAAAAGATCTAAGTTAAACATTTTATTTCAGCACATTGCCAAGGGAAGATTTATTATTTAAATAGTTGTTTGTTTCTTTATTTTATTATTATTTCTTGATTTATTTTTTGCATGTTTTATTTTAGTTGATATTTATTTTAAGTAACAAAAAATGTGTTTTTTTATGGTTTTAGTCTTAATAACCTTGTTCTAGGGGTGTGCGATATGACGATTTTTGATCGTGGACGATACAAATGTCTCCACGATCTGCTTTTGAAGAAATATCGTAGTATCGTGCTACAGCACACATTCTATCAGTTACAGTTCTGGCGCCTCCGTCTCTATATAGTGTACAACACGACATACAGCGGTAGAGTTACTCTGACAGGACACTGCACTTATTCGCGATCGCAAAAGTGCATTATTTGCATACAAGCCTTGCCGGTAAAACGTTTCATTCGCGCGCTGATCTGAGCGCTTACACCAGAAGCACGCGCAATAAACCCTGTCAAACAGCGCCTGATTACTGAACTAAGTTATCATTTAAGCTAATACGGTCAAAACACACAAGGTTTACATATAGAGACAGTTGGTTATGTCTAAAATGAAAGTAAACAGCTGAGACAAACGGATGCGTGCCTGTATATCAGATGCGTGCAGGTCTTAAAGGAAAAGTACTAAACATGCAGCCGACTGTCATTAAAGCGATAGTTCACCCTACAATTACATTTCTGTCATTATTTACTCACTCTCATGTTGTCCCAAACCTGTATTCATTTCTTTCTTGTGCTGAACACAAAATAAGATATGTTGGTGAATCTGGATAACCAAACAGTTGCTGGTCCACATTGACTTTGATAAAGGGAAAATATGGAAGTCACTGAGGACCAGCAACTGTTTGGTTTTCTACGTTCCTCAAAATAGCATTTACGTTCAGCAGAAGAAAGAAACTCACTTAGGTTTAAAACAACTTTTGAGTAAATTATGATATAAACATAAAACACTATGACAGACAGATGAAATATTTTTATTTCTGGGGGAACTATTCCTTGAACGTTAATAAAACAACAAAACACAGAGAAGAATCACTCACTATTCTTGACTGAAAAACTTTAATACAGTTGCTTTAGGAATCAGTCTATATAGTGTTTTATTGTTACATTTGTTCATTCAGTTTCTTGAATGCTCCTGCTAAATACATCTATTGTACCTGGAAATAAAGCACTGGTTGTTTTATTTGTATGTGTATTTGTAAGTGTATGTATGTTCTTATTTTTTAATAAGAAAGATAAAATAATGACAATTTTTTTAATCTTTGCCCACTTTGGCCTAAATATCTGCCATACTTTTTTAATCTTTTTTTTGTTACTTTGACATTCTTTATAATAGAGAAATTAGTTTGGCTGTACTGCTCAGACAACTTGCAAAATAGTAAAACCAACATGACAAAGAATCGTGATAAAATCGTGATATTAAAAAAAATCGTGATATCATATTTTTCCCATATCGCCCACCCCTACCCTGTTCTAAACACAGGCTTGATTATCTATATGTAAACAATAATTCCATATGTGTTTTTTCTTTCTTGTGCTGGGGTTAATGTTTCTCATATATGTTCAGGACAGGTTTCATGATATTCAACTATGCAAAAAAAAGCTATAATTGGTAACCGATATGGTCGATTTATCCCCTTTTTCTAAACTTGCTTCGGTCTTAAACTAGTACACTGAAAACAGTATTTGAGACCCAAAGGAACAAAACTAATATACAAGCCAGTAAAGAGAAAAGGAAATACACAGCAATTCCCACAGCATCAAGATCTACAGCCATTTCAGACAATTAGGGCGACGTGAAATGAGAAATAAACATCTTGAGGATTTTGCACACACACACTTTACCTTGGCAACGGCGGTCTGCTTATACATGTGTGTGATGAGACTCATCACCTCCACAAACTGATTCTCACTCTCAGAGCTCATCAGTTTCTCCCACTGCTCAAAACTAGCACTCGCTTCCTGTGAGAAAGAGAGAGAGAAAGTGAATCCATAAAGGGCAGCACAATTAATGATATCATAAACTGTCCTACTTTCCCTGTGTTTGGCAAAAAGCAGAAAAAAAAACAGAAAATGAAGAAAGATGAAGTGTGAACGAGAGAAAGTGAGGGGTAGAGGGAGCGAGAGGAAGGAGACACAATTCCCTGAAGTTGCAGAACGACTCCTTGGGTCATGTGACCTGCCCAATTATAGCCCTACAGTGACAGCAGCAGTGGAAGATGGAAACACACCGTACCGGCACTATAAATCTCGTACACTCGTACACACACACACGCACGCACACACTCACACACGCACGCACGCACACACACGCACACACGCACGCACACGCACGCACGCACACTAACATTTGAAGTCCTGCTCTGCCCCTAAAACAAATGCAGATCCTCTCCGTCTCCCTTCACACAAACGCTCCTGCACTACCTGAGAGGTGCTGCCAGGGTTTGGACATCAGACTGACAGGAAGTCAAGCAGTGAATGAAGGAAACGGAGCGTGAGATAGACACACAACCATTATTCAGCCCAGAGCTACTTTATATGCTTCACAATGTAGATAGATAGATAGATAGATAGATAGATAGATAGATAGATAGATAGATAGATAGATAGATAGATAGATAGATAGATAGATAGATAGATAGATAGATAGATAGATAGATAGATAGATAGATAGATAGATAGATAGATAGATAGATAGATACTGAAGGGAAGATAGATGGATGGATATATGCTTTTGATAGATAAACTAATACATGCTTTTTTTAGTTTATGCTTATTGTCATTATTTGTACTTTTTCTCTCTCATTTTTACAGTATATTCTGACCTGTGAAGTGCTAGTTTGCGCTGTATTTTATGAATGATGCAAATAAATATGCACATTTTGTAATACAAAAGACTGCCACTCAACTAATTTAGCTGTACTTAATTCCATTTGTTTCACTTTAACATCTATACGAAACGAAAACCAACCAAACGTCAACACACGCCTTTCCTAACCAAAACAACCAGAAACAAACGGCACTTTGTAAATAACCTCACGCTAGCTTTGCCGAACATCTAGCGCGTTTGTTAATATAAACGTATAAATTAGGCAGCGAGGGTCAGCCAGTGAGTCGCGGGTTTGCTCTGTCCAACCGTTCCTTAAAACGCAGGTCGTTAATTTTAAAAGTGATCTGGTGAGATTTGGGTTATAGTGAAAGAACATCTGTCCCCTGGACCGCTGTGTGTAAACTAGTTAGACAGAGAGCATTTGTGTGTGTGTGTGTGTGCTGACAGCAGATGATTTATGAGGTCCTACAGCAGGTGAGCTGCTCTTTGTGTTTCTGAAATCTGACACACACTCAAAACTTGCTGTACAAGCACTCCTGCCCACACACACTCATTACTCTGGGAGAGAGACAGCCGTAGAGACAGACAGACGAAATAATCGCAAGGAAAACGAGAGCCTGCTGGATACATAGAGGAAAAAAACAATCTTTATCTTCAGCCAGGCAGAAGCATTCTCACACACTGCTGCCCTGGTCCACAGACAGTTCACGTGAAAATGAAATAACGTGAGGAACGAGCACCTTTGAACGTTTTATTTTTTTAGACGACGCAGCAATTATAAGCCGAGTCTCGCTAAACGCGACGGCTCGGAACAGAATGTGATGATTACTAACGTCCATTCCTCTCTGAATAACACGCTGGCAGCTCGCTCGGCTGCCAAAGGAGGGGGGGAAAAGATGTGGAAATAAAAGAGAGTGATCAGAGACAAGTGAGATGAAATGATAATTTGTGTTAATCGGACACTATTGCCTAGCAACAGGCACGGGGCGGTTGTACTGGGGTAAATCACTATATTTAACTGCTTTTGTTCTGTTAGTTCAGAACAAGTAATTTCAGAGAGAGTTAGTACAGAGAGCGCAGAGAGAGAGAGAGAGAGAGAGAGAGAATACAGAAATAATTATTTGGAGAGGATGATATCGATGCCATTTATAGCATAAGAAACTGCTAATCGTGTTCTGTTTTTTTAATGTAACCACTGATTTTTTTGTTTTATTCAAATGTTTACCCTTCTAAGTATTAATTTGATTACTATTCAAATTAATTCAATAAATTAAAGCAATATTAAAGTAAGATTTTTTTTCTTATTTAAGCTTTTTTTTCATTTTTAAATTAATGTATTAATTTAATTACTAGTCAAATGAATGTATACATAAACACAATTCAGAAATTATTTGTAAAAATTATGTAATCATTATATAAATATAAATAAATATTTTTAGTCCGTTTCAGTCAAATGTTTTTCCTTCTAGTTTTAGATTTAAGGTATTATTTATATAATTACTAGTAAAATTATTGTATACTTTTGAAAAAAATCAATTCAGAACAGATACAAAAATTATGAAAAAAATATTTTTTTATGTAATTGTTTAGTTTTTTGTATTATTCAAAGGTTTTTCCCCTTCTAACTATTTTTAGATTTATGTTATCAATTTAATTGATAGTAAGATTAATGTACATTAATAATTTAAAAAAAAAAAAAAAAAAAAAAATCAGAAAATTATTTTTAAATATTTGCTGCTTTTAATTTCCTGTTTTTATTCTAATTATTTGTAGATGTATATTTAAATATGTATAGATAAAATGAATGTACACATAAATATTAAATTAATATAAAGGATATTACAGCATAAACATATTGTAAAAATGATGTATAAAAAAATATTATTTTATTCAAATGTTTGTCCTTCTAAATATTTAGTTTTAAAGGGGTCCTATTGTGCTCTTTTACAAAGTCTTGATTTTGTTTTGGTGGTGTACTAGAACATGCTCTCATGCTTGGTGGTTGGAAAAATCGCATTATTTTTCACATTATTACAATACCTCTCTCCCCAGCCTGACACAATCGACTCGATTAGTTCCGGGTTTGATGAAGTCCCGGCAATGTTCTGTGATTGGTTAGCTGTCCCAGTGCGTTGTGATTGGCGAACAGAAATCCATCAGAAATACAGTGATATAAAAACACCCGCACTGGGTTTCGATTTTGAAACGTGCAGTGCTCAACCAAGCGTTCTCCCCTCCTGCCAACCATTCGAATTTCATTAGGCGGGATTTACAATTTGTGATGTCACAAATAGAGGAAAACAACTTTGTAGTCCAAATGAGCTGTTCGTTGTAGTTCTTGAAAAGGGATTTTTTAAAAACGAAATATCTCCCTTTGGCGTGGACTTTGAGATTTGAAACTTTGTAGATAGTTTTATGCCCAACACACACACACTGACTAAAATTAAAAAAGTGAAAAAGCATAATAGGACCACTTTAAGGTATTATTAATTGAATTACTAGCTAATTTAATGTATAAATACATAAAAAAAATTAGAAAAGTCTTATTTTCATGTAATCATTATTATTTTATTCAAGTGTTTTTAACTTTAAAAAAATTACAGTATTTTACAGTATTAGTACTTATAAAAATAATGTATAAATGTAATTATTGTGTCTTTTTATTTCGTTTGATGCAAGCATTTTCCCTTCTATTTTTAGATTTAAGGTATTTTTTATTTAATTACTAAACAAATGTATACTTAAAAAGTAAATTCATAACATACTGGATTTTTTTTTTTTTATAGATTTATTACTGATCTACTGAACTTATAATGTATTAATTTACTATAATTAATAACATAAACTGACTTCCAAGAACATCATGGTACTAAAAAAAATAATTTAAAGCAAATAAATAAATACTCATAAATAAATTAAAACACTATTAACCTGAAACATTTAAAAAATGACCACGGTAAGCTTATTCTTTTATATTCTATAACTGTGAAGCTGCTTGGAAACGTTTACTGCATACCTTGGCAGCTTCTTTGGGAAGGTCGAAGGGGATTCGTTGGCGTATTTTGGGTGGTAGTTGAGTCAGCACCTGATTCTTCAGTCTGCGAATCATAATCTCGCTCAGACGCTGGTGTAACTCGTCCAAATGAGATGCGCCGCGACAGTCCCACTGCCGTCTGGCCCCGAAAAACCTGCACACAAAGAGACACAAACATTTTACTCATTCATAAAACACACTTGTGCTGTATATCCACCTAATTTCACCAAAATCCTCAGGTATTGTCATTGAAATGAGACATTTTCCATCTTAAATCTGTGAGAGATTTAATTATGAATGTTTTATATTTGCTGCTGCATATACGAATGATTGACAGAAATGTGTGTGTGTGCTTTCGAGTCTTCTCCTCTGTAGATTAATTTGTACTCGGAGACCCTTGTGTGAAAAGCTGTCGCTTCATTTCTCTGATGTAGATTTGATAAGAAGAAGAGAGCAACAAAACTCCTCTCAGATGTGCTGAACACCACTCATCTTCATGACACAACTCATATCTGAGCTTCACATTAATGCTGCCGCTACACACACACACAAACAAATTAGCTCTGCACCAAACCCTAGTCAGCTGTCGACCTAGACAGCATTCTAAAGGATTACAGACTTGTGCAACAGATGAAAAATGTATATTTAACAGAGAAAATAATCCCAGAATGCACTGCGATGAGCTAAGTGGGGGGAAAATAAGACGGCGAACAAGCAAAATCCATGGAATACTGAAAAATATCAACGAAAATGCTTCAATATACTTCAAATGTTACTAATTCACCTAATATTTGTAAGTAATATTCGACATGGAAAAGCTGTAGGGCAAAAACACGATGAAAATGTTAAATGCTATAAAAAATATAATAAAACAGTCCCTCCAGGATATTGCGATCGCTGAATTTATCGCAAAATCAAGCAAACTCCACAATTTTCACAAAAGCTCGCTAATTTTCATAATTGCCGCAGATTTCCCGCAGATTTTGGGCTTAGACACGTCCCGTGACGTCATCGTAGCACGCACTCAGTCAAAGAAATGTTGTTTCCAAGTTCCACAAATGGAATAAACAGCCTTGCTACGTCGTAATCATGCAAACATGACCGATTTACAAGAGCTCCATCATGGGATAAACGAACTGAAAGCGGAACGAATCCGCGCTACTCGTTTGGGCTACGCGACGCAGACCGTTTATCTGCTCGGACCGGAGCCGCGGGCTGCTCTCGATCACGCGACACTGTTGTACACAGCGCTGGGAGATACAGTGAAGAAAGCAGTCGAATTCACAGCAGAATCAATAACATCTGTCAAATCTTGTGAGAAGCATTCAAATTCAGCGCAGAATTCTGTTAAAGCTTCAGATATCAGAACAAACACCACTGATGTGGAAACCAGGAAAAACATTGTTCAATAAACACAAATCTCCACCATTCACCATGGATTTAACATAACTACAGGAACAACTTGTGGCAGAAATGGTCTGTTTTCGAGGGTTTTTAAATACTTCACACAACTTTTCCCTGAACTTAAAAGCTTGAAGTATTACCGAGTTTGAAAGTTATTTTTAATGTCATGATATTAGCATATTTGTTCACCCTTCATAGGTTGCCCCCATTTATAAAACTAAAAGTTTCATATTGTAAGAAAGCAAACACTTATTTAAAAATAAAAAAAAAATATTAAATTACCACTGGTTAATTATTCAGTAAATTATGGCTGCAGAGATGTACTTGTAGGCTTATTAGCCATTTCCACTCCCTTATTTTTGTATTTATCAAATTATATTTAGATATTATAAATGACAGGTTAATTTTACCTGCGTCTCAACTACCCAGACAGCACAAGTAAATCTGTAAGACGTCTGCTAAAGATCTGGGAAACATCTGCTGTGTAATCTGATAAAGAAGCAGTTTTATTCTAATAAATGTCTATTTGACATCTAACAAGAAACGTCTTAGAGACATATTACAGATGAGCAAACACCCTAAAAAATACATCTTGCATATGTAAATGCAGACATCAAATAGAGATCTCCGAGATGTACATGTTCGATTAGGGTGCTTTACTGTCAGGTGCTGGTGCCACCTTCTGTAGGACTTAATGGCACTGGTGTCCTCAAATGTTAGTCTGGAGCCCTACGATGGTTCTCGAAGTCAGAAAAGTTATAAAAATGTTAGAAGAATGTTGTCCATGATATATTTTGAGAAAAGCCGCAGCAAAATCAGTCCTTTTAGGCCGCAAAAATCTGAAAAAAGTACCGCGAAATCCTGGAGGGACTGATAAATTTGTACTATTTTACCTAGTATTTATTAATGATTTGTACAAAGATTCATTCTGTTCTTAAGAATAGTTTTGCGAACAATTTGCACGATTTCGTTCTACTTGTAAGAATTTTTTTTTTTTGTGCAAACAATTTGCAGATAAATTTGCTAGACTGTTAAAGTTTTGGTTGTACTTTAACTGTTTGCCCTTTATGCTTTTTATTAGTCATTTGAATGCTATATAGTACATTAAAAAAGAAGGGTTTTTACTTGTAGTGTGCATTGCAGTATTTTTTGGTGTAGTCGCTCCAGGTCCCAAACCTCCGTGGATACAAAGCATCGATTTGCATGAAGAGCTGAAAGAGAGATCAAGGCATCAATCATTGGGACATCATAAATGTCATATACAGAACTAACTTTACACTAGTAACTTCCAATGGGAACAAATAACTTTAAAAAGCGGGACACTTTTATAGTTCTGACCTTGGGCCTTTGCAATCATGAGTTTATTGAAAATCGGTCAGCAGATTTCTGTTTATAGCTGGTGCGAACTAATACTCTGCTGATTAAATCGGGTATTAAGTTCATAAATTGCTAATGTGTTTAATCTAAGAGAAAGTCTCACAGTGCACATTACGCTCAGTTAGTATAAACTTAACAGCGATTATCTTGATGAATTAAGAAAACACTTCTCTTTCAGAAGAAGTCCAGATAGACGTTTCCAATCAATTAGAGGAGCAATGGAGGTCGAGACTCCCATAGCATACACACAAGAGTCATCTTGAGAGGTCTTTCCGTATGCAATGACATACATTTTGGGAATGTTTTTGTCCAATTAATATTTTAAAGAAAGAAAACAGCAGCTTTCACAATATTCCAAGAAAGTGCACAAAACATAGCATTCTTCAAAATAAAGCCTTTAGTATTTCCTGAATAATGTATTGGTCAATTAACTGTCCATCAGTGACGGGTAGATCAGCAATAAAAACTAGTGGGAGTAAACACAATATTTAATATAATGAGAATAAAACAGGCTGTGAGGAGTGGAACTGCAGTCTGTTAGATGGGCTTCATTCATAAAACACGAGCAGGATGAATTTAATATCTAACATTCGGAAAACCATTCATATTGAAGCACATGTAACACTACATAAAACTGTTTTTTATGAACCATTTGCTCAGAAATATGGTCTGTTCATTTTTTAACAGATTAGTTCTGCTCATATGAATGGTTTTACAAATTGAGCAGATTCTTATTGGTTTTGCACAATGATTTGCACAAACAATTTGCACATCTTTGTTGTTTTTGATTTATGTGAATTTGTGTTTTTAATTGTTGGTCAATTGAGTTTTTGATGTGTTTTTTGCACATCTGTTTTTTGCACATCTGTGTTTTTGCACATCTTAGAGCACATCTGCTGAACATCTTATTGTTTTGTTTTTTGCACATCTTATTTTTTTGCACATCTGTTTTTTGCTGCTGATTTTGCACATCTTATTGGTTTTTGCACATCTTACACATCTTATTGTGTGTTGCACATCTTATTGTGTGCAC
The DNA here is from genome assembly GCA_027422405.1 of Ptychobarbus kaznakovi. Taxonomy (NCBI): domain Eukaryota; kingdom Metazoa; phylum Chordata; class Actinopteri; order Cypriniformes; family Cyprinidae; genus Ptychobarbus; species Ptychobarbus kaznakovi. Next base: position 5,152,190 of record CM049815.1, read on the forward strand.
ATCTTATTGCACATCTTAACATCTTTGTTAACATCTTATTGGGTTTTTTGCACATCTTAACATCTTATTGTTTTTTGCACATCTTTGTAACATATGTTTTTTGGTTTTGCAATTTCATTGATTTCTCTTCTTTTACCATATATATGCTCTCGTGTTGTGACTTTATAGTAACTGTCCACTGAGCGGACCTGATTCGATTACATTTCACTTCTAATTATACCCTGTATAATTTATTATGTGACGAATAAAGAAACCTTGAACCTTGAATGGTTTTACAAATTATTTGTACATGGAAATCATTCTATTCATAACGGTTTTGAGAATGATTTGCACAAACAATTTGCTTCTGATGGCTTTGTTTATGATTTATATATGAATTTGCACTGTTTGTAATGGTTTGGGAATAATTTGCACAAAGATCAGTTTTTAAGAATGGTTTTGGAAACAATTTGCAAAGAAATTTGCTCTGCTTGTAAGAATGGTTTTACGAACTTCATGCAGAAATTCGCCTCTCGCATAAGAATGGTTTTGTGAAGAAAATTAATTCTGCTCATAAGTGGTTTTGTGAAAAAATTTCGGAGAAATATTTCATAAATTCGATCTTCTTGTAGGAATGGTTTTATGAACAATTCACAAATAAATTAATTCTGCTCGTTAGGATGGTTTTACGAACAGTTTGCACATTCTCCCTGCTTGTAAAAGTAATTTTGTAAATAATTTGCTAATTAAATTTGTAATGGTTGTGTGAATGTGCGCACAAACGATAGTTCTGTTGTTGAGAACGACTTTACGAACAATTTGCAAAGAAATTAGTTCAGCTCATTATTATCATTTTACGAAGTGTGCGCATTCTCTATGCTTGTAAGAGTGATTTGGAAAATTAATTGCAAATAGAATTTGTAATATTCATAATGGATTTGTGAATATTTGCACAAAGATTAGTTCTGTTCTTAAAAATTACTTATTTGTAATAAAATTCGTTCTGCTCGCAAGAAAGGTTTTACGACCAATTAACACAAATTTGTTCTGTTCGTATGGTTTTGCAAAATTTTGCAGAGAAATTTGCTCCGCTCATAACAGTTTTTTTCCGAAAAGTTTACCGAGAAATTGGTAAGAATGGTTTGGCGAATATTTTGCACAAATGTGTTTTGTTTGTAAGAATGGTTTACGAATGATTTGCAAAGAAATTTGCTTTACTTTTAAGAATGGCTTTCCAAACAATTTCCACAAATTAGCTTAGCTCTGCTCATAAGAGCAGTTTGAAGACAATTTACACAGAAATCCACTTGATTTGCAAGAATAGATTTACGAACAATTTACAAAGAAGCTGAACTGAGAAATTAGGAAACGAAACATGTTCAGTGAACGATCGATACTTGTGTACACAACATCACAACTAGGGCTGCACGATATATTGCATGCGATAGTCATGCGCATCTCGTCAGTAAAGACGGTTCTGTGATTAGCCGTAAATCTCCATCAGCTGTTTTCAAATGGAGCGGCATTTAATACACAGAGCCGTAGTTCACTGACTAGCTATGCAATTCGCGCTCAGATCTCAGATGAATCGCATGCAATAGTGAACATGAGATTGTAGCTTTTCAGTGAATCTACGGCTCTGTGTATTAAATGCCGCTCCATTTGAAAACAGCTGATGGAGATTTACGGCTAATCACAGAACCGTCTTTACTGACGAGATGCGCATGACTATCGCATGCAATATATCGTGCAGCCCTAATAACAACACATCATTAAAGAGACATTTTCGTATGCTTCACACTAAATATAATTTACCAGAATTCACTGGAATTCTGTTCATTGGAAATGTATGAATTTTCAATGTTTCAATATTTGAACAATTCACACTCAAGTAATTGTTCACCAAGTTTTGTCAAAATGTACTAAGTTGTTCTAAATCTTTCTTCTGCTCAACACAAAATAATATATTTTGAAGAATGGTGGAAACCAAACAGCTGATGGTCCCCACTGACTTCCATAGTATTTTTCTCCATACTATAGAAGTCAATGGGGTCTATTAACCATTTCATTAGCCGCATTTAACATATCTTGGGTTCAACAGAAGAAAGACATTTTTACAGGTTTGTAAAAAACTTGAGGAATTAATTTTCATTTTTAGGGTTGAATTATCCCTTTAAATGAATCTATTCTGATTAAAATCTACTAGAGCAGTCTGATTCTTGCATTTCTAAAACTGGCATGGCAGAGTTACAGATTGTAACATGCAAGCAAAGACCCAGACAATGTAAAAAAATCAGAGGACAGAGCAAAAAGAGAGAGAGAGACAGACAGGAACAGAGCGAGATGTGTGAGGACAAGGGTGTTTGTGGAAACTAAAAATATTACTCTGGACAGAGTAATAACAGCAGAGATGAGCGTTGTGCTTTTGAGACCTGTGAAAAAGAGAGCTCTCTCTCTTCCTTCTCATTCAGAGCCGTGGCTCTAAAATCACTTCAAATCCCCTCATTTTTACTCACATCACCCTTGCCATTGATAGTCCGCCTCAACAGAGGTCACTGGGTCAAATAAACACCCACGCCAGCGTAATATCGAGGTAAACAGAACAAGGTGGACAAAACCACATGAAATGGGCTAAAATATCCAACACTGGGATATGATCCGCTGCATCATATAAAAGGATAAATGTTGAAAACGATCTCTTGTTTGATTGATTAATTTAATTTAGCTACGAGCGGGTCATTAGACCAGCAAGATAATAAATGCGTGACAAATTTCAAGCTGTCACTTTACAAAAGAAATGAGAATGACTATAAATGTTTATTCCTAACGTAAACTAATGTGCCGCGAAGGAACAAGAACTTCATGTAGTAGTCAAAACTTTTGGTTTATGATATTATGGTACTTGCAATTTTGGGTGACATGAGCGATGACTGGAGGATGAGAAATATGTCAGCTAATGACAAGATCTCCTCCTGGTTTAGCTCAAACAAAACCATTCTGCATATTACCAAATGGCTTAATAAATCAAAGCAAATGACAAACAGATTTGGAGGAAACCGTACCTCCTCTGGTCTGCCCAGCGCCGGGGTGCCAGTTAGAAGGATGGCACGCTTGGCGTTCTGAATGATTGGCACCAATATTTTACTACGAGCTGCATTGCGAGATTTCAGGTAGTGGGATTCATCCACCAGGATGACGCCGAATCGTTGCTTGTTCAGGGCCTCCAGCAGGGGGCGTGCGTCCGTCGTGAGCAGCCCGTATCCCAGTATAGTCACTTTGCTGGTGCTGATGCTCCTACAAAACAACAAATTCAAATGTGCAACAACATTCACAATAAAATGTACCTGGTCTTATTTTAGTTTAAAGGTGCAGTGTGTAGGCGGCAAGACTCTAGCTGTTTGGTTGCAGTAGATTGCGAATTGCAACCATAACAGGAGCTCTGATCTGACACACCTCCCCTTTAGGAAAGCTGTAGAAATCGGACATTGCGTTACCATAGAAATGGTACAGGGCTTTAGTGGGAGGTGTCATATTCCGTCTTATAGTTGACAAAATACATATCGGTCTGAGTCTCAAGCACATTTGTGACAAACATAATTCATGGGGGATGGCACCCGGTGGCTGTTTGTAGTATAATAAATGGCTCATTTTTTATATATCAACTTCAAATTTGAAACACAACTTATTTAGATAAGGCTTTAATTTTATGCCTCTGAAAACGTAGTAATAATTGCCTTGTACTTTCTGTCTGTATTATTCATTATTATAACACAGTGCACCTTTAAGTCAATGCTAACTTTAACGCTAAAAACAACAAAATGTCCGCTGTTCACCACATAAACAACATTTCTGCTTATGTAACTAAGGTGATGGATGTGTAAAATTACAAAATTAATGTAATGGTTCACCCAAAAATGAAAATTGTTATCATTTACTCACCAAACAGTTGCCTGTAGCCACTGACTTCCAGTGTTTTTTTTATTCTTTGGAAGTCAGTGGCTACCGGAAACTGTTTGTTTCACAAAATTGTTTTTGTGTTCAACGGAAGAAATAAACTCATAGAGGTTCAGAGTGAGTAAATGATGACAGAATTTTCATTTTGAGGTCAACTGTTTCTTTAATCAACAATATTATAGTTCAAGTTTGGACAGATTAAATCAAGTCCCATCCTGAATATTCTCTTTGAAAGAATTTGTGTTTTCATTGGAGCCACAAGACCGTAAAAGCATTTTACAAATTCACTTCTATATTGAATTCAAACACAACATAACAAAGACAATCTAAGCTCAGCTAAACTTTTGCAGGGAATTTAACGCAACATTTCATGTTGACGTTTGTAAAAATATAGGTTTCTTCTAAAAACTGAGTGAAAAATGCATCAAAATACCATTGAAATGAAGTGTAGAGTCTTTGACATCAACAACAAACGCTGAAAATAACTAACAATGGCAGAGTTTGTCGCACTTGGCATTTTGTCTAAAACAAAATAAAATTTTGGACCACGGTGTACAAACTAACAAGTCCATCACAAAAGAAACTGCTTAAACTTAAATATATGTATAATAGTTAATATTAGTGCATTTATTAATATATTAGTGCATTTATTGGAGCCACAAGGTGCTAAATAATTTAATATAATAATAATTTTTAGGCTTTATTTCCCTTTAGGCTTTATTAGGCCGAATTCATTTTCATACACACTATACGAAACCACAAGTTAAGATAAACTAAGCTACATTTTCACACAAGAAACAAAACAAAGCAAAAATTTAGCTTTGTTCTAAAGACCGAGTTGTAACTAGGGGTGTGCGATATTGAAAAAAAAATGATATCTCGATATTTTTGGGGATTTTTTCGATAACGATAATTAGACGATATTTTGCAGAGTTTGTTATTGTGCTGATATCTGACTACTGTGGACAGCTGCAGTTTATGATATTCTTCATATTCTGTGTGCTCAGTTCACATCAGTAATAAAATTAATATTTTCATTTAAGTTTAAATAGATTTTTGCCTTTTAATAAAGTTTTTTTTTCCTAAAAGTGTACATCTTTTGAGTCAAATTGTTACATGTAATCAGTCAATTAAGATAATACACATTTAGACTGTTACTAAACAAATGAAACCAGTATTATCTAAATGAATCTCTGCAGAAGTTGCATCTGAAGATGTATTTACACACTGTTTAATGCAGCTCAGAGGGACATGGAGTGCTTTAACCAGTTACAAGTGCATCATTTGACGTTTTAAACATAAAACATTGAATACTGATATTTAAAATTATTTTAAAAATGAAAATAGACTTTAAATGTGAAATTAAATCGACAGCAGGTGGCAGCACGTCACTGTTAACAAGTGAGTCATTGCGACTGAACCGAATCATTTAAACGATTCATTGATTCATTCAATGAACGAATCACTTTCATGTTGCTCAGAGACGCAAAACAGTGCTGTAGCTGTTAAGAATTATTTTGTGTCGGCGAAATGCAGCAAAAACAGGCAATATGGTGTCTAAAATGTAAGTCTCTTGATATTAGCTCATTGTTTATTGAACTGTTGTATAAAATCAATATCACATTTGTAATAGTGCTTATTTTTGGAGAAAAAACTGCACTCTTTGTGTGATTTTAATCATATGAAACGTAAATAAATACATTTTCTGCCTCCATATCTTGAATTTTGCGATCACTCTTAATGCATTTTAATCGACTGAACCATGCAGTGAAAGAACGCGCTCTAAATGCGCGCGTGCACTGTTTAACCCCTTCATCACCACGCAGGCTAATGTATGCGTGCACTCCGCAACATAGCTGTTTTGTTGGGGTTTTTGCAAAATACTCAATATTGTCAAATTGCACATCGTTAAAACAACAATTACGATATTATCGCAGACGATATATATCGCACACCCCTAGTTGTAAATTCATAAAAATTCCACTGAAATTAGGTGTAGAGGCTTTGACGTCAACAACAAACGTAGAAATAACTATAAACTATTCTAGAATTAGTTGCGCTTAGCATTTAACGTAACATTTTAGTCTGAAACTAATTTTCAAATCACGCGATTTTTAAAACGCAATTTTTTAAATCACAAGATACAAACTTACAAATCCATCACAAGAGAAACGGCGTACACTGTAGATATATTTACAACAGTTTATACTGTTAGCGTCTTCATTGGAGCCACAATTCTTCATTTTTTCACCTCATAGTCTCCCGCTACAGACTGTGTAAAGACGCCAGCCGTACGCTGAGAGGAAATGATGTTTGTTCCTGCTTTGTACTATGAGCCATTAGAGTTAAAATATCATTCACCATGCTGACAGGCCTTCATCAAGCTCGGAGGGAGATGTTGCCATGGCAACGACTTTACAGGTCGACTCAACCCCGGGCCAGATTTCTCAGGGTAAACAGAGCAATTTGTGAGCCTCTTTTTAGAAGCATCAATAACAGGCAAAAAGACAACATGACCCTCTGACTGCATGGGCTGTACAATCAATCCCAGCATCCTCTGTGGAAGGGCAGCTCTCATAAGCTCTCTCCCAGTCCTAAGATACAGCTAAAGTATTCTTAGTGCAAGATTCGTAGCCGTAAAAGGTGAGCTAATTTAGGATTTGTTTAATATCTCTCCGGGGAGGTGATTTGATTTCATACGTCTGCCGTGTAGTTTGTATTGTGGTATAATTTTGTAGTCAGTGAATAGGAGATTTTACTTCCGTTTTGTATTTCTACAGGCTGAAAATCTGCAAGAATGGTTTTCATAACTTTCTAAAGCTACTCATAAAAGTGTGACACTAAGAGGGAGGAAAAAAATGATAAAATCAAGAGATTTCTTCCTAACTTTTCCGGAGGCTTCTGCAAAGTCATACTCAGTCATAAATTTCATGAATCAATTTTGCCACTATGATTAAACTCACACACAGTCTGAAAGAATCAATCTTTCATTTTGAGCAAAAGAATCTCTCGGCCACCCGTGCAGACGTCCTCCAGTACGGTCCACTGGATCGCAATGAATTACGAACTGATGTCCCTCTTTTTTTTTCAGGGACAGCAAAACAAACTTAAACGATCGATTACTAAGATGCCCAGTCAGTGTGTGTCAAAATGTAGCTACAATTTACACGGCATTAAACTTTCTCTGCTTGAACGGCATTCAGATGTTTATGTGACGTTTAATATTTAGATTACATGGGAATTTTTAAGATGCTTAGTGGATGTTTGGACATAAATATGACGCTTGAAATAGCATGCAATGTCTTCCAGATGGTCTGCTCTCTCAAAATGTCTCTGCAACGCATGCGTGTACTGGAATTATGATATTAGGAAAGCAATGAGCAAATGTTGTGACAATTACTTCTTTTGAATAAATGATATATATATAAAAAAAAGCTAAATAAATACACATTTACAATACATACATGTATATATATACAGTATCTCACAGAAGTGAGTACACCCCTCACTTTTTTGTGAGGAAAATGGCTAATTGGGTCCAATTTGGACATTTTCACTTAGGGGTGTACTCACTTTTGTGGCCAGCGGTTTAGACATTAATGGCTGTGTGTTGAGTTATTTTGAGGGGACAGCAAATTTACACTGTTATACAAGCTGTACACTCACTACTTTACATTGTAGCAAAGTGTCATTTCTTCAGTGTTGTCACAGAAAAAAAGATATAATAAAAATTTAAAAAATGTGAGGGGTGTACTCACTTCTGTGAGATACTGTATATACATATTTAAAAACTATAATATATAACAAATATATATAAAAATTTTACATGTCAAAAATGCATTATTACATGCCAATATTATGTAATGTTTTCAAGATGTTGTGCTTTCAAAAATATCTCTGTAACATACGTGTGATTACGTGTATATTGAGTTATGTAAGTGTAAATATCATTACTTGATGTTAACTCTAAAAATCCACTTCACTATGGAGAAAATGAATGCGATTTTTCACTTGTTTACTTCCTGAACCCTTCCTGAACACATGTGCTCTATTGAACTTAACTTTGTCGTACATTGTATCGGTCTTGCTTTCCACCAAGTTGATGTCTCTGGGGTCGAGTTCGGGAATCCACTTCTCCAGCTCTTCAATCCAAGGGTATTTCAGAGATGAAGGCACCACAATCAGCAGAGGCCATTCCTGCTTGAAGATATACGCCACTGAAATGGCCTGGATCGTCTTTCCCAAACCCATCTGATGACACAAATACTCAGTGATTAGTGGACTCTATAAAAACCCAATCGAATTACAGTCAAGAATAGCAAAACGCTCTTACCTCATCTGCAATCATGCACCTGCAAAACAGAAATGAAAACTAATGAAGCACATTGAACTTATGATTACCGACCCAAACATCGAAATCAGTTCACTCTGAATAATTACCCTCTGCATCACGTTTTAAATTTCTTCCCTTAACCGATGTCCGGAGAGGCGCGTATTGATCCAGGCAATATTGTGAAAGCTAGGCTTCCAAGCCAGTGCACACTGCTCAATATAATTTCCCGCACACCTGAACTTTAACGACTAATTTCGTGATGGCAGCCGACGGCATGGAAAAACTTAATCCCAAAGCAGAGGCGTGTGGAGCCCAGCTGCGGCGTACAGGGGTTTATTTAAAACGCCCATTCATTTAAGACCCCAATAACCAACTAAAACAGGCCCTGAATCAATCAAGCTGCACCCCTAAATTAAATTTACCCAGCATCCTGAGCTCAGCATGTTGTCGTTGAAGATATGGGCCACTTGAGTCCGAATCAATGCAGCAACACGACATTACAAAGATCAATAATGTACACGTTTGTAGTTTTTCTTTTTTAATTCCTCGCTCCCTCCAGAAATGCACTTAGAGTAACTGTCAAACACAAAAATTACCATTTTACAACCCTTTAATTAAACAAGCTGTTTCTGTTACTGTACTTCACGAGTCGGCTGATATTTGAGAAGATTGTAATTGGCTGATAACTGTGTGAAACTGGACAGTTCACAGTTATGGTATGGGCAGGCGTATGTTATGGACAACGAACACAGGTGCATTTTATTGATGGCATTTTGAATGCACAGAGATACCGTGACGAGATCCTGAGGCCCATTGTTGTGCCATTCATCCACGACCATCACCTCATGTTGCAGCATGATAATGCACGGCCCCATGTTGCAAGGATCTGTACACAATTCCTGGAAGCTGAAAACATCCCAGTTCTTGCATGGCCAGCATACTCACCGGACATGTCACCCATTGAGCATGTTTGGGATGCTCTGGATCGGTGTATACGACAGCGTGTTCCAGTTCCTGCCAATATCCAGCAACTTCACACAGCCATTGAAGAGGAGTGGACCAACATTTCACAGGCCACAATCAACAACCTGATCAACTCTATGCGAAGGAGATGTGTTGCACTGCGTGAGGCAAATGGTGGTCACACCAGATACTGACTGGTTTTCAGACCCCCCCAATACAGTAAAACTGCACATTTTAGAGTGGCCTTTTATTGTGGCCAGCCTAAGGCACACCTGTGCAATAATCATGCTGTCTAATCAGCATCTTGATATGCCACACCTGTGAGGTGGATGGATTCTCTCGGCAAAGAAGTGCTCATAACACAGATTTAGACAGATTTGTGAACAATATTTGAGAGAAATAGGCATTTTGTGTACATAAAAAAAGTCTTAGATCTTTGAGTTCAGCTCATGAACATAAAAAACAAAATTGATGCGTTTATAATTGTTCAGTGTATATATACACATACATACACACACACACATACATATAAATACTTAGATGGATATATATATATATATATACACAGTTGAAGTCCACTCTTGTGGGCTACATGAAAACATCTTTTATGTGAAATATCTTGTTCAGGTCAGTACTAAATAAACAATAGCATGCATTTTGTATGATCCCTCTTACTTGGTAAAATAATCAACATTTTGCAGATTCTGCAAGGTGTGTGTAAACTTTGGAATCCAATGTGTGTGTGTGTATATATATATATATATATATATAGATGTGAATATGTGAACTATATACTTCTGATATTAAACTTATAATATTAATATCAGAATATTTAAGGAAAACTTTATTAATGGTAAAAAAACTTTTTTGCAGTATATTTTGAATGATTGATCTGAGTAGACTGGGGATGCAGTTTTGCATTGTGATCATTAGAGCACAGTACAGAATCTCTACATATACTACATCAAACAACTTCAAAAGAAAAAACACATAAAAAAGTGTTTTATGAACACAATGTGTATTCTTTTCCTCTCTTTCCCAGCGTTTACTGCATGACAAATCCACAATATCTCAAGTTTCCTCGAATGCCACCTGATGACCGATGCAAACAAATCTAGTGAAACCTAGCCTACAACATTCGTCTATGTCCTGGTGATCCCAGTGAGGAAGCAAAGCATCAAGACGTTCCTGGTTGTGGTTAGTGAAATGTCACCCCGTATCTATTGTTCAAACACTGGATCGACTCATTAGAGGGGAGATGTTTCCTCCGTTTCATCATGCTTTCTTTCCTTCGTTTTTAAGTAATGCCAAGAGACACTGATCTTCTGCGGATTCTTTCAGGGGAAAAAATATAATTGCTCATGCGTCAGGCGATGTTCAAGGATTTACTGGGAACAAATCAAGCAGATACATGCAGGGCCACAAAATGAAAGAGCTTTGCATCTTTTTTGTTTATTTGCTCTTTTCAGTTTATTATTAATGTGGATTCCAGCAACGCCTCGGTTGGTGGAGACGCACTGGACGGCCGTTATAAACGCACTCCCTTGACAGCGGCGCATTTAGCTAATGCTGATGCCATATTTGCATACGGTGTACAAATACAGTGTGCTTTCTAAACAATAGTACATTCAACAGAAGGACAATGTATTGTAACCATTTTAGAAACAAATCCATCTTTTTTATTATACGAACAAAAAGTACTATGGTATTAGGTAATGATAAATAAAGACATATACTAGTATGTATTCACATATTATTTATATTAATATAGATTTATATGCACACACACACAAACTAACACATATATTAATATAATATTAATACTAAAGTTAAAATATTAGACTATTTGATATTATGAAATATTAAAGAGTTTAAAAAATAATAGTAATAAATATATATATATATATTATTCAAATTGGACATTTTAATTATTTTTATTTTAAACAAAAAAGTGGGGCAAATAAGTATTTGATACACTGACGATTTTTCACGGTTTCCCACTTACAAAGAATGGAGAGATTTTAATTTCATGTTCATTTCATGTAATTTTCATCGTAGGTACACCTCAACTGTGAGACAAAATCTAAAAAAATCCCAAAAAATCACATTGTATTATTTTTAAATAATTAATTTCCATTTTATTGCATGAAATAAGTATTTGATACAATAGAAAAATAGCACTTATTATTTGGTACAGAAACCTTTCAGGTCAGACGTTTCCTGTAGTTCTTGACCAGGTTTGCACACACTGCAGCAGGGATCTTGGCCCACTCCTCCATACAGGTCTTCTCCAGATCTTTCAGGTTTTGGGGCTGTGGCTGGGCAACACAGAGTTTCAGCTCCCTCCATAGATGTTATATTGGGTTCAGGTCTGGAGACTGGCTTGGCCACTCTAGGACCTTGAAATGCTTCTTACGGAGCCACTCCTAAGTTGCCCTTGCTGTGTGTTTGGGGTCATTGTCATGCTGGAAGACCCAGCCACGACCCATCTTCAATGCTTTTACTGAGGGAAGGAGGTTGTTGGCCAAAATCCCGCGATACATGGCCCCATCCATCCTCCCCTCAAAGTCGTCATGTCCCCTTTGCAGAAAAGCACCCCCAAAGCATGATGATGTTTCCACCCCCATGCTTCACGGTTGGGATGGTGTTCTTGGGATTGTACTCATCCTTCTTCCTCCAAACACGGCGAGTGGAGTTTATACCAAAAAGTTATATTTTGGTCTCATCTGACCACATGACCTTCTCCCATGCCTCCTCTGGATCATCCAGATGGTCTTTGGCAAACTTCAGACGGGCCTGGACATGTGCTGGCATGAGCAGGTATATATACATTTATATTTAAACATATTAATATATGAATTTATATGGTAATAATACTTATTAATAATAGTAATAAAAAAAATATTATTATTGTTATATAGTTTGAATATAAACACATTTTAAAATATTAGACCATTTAAAAATACTAAATATTAAAAGTAATATTTTGGTAAAATAATAAAACAAAAAATGATTAACATTCTATCTGTCTATACAAATAAACAACATCCGTCTATACAAATATTTGTATTAGTGTTTATTACTATCATAAATATGTTTTATTTGTTTGCATATTTTTGTGGGAAATGATAGTCCAGAATCTCAATAGCATGTCTTTGTTTCAAAATAATAAAAAATTAAGCCTTTCGGTTTATTTTCAGGATGAAAACCTACTAAACTAGCCACTATATATCAAAGTACCATGGTATTAACATCACTGTACCATGAAATGGCCCAAATACTTTTTTATCAAGGTAATAAGGCGTAGAAATAAGCTAATATAGCCATATTATATTTTGATCGGTATCGATAAGAGAATAAAGTGACCTCTTGAAATGTCTAGAAGCGACAGAGGCACAAATAAAGATAAAGAGGTGAGAGACAGACGAGAGAGAGAGAGAGAGAGAGAGAGAGAGAGAGAGAGAGAGAGAGACAGCTATGATGCCTTCTTCATCTTGTTTTCTCCTCCCTCACTATGAAAGGATGATTAACAGCCTCTGTCCAGCCACTGGCTTTTTTTAGCTTTCAAATTGTTGGAGCACTTGCTAGCGCTGTGTAATGCGCTCTCACACGCCTCGAGTGCCTCTCAGTGTGTGTGTGTGTGTGTGTGTGTGTGTGTGTGTGTGTGTGTGTGTGTGTGTGTGTGTGCTGCTTCTCCACACATTAATCACTGTTCTTTAAATAACGCCGTTGCAACCGACGCACCGCTGTGTCCTGAAAGAGGCCCGTCTGATTTGCCGGTCAACAACACCAACTTAATTCTAGCATGTTTTTAAATGCTACTGTTGATCGTGAAGCTTCCTAATACATTATAGTAAATAAGAAATCAAATATTTTGTAGAAATCTACAAAAATGTAGACGAATATTATTTATATTAAATATAAAGAAATTATTTACAGAAGTTTCACAAATGTCAATGAAAAATATCTGAACTACTGAGAAAATTAAATACATTGTCTGTCAATTAAAACAGTTTTTGTTTTAAAAACAATATTGGTCAGTCTTATTTTGCTTAACATGTAATGTTTTTCTTGTTAGAATAGGAACTATGTTCAATTATATTAATAGGTAAAAATATAATTTATTTATTAATATATTTGATTTAGTAATATAATTAGAATTATACATAATTTATAATAAAAATATAAATATAAAAGTAACAATAAAATATCAAATTAATATTATATATATATAGTACATTAATTAAAAATATATAAAATATAAATGCAAAAATAAAATATCAAATTAATATTTATATATATAGTACATTAATTAAAAATATATAAAATATAAATGCAAAAATAAAATATCAAATTAATTTTAAATATAATATAATACGCATTTAGAATACAAATTATAAATAATATAAATATTAGTTTAAAGCCTTAGTTTAAAGATTTAATTTCTGTTCAAACGAATATCATATTTAAACAGGAAGTTGGGGTGGGCCATATCAAATTCTCAAAAGTTGCCTGATTATGATATAAAATGTATTGTATAAATATACAATATTAATAAAATGTATAGCATATAAATGATAAAAAAATACTTATGTAAAATAAATATATAAGATAAAAGATATATGTATATAATGTATAAATAAAATATATAAATATCATTTATATAACACTAAAATATTATTTTAAAAAGCTTTATAAACAAATTTTCTTGTTCTGACTCATCTCCTATTCAAGTATGATGTAATCTCAACAGTGAAATAAAATACACAAAATATAAATGCATAAATAAAATATAGATTATATTTATATAAATACTGTACATAAATTAGGGCTGCACGATATATTGCATGCGATAGTCATGCGCATCTCGTCAGTAAAGACGGTTCTGTGATTAGCTGTAAATCTCCATCAGCTGTTTTCAAATGGAGCGATAATTAATACACAGAGCCGTAGATCGCCGACAAGCTACGCAATTCGCGCTCAGAATCGCAGATGAATCGCATGCAATAGTGAACGTGAGATTGCGTAGCTTGTCAGTGAACTACGGCTCTGTGTATTAAATTATCGCTCCATTTGAAAACAGCTGATGGAGATTTACAGCTAATCACAGAACCGTCTTTACTGACGAGATGCGCATGACTATCGCATGCAATGTATCGTGCAGCCCTAACATAAATGTATATAAAATATACAAAATGACTTGACGAGCTGTTTTGTATCCTGTTGATATATTCTCTATATCGAATATTATCATAAGATTAATGATCACAATTGTACAAAATTATACAAATAAAATATAAAAGTAGCAATAAAACAATATTTATATAAAATACATCAGTTTCGAATATAAATTCGAAAATGCCCATTAGATGTCATCAATATTTTAACTTTGTATTCCTGAGAAAAACTGTACATGTATCTAGTAAAATCTAATTTTGACAACATTTAGGGAAAAAATTGCATGTATATATTACATCAAAGCTAACAAACAATGTTAAATATTAAAACATTTATAATTATGCACATACTTAATACCTTCTGAAGGCATTTTAAAACTATAGTTCATACACACCTGTCATTTTATATTCATTGCCCCTGACATGAAGGCCAGCGATACTAGCGAAGACGACTTAATTTGCACTCGCTTTGTTATTCCACACTCGTTACAAGCGTAATATTGAATAATCTCTTAATATTCCCCCATGCCTTCATTTGCACCTCTGATGCAATTATAAGAGTATCCTTTCTTTACAGCCTTCCATCTCGGATCAATAGCTATCGATCGTCGACAGCGCTCGATGCGGAGACAGAGATAGTTTAGCTCCTGTGTGTCACATGGTGGCTCACGGTGTAGTGGTTTGATTGGTGGGTTAGAGTTCAAGGCTCATTAAACCGCAGTAATTGTGTCAGCACGGCGTATGCTGATCCGCCCTCGTGTAGCATTTCATCATCCATATATGATGAATTAGCATTTAGTCGTAGTCCATACGCTGGTGCATTATGGCTTTATTAGCAGCTTTAATGTGGCATGAGGGTGTTGCGTCTAAGTGAGGCGTTGATAAACGTGGGTTTCTAGCACACAGAGAACTAAATTAGCATTTTGCTAACTGGCTAGCTTTTCTGTGGAAACAAAAATCGTAAAACAACAAACAAGAGGTATACTTTTACAGATTAGCTAGTCTAGATGATCTATACTACTGAAGAAATGCTTTTTGTAGTTCTGTGAATACCTTTACCTTAATATTACTGTAGTAAAACTGTGGGAAAATTTAAAACAATGCTAACATGTTTCTAACTTGTGCCACGTGAGTGTTATACAACTGAAATAATGATATGTTTTTACTTTTACTATGGTAAAACTGGCCATCAGAAGTGAACAACATTGAACTTTTTATATTGCTAAAGAAAAAAGTCAGAAAACAATGCTAACATGTTTCTAAATGGGTGTCAAGCCAATTCTGAATTCGTTTTTTTACTTCTTTTAATTATGTTTTTACTTTTATGAATACCTTTACCTTAATGTTATTACAGTAAAACTGTGGTAAAACTTAGCATTAGCCACCAAAGTAAAAAAAAAAAAGATACTGAATTCGTTTTTAGATTTCTGGGGTGAAGAAGTTAGTCTAAAACTTGCAAAAACGATGCTAACATGTTTCTATGCTTTTGCAAAGCTATTTTGAATGGTTGCTAGGGTGTTTTGTGTGGTTGCTAGGTACTTGATTTGAGCAAAAAACGCTCAGTGTTATACTACTGGAATAAATATTTTTTACTTTTTGAATATCTTTACCTTAATGTTATTACAGTAAAACTGTGGTGAAACTTAGCATTAGCCACCAAAACAAATAAAAACATTCAACTTTTTTTAACATTTGTTATTTTCAGCCAATTCTGACTTTTACAAAATTTTGTACTTTTATGAATGCCTTTTCCTTAATGTTCCTATGGTAAAAATGTGGTAAAACTTAGCATTAGCCACCATTGCAAAAAATGACATAAATTTTTAGTGTTGTTGTTTTTTTTAATGTATTAGTCCCAGAATGGTTGCTAAGGTGTTTTGGGTGGTTGCTAAGTGCTTGCTTGGATCAAGAGCTCACCTCTAAGTTTTATAATATGTAGATATTTTTTGTTCATTTTACCAGACAAAAATCTAAGTATAATTGCTTAGAAAATCAATCAGAAATGAGAAAAAAAAGCTGTTTGAATGAGATCCTAAATTAATTTACTGTGATTTTACAGTAGTAACAATAACCGACTAAGTTATTTTATAGGAAACTGTGGTTATAGTAATCTTTTGTAATCTGCAGAATTAGATCTAACACTTCAAGAGACTCAAGTAAGGTTTTATGAAGTAATGGCTGCCGTTCACCTTTTGTGCTTTCGAGATATGAAAGCAACCGTGGATATCTATCTTCTCGACTGGTAACAAGCCGCTGATGAAATCTCGCTATAAGTAGCACAGTGAAGCTTAAAACACTGCATCATCAGAGCAAGTATCGTGTCTCAGTGTGTGGTTTGGCTGTGCTGTAACAAAAAAAAAAAAGCAATTCTGCTTCAGGGGGATTATTGAATTGCGAGAGAGAGAGAGAGAGAGAGAGAGAGAGAGAGAAGAGAGAGAGAGAGAGAGGAGAGAGAGGGGGAGAGAGAGAGAGAGAGAGAGAGAGAGAGAGAGGTGGGAGAGAGAGAGAGGAGAGAGAGGTGGGAGATAAAGAGAGAGAGAGAGAGAGAGGGTGAGAGAGAGAGAGAGAGAGAGAGAGAGAGAGAGAGAGAGAGAGAGAGAGAGAGAGTTGCGTGAGAGAGGTGGGGGAGAGAGAGAGAGAGAGAGAGAGAGAGAGAGAGTGAGTGGGGGAGAAGATTAGAAAGAGAGAGAGAGAGAGAGAGGTGGGAGATAAAAGAGAGAGAGAGAGAGAGAGAGAGAGAGAGTGGAGATAAGAGAGAGAGAGAGAGAGAGAGAGAGAGATAGATAGAGATAGATTAGAAGAGAGAGAGAGAGAGAGAGTGAGAGAGAGAGAGAGAGAGAGAGAGAGAGAGAGAGAGAGAGAGAGAGAGAGAGAAAACGGAAATCGATGGTTTAGAAAACAGAGTGGTTGTATTCTATTACATGAGAGGCACATCTACTCCAACCACAAGGTAAAGATTCACACGATTAAATGAAACAGACTCTCCAAAGACGTAAACAAACACAAACACCACTAAATACTTCCTGCCACGGTTTGCTGAGGTATTTCGTGTGGCCGTAACTGTACTCCACCGTGTATGACATATCTGTAGTGTTGCGACATCAAAGATGTAGACAACCTGAGACTGAAAACAGCCGATTTTACTAACAAGTTTCTGAACGAAGCAAGGATTTGGTGTGGAGGAAGATAACAAGGTATGATCTGACATTTGCGGAGAATGAATAAATAAAATGGCAAAAAAAGAATGTGCCAGTTACGTCAACGTTAACAATTGTTTGAGCAGCACAGCTCAGTGAGTCAAGAGCACTTGTGCTAACCACTGTGACAACAAAGCATTTCAAATACTTTCCTTATGAATAGTAGCACATCCCTTTGGGATTAACAACCTGACAGAGGAAACAACATGGAAAAACAGTTTGTTCACAATTTGCACGCAAACCGACTTGCAACCAATTTTACTTCCGAATTTGAATGAAACAAGATGTTCCAGTAATTGGTGTGGAGGAAGATAACGAGGTATGATCTGACATTAAACCTCGCAAAAAAAAAAAAACTAATAAAATGCACAAAATCTCACATTCATTTACTATGATTTTATAGTAATAACTATAGCCGAATAAGGTATTTTAGAGGAAACCGTGGTTACTTTGAGTTTTTCTCGTAATCTGTAGCCTTAGATCTAATACTTCAAGGTGCAAAATATTTAAGGGTACGTTCATTTGCAAAGATGTACTAAAAATGGCAATATTTTTCCTTTGCGATTTTGAACTTTGAACACACGGAACTGCGAAAACAACTAAAAACGCTGTAATATTCATGCAAGGCCAGCAGTTGGCAGTTTTACTTTGTAAAGAAACACTACTCGCCTGCTTACAAATCTATAGACAGAAAACATAAACACATGCGTATGATGTCACCGCTTTCACAAAATGGACCTTTTTCACATTTCCGGGTTTCTCAGCAGCGGAAGTCGTCATAGTTGGGTTAACTTAAAGAGCAGTGAATGGGAGAGTATCACAAATATATTTTTTGCATTCCCATTTTGTTCAAATAGCAAAATAAAAACTCTACGATAGTGTTTTCATGACTTTCAATAAAAGAAAAAAATTGAGAGAGGCTGATACTGTAAGTGCAAATGATGTCAAATTTACCATCCCTCCCATAGACGCTGCATTAGAAACACCCCTAAATTGTTTAGTATAAACTATTTTTTTTTGTAATTTGATGCAAAGGTAATATAATACAAAGATTAGTGTTATAAATGTACATACACTTAAAAAAAAATACAAATATAAAAAACATTTGAGGATTTACGATGCTGATGACCGTTAAACGCATCATCACAGTCTTGTGAAAAGGGTCAATTGCATTTTCAGGCATTAAAAGTTT
The DNA here is from genome assembly GCA_027422405.1 of Ptychobarbus kaznakovi. Taxonomy (NCBI): domain Eukaryota; kingdom Metazoa; phylum Chordata; class Actinopteri; order Cypriniformes; family Cyprinidae; genus Ptychobarbus; species Ptychobarbus kaznakovi. The sequence goes on from CM049815.1 coordinate 5,170,985, forward strand.
TCTGTTTTTAGTTGAAAACGATGTGGTGTAGACGCCCCCTAATGTACCTTCCTAATAATAGTGACACATCTTGTTTGGATAAAGAACCTGACACTTAAAACAACATGGAAAACGGCTTTTTGCAAAAAAAAATTTGCTTCCAAATTTATGAACGAAACAAGATGTTTGAATAATTAGTGTTGAGGAAGATAACAAGGTATGATATGACATTCAAATTTTAAATTAGTGAAAAACAAATAATTTAGTGCTCAAAAAGAATGTGCCAATGTTGTCAACATTAAATAAACCCTAACAAAATTTCACTCGTTTATTGATTGATTTAGCATCGACGCTGCTCTATAACCATCCGTGTTAATGAGACTTTAACTGTTAAACTTATCAAGCAGGTTTAACAATTCATATTTCTGTTTGAACAAGATCCCAAATTAACTTTTATTTTACTGTAGTAACAAAATCCAACTAAGGTATTTTAGATGAAACTGTGGTTTTTCTCTTAATCTATAGGCTTAGATATAATACTTCAAGATGCAAAACATTTTATGTTATGTTTACATGGCAAAGACATACTAGAAATGGCATCGTTTTTCCTTTGCATTTTTGAAAAGTTTTGCATACAAATGACAACATTGTCAAAACAATCCCCCAAAATCCCCCACAAAAACGACAAAAAATTCTGCATTATGCATGCCAGGCCAGTAGGTGGCGATGTCATGCGAATGCGCATGTGCGTGCCATGTAGCTGTGGCGATGCCATTTTGTAAAGAAACACTATACGAACGCGCTACGCGAATATCGCGTGCGTGCGTCAGACATCGAATTTTGGATTTTCGAAATTTGCACATATATATATATATATATATATATAAAATAAAAAAACGATGTAATTTTGAAAAACTTGCATGTTTTCAAAAGTTTGCATTTTCAGGCCCCCAAAATGCCGATGTCAGGTAAATGAACTGCCAAAAGGCACAAAGAGTTTTCCACCCCCCCCCCCTAAAATACCTTTCTAATAATACTGATATCTCGTTCGGATAAACAACCTGACACTGAAAATAACATGGAAAATCGGATTTGCACGCAAATCAACTTGCAGCCAATTTAGTTTCTGAATTTCTAAATGAAACAAGTATATTTCAATAATTGGTGTGGAGGAAGAAAATAAGGTATAATCTGACATTAAATGTTGAAATTAGTGTAAAACAAGTAAATAAAACGCTCAATATGTTAAGTCAACATTTAAAAATCCCTAGCAAATTTCTGCCGGTTAATTTACTGTTCTAGCATCGACGCTGATCTAAAACCGTCCACGTTAATGAGATTTTCTCTTAAGTCTGTCAAGCCTAATATGAAAAGTAAACAATAACTAACCACCTTCATTTCCCACAGCAAAAAAACATGAAATGAAACATGGCTAGTCATTGGAGATGACACACAGCCGTGTGGACGCCTGTCCCGGTTCATTAGACGGTAGGTGGAGAGTCTCTGTACGGATAAAGTAATTACAGTCGAGGATTGCTCAGGTTATTGGCTGGAGTGGAGATTATATATTTAATTAGAGAGCAATTATCCGGGCCGTAATCCGCATACTAACTGATTAGTGGGATCATAGCGCTACACAAGGGGAAATTAATCGCTAAATTAGATTCAAGAACAAAAAACAAAGGACGAATCTCGCGCCCGTTCGGATAAAAGTGATAGCTTCATAGAGGTGACTGATGTGGCGTTTTAGACGCGTGTCGGCTTGATGTAGTAACTGCGAAGCTGCTTTTGTTATCAAGAGTATCTAGATCAGAGAACACAGGACACCGAACAGAGACACTGCATTCAAATGAATCTCTGTGGAAAGTGAAATTTAGAGTTTGTTTAGAATTGTATATAATAGTGTTCAAAAGCTTGGGGTCAATAAGATATATATTTTTAAAGAAATTAATAGTTTTACGTAAGATGTTTTTTTTTTTTTTTTTTAGGATTCTTTGACACAATATCAAAAGTATCATGGAAAAACAGTGCAATTGTTTTTAAAATTTGTGATAAATGTTTCTTGAGCAGCAAATCAGCATATTATTATGATTTCTGAAGATCATGTGACTGGAGTAATGACTGAAAACTCACAGCATCACCACATCATATTATATATATATATATATAAAATATATATATACACACACACACACACATTTATATATATATACTATATTATTAATATATTATATAATATATTGATAGTATTTTTTTGGATCAATTAAACGCAGTCTTGGAAACTTCTTTCAAAATAAATAAATACATTTACAAACAAAAAATTACAATTTACAAACAAAACTCAAAACTTATGTCTTTAAGAAAACAAAAATACTAAGTGCCCTCTTAGAATATAAATATATTTTTATTTTTGTATAACTGAGATACTGTTATTATGAATTATTATAAATTTTATTGTAAGTTTTAGTCATTTCGTTGTGTTTTCGCCATTTGTATTAGTTTTTGTTTTATAGTTTTATATAGTATTTTTATTTCAGTTTTAACTTATTTTAGTATAAAAATTCATTAAAATTGTCTAATATTCGAAAAATATTTTACATTTATAAATATTAATAATACAGTATATATTTGCACAAACTAAATAGCATGCAGATCATACTTGATCATCCATTGACTTCCAGTAACAATATCAACCACTTATCTCTCTTTTTGACACTTTTATACAAAATTGCATTAAAATTAATTAGATAATATTAAGAGATAAAAACTGAAAATTAAATTGAGGAGATATTAAACATGCAATATAATCACGATGTAATATGTCATGTCTAACATTATATTCTAATGATCATTTTGTTATTGTGGCAAAATGCACAAAAAATAATACAAATTGGTTGTGCATATCACTTAAATATATATTATAAATAATTCAATTGTCACAAAAATATCTGTCAATCTTTTATATTCAGTCTGTCAATCTTTTATATTGTTCAAAACTGAAAATATGCCAAATGGTACGCGTTGCACAAAAATAAAACATAAAAAATAAAACATGCAACATTGTTGTCACACTACTTCATTCTGAATGTTTAAAAAAAAAGTGTATTTATTTAGTTTTATATAAAAATGTCACACTGCAAATGGAAGGCCAAGTTGAGCGTGTTGCATCATGGGATACGGCACTCATTTACATGTTTTCAGGTCATCAAACAATGTAATACTGGATGAAGAGAATGAAAGTGAAGAAGACAATATGCATTAATTGATGAGAGTTATCTAACAGCAGCTGTCTAGTTAAAGAGGACGTTATTGTCGGCTCACTGACTACAGTCAGACTTGATTACAGTCAATAAAAGCAGGTTTATTCTGCAGCCAGATGCACCAGACCGCTTGAAGGAAGAAAAGCCTTAGTACTGTAACCCTTACAATTATTAGGGTTTGCTTAACGTAAGGCCGCTCAAACCGAGCACTGACCCTTAGCAGCAAGCACATTACGCCACAACCATCAGTGTGGAAAGTGTGAAATTGTGTTTGAGTGTTTTCTAGATCTGTTCGTGCCATATCGCATTTGATAAAAGTCGCATTATTTATGGAAGCTTAAAGAAAACAAAACATCTGCCTGTTTGTGGATGCAAAAATACATACAATTTGTAAAAAAAAAAGTGTATACGTTTATAAAATGGCACAATGTAATACTTATCAGCTTTGCTCATAAATATAATAAATATTGCTATATTTTAAAAATAGTAAATTAATATTTATATATTTTAAGCATGAAATAATTAATTTAATAAAGCATTCAATAAAAGTCATGTTAGCTTACAAAAAAAAATATATATATGGTTATAGAAATACATGAAAACAGACATTTTGGATGCAGATAAGTGCATACATAAGTCCAGAGTTTTGCTTATCTTTTGATAATTTTCTTATATTTTTATGCCAAAAAAACATTTAATTTTCAAAACCTATGCCTTTAAGAAAGCTAAAAACTAAGTGCACTATTAAAATGCAAATCAATTTGTATTTTTGTATAACTGAGTTAGTGTTATTATGAATTATTTTTTTTATACTTAATTGTAAGTTTAAGTCATTTGGGTATGTGTTTTTCACCATTTGTATTAGGTTTTGTTTCATAGTTTAGTTTTACATAGTATTTTTTATTTCAGTTTGAACTTATTTTAGTACAAACATTAAATTTCAATATTGAAAAATATATTTAAATAGTGAAAAATATTTCTAGTGTTTATAAATATTCATAATGTATATATTTTTAAATACATAAGTAACTACATTTTGTGGCTTTTGTTTTAATTCGTTATTTTAGTACATCAGTTCAAACTAGAAGAAATGTTGGCTTTTTATTTTACTTATAAAACATTAATTTTATAAAAACATTTTTTTTAGGTTTTTTGTTTTAATGAATTATAATATCGCTGTCAGTAATTGCTATGTTTTTGTCTCTCCCTTAAATAAAGCTATTGAACCAAACAATCTGACATCTGTAACTACATCCATCCCATCATCCACTGTGACTCCTTTGGGATTCTGTAATATCCGTCCCGCTGAATGTCTGCCTAATTAAGTGACTGACCCTGCCTGCAGCAAACAGAACTGTGTGTGTCCTGCCATCGATCCGGGACCCTTGGCAGCATGGACGAACTGACCCGTCTGACTCAGAACAGGGACTGACAGAACTGCAGTTAATTAGATTCGCACCTTCTTAAATCAGGCACAGGTTAAGAGATAGAAAGATAGACGCACAGATTGTAAGAGGGAATGGTGTTCAGTTCCTAGACACAACATGTAATAACTAATGTATTAGTTCATCTTGTCTTTTCAGGTCCTATTGTTAATAAACTGGTCATGGAAGTGTTTAAGTGGATTAACAATGCATTGTATTATGTATGCATGTATTACTGTGAAGTATTTTGGAGAATACAAACAGTGATTGAGTTATATAGTAAACTATATATTGTTTCTTCTGAAATGTTTTGTACATAAAGCCAAATTGATCAAGATCCAATGTCTTTTTTAAGGGGGGTAGAAACTTGAATTACACCTACCGTCCATCCCGTGTTAAGGCAAAAAGGACCCCTTCTCTCTGGAAGGGCATCAGTTTTTCCCGGAGTTTCTGTGGAAGGAGTTGAAGTGCATCCGTGCCATGGGGAGAACCCCCATCTGGACCAGATCTGCCTTGACTTCGCATGGTTGTCATACTCTGTGTATTAGAAATACATTCAAAAAGATTCATAAGTAAATGAGCTACATTGTGGCTTGCAGTTAAATGAGTTATGCATGCATCATATTATAATCCTGCATTCACACTCACCAAGAGACGATTATTTCTGCAATCCTCCTGCCATGAATTCTCATTTCGCGCTAATACAGTCAGTGGCGTCACAAAACGCACCGTGCGTCATATCCGCGCGACGAGTGGCTAATTATTAGAAATGATAGCATGTATCTGCAGTCATAAAATAATGTATGTTAGTTCTATGTTGTTGACTATATATTGACGTATACGAGATTTGATTGCATACTAACGATAGAGTTAAAACAGACGCTTAATTAAGGGTGCTTGGTATCTTCAGATGTGTTTATTATATAAATTACGGTGCCTCTGTGTTCTCATATGTATAAAACAGTCAAAAGTGTAGTTTTAATCAAATATAGCACGGTGTAAGAGCGAATGCCACTCACTGGGTTTATTTCACCCTTGTGTAGATCTTAGAAATGTAAACATAAACCTAGAGCGGAGAAGACTTGAAAGTTTGAAACAGAGTACTACTTCCGGTACGTGAGAACTGATCCTCGATTGGTTAATCTAGTGTCACGTGACAAAAAAGAGAAAAGATCTTTGCCACAAAACATCCAAAAGAAAAAGTTTATTCTTACAAAAAGATCAATAATTTTTTTTTATTTGCTATCATTAATATTAAGTTAATGATTTATTTACATCCACATAAATATGTACATACATAAATGTGTTTTAATTTACTTAGACCATAGACTGTAAAAAGACTTAGACATATTATTAACATATCATTTTCGATTAAACATACATTTTTTGTTTTTTTAAAGAGTAAAGTTGAATTAAATTTAAGCTAATTCCATTTTAAAGTTGCTTTAAAGCTTAAAGTTTGACTTATTAATGAAATAATAATCAAAATAATAATATACTTTTATTCTACAATAATTCGATTATTACATTATTTTGTTTTTATTTAAAATAATTTTAAGGATCTTGGAATTCTTGAAAGCATTTTAATGAACAACAACTCTATTTATAATTGGTATAAATATGTTTTTAATCATTTTTATAGCCATTACAATTCATTAGAAGTAATCGTTAAGTTGAATTATTGAGCCACGCTGCGCCCTCTTTAGGTATAATATTGCTATTTCATCATCCGCATTTTTATTTTCCCTTTCAGTATTTTTGTCTTCAATGCCGCTGACAGACCGACAGCTTTGACTTCAGCCTTTAGCAGCCATTAACTCATTATTTCTCTTCATTCCTCCAAATATTTATACGTCTGTCTATTCTACAGGTAAGCTTACCAATATTAACACCCTTAATCCTTAAATATCATGATATTTTGGTGTAATTCCTGTCAGTTTGCGTGATCTGGAAAGGTTGTATGTATGTTTAAACTCATTTAGCTTTACCATGTGTGTTAGCATACCACAGCGTTTTAGTCTTTTTTAATGGTTTTCAACCAAACATCAGACTCGGATGATTGACAACGTGTCTTTTTAGTCTCAAAGTGTGTTTTATAAAAAGTCTGTGTGTTTTTGCTTTTCATATATTTGAAGTAAACGTGAAAAATGATCTTGCAAATCAGGGCCAAGGAGAGATCAGACACATGACGAGTAAATAAACATGCACGTGTATAAATCACAGATATGGTCATGCTTTCATGTGCTTTATTTATTTATTGATTATGATTTCGTCTCGCTGCAGTACTGATGTGTTTTGTAGCTTTAGGGTTGATCTGTGTAGGTTGGTGAAGCTCCAGGCTTCATTCATAAGGGCCTGTGCTGGTGATTAAACCACCAGGAGGAGATGTGTATAAACAATACGTGTGTTTTTGTTTTAAAACATTTTTTTGGTATTAAGTTTTATATTTACGTTTGACACTAAATTAACATGTTCATTTACATCCTTTTTGGGGTTTTGCTTCGGAATGTGCAACATATCAGCAACCATATTGTTTATAATAATTATAATTTTTACTGGTGTGTATATATAGCATATTTCAAACTTAATTATTAATATTTTTTCTCTGTATTATAATTTCTACATATTGCACAGCACTGAAAAACATTGATTTAGAAACTATTTTAAGATGTTTATAGTAAATTTCACAATTAATTATAAAGAAATGGCAAGTAACACATTGAATTGAACCATATTAAATACAGACTTTTTTCAGTTTTCTATTGTAGATTAAAAAAATAAAAATTAACATTATAATGGTTACATACTACACAGTATACACTGGAAAATTGGTGTTTAACTCAGAATGTTTTAGTAAATTTCACAATCAGTTACAAAGAAACGGCAATATTGAAAGTAATATTGAATTAAACTTGAAAATAACATTGAATTAAACTTGAAAGTAATATTGAGTTAAACTTGAAATGTCGAAGTAGAAAAACAGAAATAGTAATTTTTGTTATACACAACATACTCATATAATCTTTGTTTTATTTACAACTATTTTTTTTTTTTCTTTGTGCATCAATATTTTGGTGCATCACTATTTTACACAAACAATGCACACATTATGTAACAATAAACATGTAATATTATTAACACTCAAATAATAATAATAATAATAAAAAGTGTTGTAGTTCTCGTCATGCTGGGAAAGTCGATCCAATCATGTTGCTTTGATGCGATACAGTACAGGTACATCTCAAAACATTTGAATATGGTCAAAAAGGTCATTTTTTCTTGTAACTTATTTCAAAAAGTGAAACTTTCATATATTTTAGATTCATTACATGTAAAGTAAAACACTTCAAAAGTTTTTAATTTTGATGATTGGTGCTTGCATCTAATGAAAGTCAAAAATCAGTATCTCAAAATATTAGAATATTTACATTTAAGTTTCAATAAATGACCATCCATACAGTATAAATTGTGGATATCTCTTGTTCTTTGAAACCACAATAATGGGGAACACTGCTGACTTGGCAATGGTCCAGAAGACGATCATTGACCCCCTCCACAAAGAGGGTAAGTCACAGAGGGTCATTACTGAAAGGGGTGGCTGTTCAAGGAGTGCTGTATCAAAGCATATTAAATGCAAAGTTGACTGGAAGGAAGAAATTGGGTAGGAAAATGTGCACAAGCAACAGGGATGACCGCAAGCTTGAGAATACTGTCAAGCAAAGCCGATTCAAACACTTGGGAGAGCTTCACAAGGAGTGAACTGAAGCTGGAGTCAGTGCATCAAGAGTCACCACGCTCAGACATCTTCAGGAAAAGAGCTACCAAGCCACTTCTGAAACAGAAACATCGTCAGAAGCATCTTACCTGGGCTAAGGAGAAAAATAACTGGACTGTTGCTCAGTGGTCCAAAGTCCTCTTTTCAGATGAAAGTACATTTTGCATTTAATTTGGAAATCAAGGTCCCAGAGTCTGGAGGAAGAGTGGAGAGGCACAGAATCCATGTTGCTTGAAGTCCAGTGTGAAGTTTCCACAGTCAGTGATGATTTGGGCTGCCATGTCATCTGCTGGTGTTGGTCCACTGTGTTTTCTGAAGTCCACAGTCAACGCAGCCATCTACCAGGAAATTTTAGAGCACTTCATGCTTCCTTCTGCTGACAAGCTTTATGGAGATGCTGATTTCATTTTCCAGCAGGACTTGGCACCTGCCCACACTGCCAAAGGTACCAAAAGCTGGTTCAATGACCATGGTGTTACTGTGCTTGATTGGCCAGCAAACTCGCCTGACCTGAACCCCATAGAGAATCTATGGGGTATTGTCAAGAGGAAGATGAGAGACACCAGACCCAACAATGCAGATGACCTGAAGGCCGCTATCAAAGCAACCTGGGCTTCATTACACCTGAGCAGTGCCACAGGCTGATTGCCTCCATGCCACGCCGCATTGATGCAGTAATTCATGCAAAAGGAGGCCCAACCAAGTATTGAGTGCATAGAAATGAACATACTTTTCAGAAGCCTGACATTTCTGTTTAAAATATCCTTTTTTTATTGATCTTATGTAATATTCTAATTTTCTGAGACACTGAATTTGGGGTTTTCATTATCTGCAAGCCATAATCAAAAGTTCAAGAAATAAAGGCTTGAAATATTTCACTCTGTGTATTGAATCTATATAATATATGGGTTTTCCTATCTGAAATGAGTGACAAAAAATATTGACCTTTTTCTTGAAAATATCTTTTTTTTTTTAGATGTACCTCTATAAGTTTAGTGTGTTTTGTTGTATACGTCATGTTTTTGCCCAAATTTATCAGATTATCTTGGTATTCAGTCATACAAAAAATGTGCATACTATGCGCAATATACATACTGTAAACTGCAGGAATAGTCTGGCACAATGGTATTTTAAATTATTCCTAATTTCAAGGTTGATGCTTCAATTTTGAACACATTTTCGAAAATGTGAACTAAACCGTATAGATTTAAAATCTACATAAAAAAAGATTTACTTATAAGATTATCGGTATTTGCTGAAACTTTCTAGATTGTTGCGTGCCAACATCACATCTACCATCATAATGTGTTGCCATTTTTTTTCTTTATTTTTACATTACTAAATAATTAATTTGGAATATCTTCATAGCTATATGTATCTGATTTTAGGCTGCTTTTGATCATCCACATTTCCTAAATTGCTATTTTTGGTGTCGTACTTAGTGAGATGCCTATTGCCTACCTTGGCTGCATTTTTAGGCAAAAACATCTAGTGAGTTGCCTATCCAAGCAGCATTTTTTTGGTGCCATACAAACCTGAAAAAGGTGTTTTCCATTGTCTCTGGAGTCTTAGAAGCTGTGTTAGAGTGTTTAAGCATTAGCTACATTAATAATTATAAATAGTTTTAGTAAAATGGCTTTGGTTTTGGGCTGCTTTCTTACATTCACATTGTCTTTTTTTACATCTTATATCTTTGGCATGAAATTATGAAGTTTAGTCACCGAATGCTTTTTATCATTACAGATTTAGATCAATTACAGTGACAGTTGGTCCACTTTGTGTCCAACTCAAGGTCATGTCAGTGGTGATATCACTATGATATGCAACATTTTGCATTTGCAGTCCATATATTTAATTATTTAGATTTCCAGCAGCCCAACAATATATATTTTTTGTGACCTGTTTCTGGTACGTGAACTTAATTTTTCTTGTAAAGCGCTGACATGATGCATAGTCTCTCGCTGGGGTTCTTTTTGACCTTGCGATTGTTCTGCTGTTGTTATTTATTTATATATTTTTAAACACTCATGCGGTGTATTGTTAGGCGTCCTGGTTTCCTGTGCCGCCGGCCTCTTTCTGTCACGCCGAATATTAATGTTCGTGCACGAGAGGCGCTGCGGTTAGGAATGATCCACGAGCTGCTGTTCGTACAAGCTCATCTGCATCACCACAGGAGGATTCTCACCTGCGCCCCCCCATCCCCCTTTCACCCGAGCATCACTTCATTCTGCAGCACCGCATTCGTTATAGACAATGAGATGACTTTTATTTAATGACTTTTTGCTTAGTAGGTGATTCTGGTCTCTGTTCAACCAATAATTGCCATTTTCGTTTACGAAATTACTTAAATGCAGTTGAAATGGTGTCTGAAGGAGATTCAAAATCAATTTGTTACATTTTACATGTCATTGTGAATGTTACCTGTTCACTATATGTGCCCTGTTCACCCAACACGCACAGTGAATCTAGAACATGACCGTCTGTGATAAGAAGTACAACTAGTACTGTGATTTGCAGCTCAACTGGTGTCCAAACTAGGTCAGAGGCATCTGGTTATGCTTTTGAGAAAATATTTGCTATTTCTTGATTATTGCCTGTTCACCTTGTGCGCCCCGGCCCTGTTCATCCAATAAGTACCATGAATGTAAAGCAGGATCCTTAATTGATTTAATATTGTGATTGGCTACATTACCTAATACGTAGAGATTGTTAGAGTTCGGATGGTGGTGGTAACATAGATCTTTGGATGCTTCTCCTTCAGTCGTTTTATTTATATGGTCAGTCTGTTCTGTTTATGGTGTCTTGCTTTTTTGGAGAGGATCAAGGGGCGTTTACACTGACTGGACACGTTTTTGTGTTTAAGCTAGTCGTTGTGCATTCAAAAGCAACAATGCAAGGTATTGAGGATATTTTTTTATTATTTACTTGACACCCTTTTAAAAAAAAACAGGATGCCTTTGCCGTGTCTCTAAAAAACTGTGAAACACAATGCAACAGCCAAAGATGTCCATCTGACGCATACATGCACAGACCAGAAATTAAAAATAGCCCACATCGGGTGCTCGAGCACTTCTTTTCTGTCCAGGAAAATGACCAAAATGAGGGATAAATCACCTTATTATGCTTTTGGACAAAAATTGCTTCTAGTCTTGAATGTTACCTTCACGGTGTGTGCCTGGTTCACCCATTAAAGTTCTGTAAATGGGTTTTTGTGTTTAGGAGTATTCAGTGATATGTAGTTGACTTAGTTTCCAAAAGAGGCCATAATCACCTTGGTAAATTTGAGCAAAATATTAGTTATCATTTTGAATGTTACCTTTTCACCCTGTGTTCACCCAAAACGTAGTGAACATTTAAAGCCAGGCGTATGTGTTATTCAATGTATAGTGATATACAGTTAAATTGGTGTCCATAAGGTCAAAATCACCTTATGCTTTCTGTAAAATATATAGGCATTCTCATAAATAGAACTGTATCCATTTGCCCTGTGCACACACAGTTCACCCAAAAAATAATTAAATCTACAAGCTAGACATTTGTGTAAAGGAATGAACAATAATATGCAGTTGAACTGATGTCCCAAAGAGGTCAAAGTCTTGTTATGCTTTTAGATAAAAATCTGTCATCTTGAATGTTACCTGTTCACCCTCTGCTCCCTGTTCACCCAATAAGTACTGTGAATCTAGAGCAGGACCACTTTGTTTTTAGAGCAAGATTTGTTATCGCCCTGAGAGCTTCTCCCATCCAGATTTTCACAAAAACCTCATCGGCTCATTTTTCTTGTATGCGTCCGCGTCTCGGAGCTGCCTAGAGGATGTCACCTGGACCAGAGAAATGACCGTAGTGACCGGTCACCTTTAAATGTCAACATATTTTCTCATTCTGTTCTTACATGGCTGGAAAAGCCGGCGGATAGCAGACCTTCTCTCTTCCCTATGTATTAACGAGAATAATGACCAGTGTGGTGAATTATGGCGCTGTGGTATTTTGGGGCGCCACAGAGTTATTGACCTGTTCTCTCTTTCGGTAATCAGCGTGGAGCTGGACGTTTCTCCCTAATGAGATAATATCTGATACAAATTACTACTGTGCTACCTCCTGCTGCCTCTGCTGCTTTAGTAATCCATATCTTTTTCATTTATTCTTGCTGTTTTGCATAGGGAACGTTTCTTGGTCAAGCTAGTCCTGAAGCGCGACGTTATCCGCCCCCCACCCCCAACATGCTTATTAGAAGGCGTCTGTAAATTTCACCCCTTATCCCGAGGCTATTCCCACCATGCTTGCGGACACCGTCGGGGGAAAGCAGAATAAACGCGGCTGTCACTTTTCCTCCGCAGGCAAGCGGCATCTTGGGCTACAATTAGCCAGCAGTAACAGCCCCCCCCCCCCTCCGGTCTTTTGTTATGCAAATGAGATGAATGCTATGCATCGTTTAGCTGGAATTTTTGCAGATTTTCTCTTTCACTGAAAGGAGCTGCATGGTTAATGGGGAGTTTTACTTTAACTTGACTGGCTTTGTGCAACTGTCAGTTTCGACTTTTTTCCTTTCTCTACAGCGAAAACGCCAGTAGTTGTCTGCGCAGTCAGTCACAGTCATGTCAAGATGGCGATTGTTTGTTAATTTGTAGTTTTGTCTGGGTATATTGTTTAGTCTGGAAGCGTGTTTGCTTTGAATTGTCTAGTTCGACTATGGTTTTGAGCATCGTGCCTTACCTACCTTGATGACATTTTGGAAATTGAACATATTGGGCTTCCTACCTAGACAGCGTTTTGGAGCATCACACCGGAAAGCTGACTACTTAGGTAGCTGTTTTGGGGAATCAAATCTTGTGAATTGCTACCTATACTGTTTTTTATAACATCATACTTTGTAGGCTGCCTATCTAGACAGCATTTCTGGCCATGAAACCTAGTGAGCCACCTACATAAATATTGTTTCTTTGCATTTGACTTATTTAGCTCCTTTTCTAGACAGCCTTTTTGGCATCAAAGCTAATGGGCTCCCCATCTCGACAGCATTTTTGGTCTTATACTTGGTGAGCTGATTAAGTAGACTGGAATTTGGGCATTATACAATAAACAGTGTTTCTTGGCATTTTACCTACTTAGCACCTTTTCTAGACAGCATTTGTCTGCATTTTACCTACTTGCCACCCTATCTAGACACAATTTTTTTGAGCTTCAAACCTGGTGAGCTACCTACATAAACAGCATTTCTGGGCATTTATCTCCCTATCTAGACAGCATTTTTGGACATAAAACCTAGCGAGCCATCTATCTAGAATGTTTCTGGCCATTTTGTCTAGTTAGCTCCCTATCTAGACAGCATTTCTGGGCATCAAACTTAGTGAGCCACCTACATAGTGTTTCTTAACATTTTACCTACTTAGTCTTACTGCCCTTATCTAGATAGCAATTTTTTCAGCATCAAACCTCTTTTCTGATCATTGAACCTTAGCTCCCTATCCCTAGCTGTCTATCTATTCTAGACAGCATTTTGGGCATCAAACAAAGTGAGCTCCCTAACTAGACAGCATTTTTGAACATTCAACCTAGTGAATCGCTTATCTAGACAGCATTTCTGGCAATATTCGAAGCCACTTGTCGGTCTGTCATTAGTTTTTTGGCTACATATTGTCAGTAATGTGCAAACCATTTTCCGTGACCCACTTTTCCCGATGACCTCACCGGCCTGCGTTGGTCAGCATCGGCAAAGACATTCGCTCGCTAAACCTGGATGTCTACCTAACCTCCCTCCAATTAACTTAAGGCAGTTTTTCGTTTGCGAAAATTTGCACATAAATCTAGAGGTTTTTTTGAGGCACAAAGGGACGTCACTTTAAGCAGGGCGTGTGTGCGACTGCGGCACTGGGTTTGTCTGGTAGCTTATGTGCAACCGAATAAGGTGGATTTGCAGTGCTGGCGTGCTCCTACCCTGACAGACTGTCCCACAGTGGCACTTCGCCACAGTTGGTCGTGTGTGTGTGTGTGTGTGTGTGTCTCTTTGCCGTCTGCCTCTCTCTCCGGTCCACAGGGGCCATCTGATTGGCTCTCGAGGGTGGAGCCCTGCTTAGCGCTGACATAATGCACCCAGCCCTCAGGGCGCTCTGATTGGCCAGGGGAGGGATGACATCACAAAGGCCAGCTGTTGATTTGGCGGAGAGTGTGTGTGCGTGAGAGAGAGAGAAGAGAATTGCGGCAGCGATGGCTTTGGGCAGGTACGCGAACGCTCTGCACTCAGACGGAGCGGAGGAGAGCAGAGCTACTGAGCACGCTCCGTTTGATGGCACTTGGGCTGCTATGGAAACTATTGATGTGAGCCGAGCAGCGGATCATGAACGCCAGGCAGGTGTGTGTGCGTGAAGTCTTGGACGTGTTGATTTGTATGCTGACATTTTTTTCTTGCTTGTTTAAATTGCAGCATACGTGAACAAAAAAATACGTAAAGTAGTAAACATTTTAGTTGTATATTTGTAAATGTAAATTTTGTACTTTATTTTTTTTTTCACAATGAAACAATGTCACTTCTAGACTTAATAAAATTTTTAAGATTTGTTTTTACAAATAAAATAATATGTGAAAGTGTACATGATGATAAATAATACAAATTAATTTTACTACTAATTCAATGCAAATGTAAAATTTATTGCGAATAAATTTGCGTGTCAGCAAATTACACTCCATGCCTGTGTGTGTGTGTGTGTGTGTGTGTGTGTGTGTGTGTGCGTGCGCACTTTGTAATGAGATTCTCGTAATTGCTCTATTTTATCATTTAAAAAAGTGCCCGAGGCGGCTATCAGTGGAAAGCTGGGTGTTTGTGTCGGTGTAAATTACAGCCGAAGGCAGCCCGGCTAATATCGTTAATGTGGCGAATCGTGTAAATGAACTGAAGAGGAGAGGAGAAGAATAGCTCGACTGTGACAGCGGCCACACACTGAGAACACGGATTGTGACGGGAGGGGGGAAAAAGGAGGGAAAACCATTAGCGACGCTTTTATCCAGAAATATGGTCCATTTGCATATTAGTCTAAAACAGGGGTGAAGTGAAATACGTGTAGCCTGGAGCCCGGGCGCAGTGATGCGCTTCTTTTGTCAGGAGGGTAAGTGCTCGTTGCTTCCTGAAATATGGTGATTAATAATTGATAATGGGAAATTACGGATGGGCTTTATTGTCTTGGACAACACGCTTGGAGCAGGATAATGACTGCTGCTTACATTTTTGTTAAAAGGTCAAAAAGTTGTAGCTGTGTTTGTCTTTTTTTCTTTTACTTTGCATGTATTGTCTGTTTTTTGTCTTTTGTTTGTTTTAGTGGTTTGTTTGCGATGTTACCAAAAAAAAGGAAAACAATAAAACAAGAGCGATATTTGTTTGTGGGCTGATGTTTTCATTGTCTGTATGTCCGTCCCAGAATTACTGATTTCTGGATCTCAAGACCCAGTAAACTACCTTGACAGCATTTTTGGGCATTGCTCCTAGTGAGCCTTCTACTTAGACAGCTTTTTTTCAGCTCTTCTCTACCGAGCTCCCTATCTAGATTGCATTTTTGGGCATCAAAAGCATGTTAAATGTTTGCCTAGACAGCATTTGTGTGCAATGTAATTAATGCGCTTCCTTCCTAGACAGCATTTCTGGGCATTATACCGTTTGAGCTGCCTAAGTAGCAGATTTTGGCATCATTTTCGCCTGCTTGATGCATAAATGTAAATGTTAAAGTTTGCTATACGCCCACCGAGACCGCATTCACGGCCATCAGATGTAGTGAGCTGGTTTCTTAGATGCATTTTATGGCATTATACCTATTTAGCCGCCTACCTATACTGCATTTCAGACATCAAAAGCTTATTTACGGTTTGCCCAGACAGCAATCATCCATTATACTTAGTGCGTTACCTTCCTAGACAGCATTTTTGGGCATAATACCTTGTGAACTGCCTTTCTAGATGCATTTAGAACATTATACTGTTTGAGCTGCCTAAGCAGCAGATTTGGGCATCATTTTCGCCTGCTTAATGCATAAATGTAAATGTTAAAGCTTGTTATACGCCCACCGAGACCGCATTCCCGGACATCATATGAAGCGAACTGATTTCCTATAGATACATTTTTAGGGAAATACATCTATTGATACGCCTACCTAGACTGCATTTTCATGCAGCAAAATCATATGAACTGTTTGCCTAGGCAACAATTGCATGCATCAAATTTAGTGCGCTACCTTCCTAAACAACATTTTTGATCATTGTTTCAAATGAGCTTCCTACCTACACCGCATGTTTTGGCATCAAACCTAGTGAGTGTTATACATAATCTAGTGAGCTTGCTACCTACATGGCTTTGCTGAAAGACTCCCTAAACAGCATCGTACTTTGTGTACAACCTATCTAGACAGCAAATTTGGGCATCTTACAAATACTAGGTTGCATTTGGGGGTGTTAAACCCCAAAAGCTAGTTAGCTGTTTTTATAGACAGCATTGTCAACCTAGTGAGCAGTGTAATACAACAAGATTTTTGGGCATCATGGCTTAGAAATTATGTAAGGTCTCTATCTAGTCCGCAGTATTGAGTATTTTACCTTGTCATAGGAATATTTTGATTGTTTTTGGGCTTCATGCGTAAGCTGCCTTTATGAGCATTTTTTTTTATCTTTATCTACCTAGAAACCGCTTTTATTCATCATACTTTGTGTTTTTTAAGCGTCATAAGCGTACTGCCTACCAAGGCATCATTTTTGGGCGTTATACATTATTTGGACATTTATTCGAATAGAAATGCTCCAATGCAGTGTAGTTTTTGAGACCCAGCCGGAGTATTTGTGTCTTTCTGCGGTGGTTGGTTTTCTTTTTTTTATATATATATATCCTCAAGAGTCAAACTCGGACATCTGTACTGTCAAGTTTGTGAAAATATACAGCCGTCAAGGTCCACGGGGAGTCTTTTCTCTCTAGTGAGGCTCGGAAGAACTTATTTTAATATGGAGCGAAAACTGTTGTGCGAGCAGGAGGGGAGGGTAGTTGCGGTGGAGGGCGTATTTTGAAATGCAGATTTGGATTTTCACTTCACCTCGACATAAACGGAGAAAAAGATATGCAAGTGTCGAGATTAGCCTGCAGCAAGAGAGATGCTTGGATATTCATGAACAGCGCTCGCATAATTCCTGCCCAACTGTAGGCGTTTCGATCCATGTGTGGGTGGAAAAGCGCTCTCATATTGTCCTTGAGAGCGCCACTTGGTGCGCAATTGTGCCACCCATTGTCCCCGCGACCTGGAAACGGCTCTTGAGCCCAAAGGAGATGAAGATACGCATGCTTCCTGTGGTGACATGGGATAACACCAGTGACCTGTGCGCAAACACTCAAGGAAAAGTCATGGCACGGTCTCGGATCATTCTGATGGACCGTCTGGCTGTTTGGATGACAGCTTGTGTGTTTGTGTGCACGCGTGTGGTCGTACCCACCTGTTCTTGTCATTGTCGCCACCTGCATTACTGTCACATCGCGCGCGATGATAATCCCTTGAATTTTGATCAGTGTATGTGTCATTATGCGTCTCCTCTGGTGGTTTTAGTAACATAAATCTCTAGCCGGACTCAGATTGGATGGTGTATTCGGACCCAGTTGGCGTACATTACCATAGTTTGCAGGATTACCGAGTTAGGCCCGTTTGACCTCGAGATAAGGGTAGGTCTTGATTTGGCACGGGTTTCTTGATTGGCGCTGGCAGGGTGGAGGTGGGGTTTTGTTGGGTCATTGATACCCAGGGGAAGACTGGCCCATATGTTCAGTTCATTTGGACACAAGCTTGAATAGATGAATCCTACTGTTATGACCGCATTACTTTAACATGATAGGAAGGTTATAAAACAACATTATTTTCAAGTACTTTTAATGAATTGAATCAGTAGGATTGGTAATTTGCTGCTGTATTGATTTGTTATCATTACCCGAAACTATTGAAAACATTCAAATAAAGCTACAAGAAATATGAAAACGTCAATGAAAATTAGAAATGTTGCCAAGTAACTGAAATTAATTAACTGGAAATGTAAAAATAATAATAAAATAAAATTAAACCTAAATAGAACATTTAAATAATGCTAATAGCAAAGGTGCATAAAATTACAAAAAATTTAACTAAAGTGAAAATATTAATTATTTTTAATACATTTTATGGAACTAAATCCGTAGGATTGGCAATTTGATTTAATGTATTTATTTGAAAACATTAAAATTAAAATAAATTAAAACGTAAATGATAATTAGACATTTCGCCAACTAACTGAAATTAATTAAAGCACTAAAACTGGAAATAAAAAAAACTAAAAATAGTAAAATTTAAATCAAAATAGTAAATCAAAAAAAAAAGTAATTAAAATCAAACAAATAGCAAAGGCACATAAAATATTACCAATTAAACTAAAATGTAAAAAAATATTTTATTTCATTATTTCTAATAAATTTAACAACTAAATTAGCAGGATTAGTAATTTGGTCATCCGCATTAAGATTAAATGAAATAATATATTAATATTAGATTAAAAGTTTAAATGAAATTAGAAATATTGCTTTGGCAAGTAACTGAAATTAATTGAAGCAATACCAATACTCAACATTTTTTTATGAAAAAGTGGAAATAAAGAAATAAAAATGGGAAATACACATAACAATTACAATTCTTTTTAAGATTTGTAGTTTTGTCAAATGAGTTGATACTATTAGTTATTTGTAATAGTAGCAACTCTTGTTGAATGGAACAACCACACATTTCTGAAGATGGAGAGTTCTTGACTCAAGAAATTAGCTAATTAATTAAAGTTATTGTACTCAGTAGGAAGGTTAAAGATGCAACATCAGCTAAACCTTGTCGCACTGAACGCTTCTCAAAGGCAACGTATTGTGATCATACAAAATATTTAACGAAATAAATTGAGGGTGGAGTCATATTATCGGCTTTGTATTCATTATAGCTCACTGAAATGCGTCAGCAGCAGATGATTTCCTCTGGTAAATGTTCCTCTTACATATTCATGTCACCATCCTGACACTTTTTCAAAAGCGCTGCAGTGCTTCTGCTCCCGAAAGACCTTCCAGACTTTCCGTCAAACGAGTTCGGTTCTCCCTCACGGACGCTACTGTATCCATGCGTCTTTGTCACAGGTGTCCGAGGGTGACGGAGCGTGTGCCGTGGGAGCACGTGACGGGGGTCATGGGACTGCTGCTGCCCCCTGTTCGTCTCTCAGTCCATCCCGCTGCCTCCAGAGGCCCCAGGGTCCTACGCTCCCTAAGGTTCCAGCCCAGTCCTGAAAACAGCACAGCCGGTAAACACAGTGTCTTTGGTACTTATGTCATTTTATAAATAAATGCACTAAGTTTTGTACTCATGCGTAAAACAGTCAATCAAGTTATTGTAATATTTAATAAATTGCAGATTTGGCTCACTGAAAATCAAGGTTAAACATATTTTTGTATTTATTTCAAATGTTTGTAACTTTCTAACAGATTACATAAATGTTCTTATTTGCATATCTACCTTTCAAAGAACGATATACCGATATTTTTTATTTTCGACAATATCTGGAGCATTAACCGCAATTTACTATGTTATCGCAGTTTGAGTATAGTTCTGTGTAAATATTCAGTTTTCATAATCACAATAAAATACGATGTTTTGTTTGTTATAGCTCATTTCAATATTCCAGAGAATGTTATTAACATTATCCATGTAAAACTCTTTATGAACATTCTCTTTTGCGTATCTTTCTGTTATTGTTTAATTTGAAGATTTTTTAACATGAAAGAAGTTAATTTTACGGTTTACTTGTTGTAACAGTTATAAAAAATCAATATCGGTCGTTTATGTAACTCATACGTATCGGAACATATCTTTATCGGTCGATCACTACAATAGTTATGAAATGTGATCACTATGCGTAAAATATCTCTTGCTTATCTATAGTTCAGTAGTCACGTAACTTGTGTAACTTATTGTTACAGACTACGTTAATTGTTCTCTTCTGTATCTACATTTCAGTAGTTATGTAAATTGCACAATTTACGGTTACGGACTATGCAAATGCATACTCTTTTCCGTATCTAGATTTCAATAGTTACGTAACTTGCATAACTTTCAATTACAGACTATTTAAATGCATTCTCTTTTGTGTATCTACATTTTGATAGTTACATAACTTGCATAACACGTAGTTTCAGACTATGTAAATGCATATTTTAATACTAATACGTTTACATGATTTCCCAATTATTTATATGACATCAGTGACTAATTATAAGCTGATATTTTGACAATATATCTCAAAATCCCAAATCCTGTGGTGAAGCCTTCATAAACGCATTGAGTATTAATGAGTTTAGCAACTCCGCATTCAAGAAATGGTTATGACTCCAACTCAGCATGACATTATTGATACTCATGAATAATAATATTCGTTTTAGATCTTCAAAGACATAGCCTTTGTTTAGCTACCAAATTGAGTCCGAAATTTGCCTATGAAGAAAATCCCTTATGAATTTGAATTATGTAGATTGACATTAGCCTGTAGGCTTAACTGATTGGTCGAGATCAATAATTAGGCACTTAGTCAGGTGGCTAATTAACGAATGCTACTATGGGAAATGGATATTAATTAGGTTCATGACCGCACACTCCAGGAAGGTTACGAAGCAGCTTCATACATGATTAAAATTCATGAGGCAAGCCTTTGGCATTGTAAAATTCTTAATTTTGCCCAACCCGCTACATTTTTACAATTTTAACTTCAATTTGTTAGTGAAGAACCAGTAATTTTGACATCACAAATTGAAATAAACATCATTAAGCTGTCAACTAAATCAGCAGTGTGGGTTTTTATCTCATAGGTGGTGATTTTCGGTCTTGCTTCTGAGGATAATGTCTGAATCTTCTCTGGACACCAGAAGTTGTGAGGTTATGAAAGTTCTGGAGAGTGACGCGCCGCACATGGCCGAACCGCCCGCGACCCTCAGTGACCCGCAACACGCGCCCCAGAACAATGGTACACACGCCCAGGAGTGTGTGACAGACCAAAGTTCCTCCCATCAAACTCAGGTAAACCTGGTGACAGCCGTGATGCATTATGGGTAATGTAGTCCAAAGCCAATTGAAAGAGATGAGATTGTAACCTCTAGCTAATGACTTGTTATGGGATGGTGTAGGGGTGTGCGATATGACTATTTTTGATTGTGGATGATAAAATGTCTCCACGATCTGCTTTTGAAGAAATATCGTAGTATTGTGCTACAGCGAACATTCTTTCAGTTGCAGTTCTGGCGCCTCCGCCTCAATATACAATGCCACATACATTCACATCAGTGTTAACTCAGCGGTAGAGTTACTCTCATGGGACATTGCACTTATTCGCAGCCACAAAAGTACATAATTTGCGTGTGTTTTAAAGCCTTGCCAGTTAAGCTTTTCATTTGCGCGCTGGTCTGACGTGGGCTTTTTTTTTTGAGCCCGTACACCTGAAGCGCACGCACTAAAACGCCTGTCTAACAGCGCCTGATTTCTCAACTAAGTTATCTTTTGAGCTAATACTGTCATAACACACAAGTTTTACATTTAGACTCAGTTGGTTATGTCTAAAATTAAAGTAAATAGCCGAGACAAACGGATGCGTGCCTGTATATTAGATGCGTGCAGGTCTTAAAGGGACAGAACTAAACATGCAGCCGACTGTCATTAAAGGGATCGTTCACCAAAAAAAAAATTTCTGTCATTATTTACTCACTCACATTGCCCCAAACCTGTATTAATTAAAAATAATAATATTTTTGCAAGTCACTCTGGACCAGCAACTTTTTGGTTTTCCACCTTCTTCAAAATAAAATGTATGTTCAGCAGAAGAAACTCATTCAAGTTTAAAACTAACTTTGAGTAAATGATGGTATAAATATAAAACACTATGACAGAATCGACAGACAGATGACAGAATTTGTTATTCTTAATGTTAAAACAACAAACACAAAGAGAAAAAAATAACTCCCTACTCTTGACTAAAAAAAATTGCTTAAAAAATAAAGTTGCTTTAATAGGAATCAATCTATACAGTGTTTTATTTTTATATTTGTTCATTCAATATCTTGAATGCTCTGCTAAATATGCCTATTGTACCTGAAAATAAAGCACTGTTTGTTTTATTTGTATATTATGTGTATTTGTAATGTGTATCTTTGTTCTTATTTTTTAATAACAAATATAAAATAATGACAACGATTTTTATCTTCACCCACTTTGCCCTAAATATCCACCATTCTTTTTAATATTTGTTACCTTGAAAGGATTTGTCCTTATAATAGGGAAATTATTTTGGCTGCACTGCTCAGACAAAATAGTAAAACCAACATGACAAAGAATCGTGATGAAATCTTGATATTTCAAAAAAAAAATCGTGATATGATATTTTTTACCATATCACCCGCCTCTAGGATGGTGGTATGTTGTTGCCGTGATTTCCATTACCCGAATGTCTCTGCTTAAAGATAGAGATAAGACTACGAGATGAGTAGAATCAGCCAGTCGGATCCAAGCTGGCGTGTGATTGGCTAATGCCAGGAAAGAGAAGGAGGACAGTTAATCTGCACCTGAAATCCTGCTGGTTTATCTGCAAACCCTCAGGGGGTGGTGTGTGTGTGTGTGTGTGCGCGCGTGTGTGACTTTGCCACCATCTGCTCTTGGTGCATTGAGAAAGGGCAGCAGCCAGGTGCATTGAAACACATGCTGATCTCAGCTCTATTCCTCGCTCATTGTTCATTTCTCTCTCCTCTTCTGCACAATTAGCTGCTTCACTTGTGCACATACTCCTTTAACGATATATATTACCTGCAATAATGCGCAGCGCAACTTTTTGACCTTCTGTATTTGACACAATTTTCTAGGACTGGGCGATATGTCAAATGAAGTAATATAAATAGAACAGCATTTATTTGAAATAGAAATCTGTTATTACATTAAACATTTGTTATTTATATATATATATATATATATATATATATACACATACTCACTGACACACATATATACACATGTGTATATGTATGTATATATATACATGTATATAAATTAAGTAAATACAAAAGTATATGAATAAAATAATTATTAAATACAATGTTTATCACCAAAAAAGGATTAAAAAAATGTAATTGTTTGTTTAAAGTAACATTTTCACAATCTCACGCCAGTGGTTCATTTCTGTGAATCATGTTTTCTTCTGCCTATTTCATTACACAAAAATGTTCACCTTCATTTTACATGTTATACAATGTTTTAGTAAAACTATACATAGGCAAGTATGGCTGTTTATTACTATGTATTGTTATATCACTGCATATAAGTTAAACATTTTACTTTTTTTTATTTTGAGTGGCAATGTAAGTTTGATTGAAATTATGGTTCTCTAATTACAAAAAATAAACTTTTTATATTTCACATCAAATACAGAAATGTATCTCTATATACATCCATTTATATTATATACTTTGTTTGAATTTATTATTGTCAATACAAAATCAATGTAAAATTTATTGTATATATATATATATATACACAGGTGCATCTCAATAATTAGAAGTGGAAAAATTTATTTCAGTAATTCAACTCAAATTGTGAAACTATGTATTAAATAAATTCAATGCACACAGACTGAAGTAGTTTAAGTCTTTGGTTCTTTTAATTGTGATTATGTTGGCTCACATTTAACCATTTATCTCAACAAATTAGAATATGGTGACATGCCAATCAGCTAATCAACTCAAAACACCTGCAAAGGTTTCCTGAGCCTTCAAAATGGTCTCTCAGTTTGGTTCACTAGGCTACACAATCATGGGGAAGACTGCTGATCTGACAGTTGTCCAGAAGACAATCATTGACACCCTTCACAAGGAGGGTAAGCCACAAACATTCATTGCCAAAGAAGCTGGCTGTTCACAGAGTGCTGTATCCAAGCATGTTAACAGAAAGTTGAGTGGAAGGAAAAAGTGTGGAAGAAAAGATGCACAACCAACCGAGAGAACCGCAGCCTTATGAGGATTGTCAAGCAAAATCGATTCAAGAATTTGGTGAACTTCACAAGGAATGGACTGAGGCTGGGGTCAAGTCATCAAGAGCACCACACACAGACGTGCCAAGGAATTTGGCTACAGGTGTCGTCAGAGGCGTCTTACCTGGGCTAAGGAGAAGAAGAACTGGACTGTTGCCCAGTGGTCCAAAGTCCTCTTTTCAGATGAGAGCAAGTTTTGTATTTCATTTGGAAACCAAGGTCCTAGAGTCTGGAGGAAGGGTGGAGAAGCTCATAGCCCAAATTGCTTGAAGTCCAGTGTTAAGTTTCCACAGTCTGTGATGATGCAATGTCATCTGCTGGTGTTGGTCCATTGTGGTTTTTGAAAACCAACGTCACTGCACCCGTTTACCAAGAAATTTTGGAGCACTTCATGCTTCCTTCTGCTGACCAGCTTTTTAAAGATGCTGATTTCATTTTCCAGCAGGATTTGGCACCTGCCCACACTGCCAAAAGCACCAAAAGTTGGTTAAATGACCATGGTGTTGGTGTGCTTGACTGGCCAGCAAACTCACCAGACCTGAACCCATAGAGAATATATGTATTGTCAAGAGGAAAATGAGAAACAAGAGACCAAAAAATGCAGATGAGCTGAAGGCCACTGTCAAAGAAACCTGGGCTTCCATACCACCTCAGCAGTGCCACAAACTGATCACCTCCATGCCACGCCGAATTGAGGCAGTAATTAAAGCAAAAGAGCCCTACCAAGTATTGAGTACATATACAGTAAATGAACATACTTTCCAGAAGGCCAACAATTCACTATTCAAAATCACAATAAAAGAACCAAAGACTTAAATACTCCAGTCTGTGTGCATTGAATTTATTTATATACACAATTTGAGTTGAATTACTGAAATAAATGAACTTTTCCACAATATTCTAATTTATTGAGATGCACCTATATATGTATGTATAATTTAAGCACTTCATACCTTATGACAAACTATGTGCATTTTCCTCCCTTTTTTCTGATTACCAACAGCTCGGCCAATCAGCACAGACTATTAAACGGTCCAAGGTACGGTATGATCACAGCATGAATTGGTTTGCTTTTTTTTAATCCGTTGCTTGTGTTTTGTTTGCCTGCACTCTGTGTGCCTTGCGAGAAAAAGAGAGAGAGAAACAGTTCGACAGGGCATTGTGGGAACAAAAGCCCCTGCTCGAGTCAGTACAGAATAATAAATGTGCTTCAGGGGGGATGCTGCGTTTAGCACTTCTGCAGCATGTGTCGAGATGCTGGGGGTTTATAAGACCCGAGCGCCGCCTCTGGAGATTGTTCCCACCTACAGTGGCGAATTCTGCTCTGCTCTCGATGCCGTTTCATCTCTGCATTTTAAACAGCCGCACTGTTTTTTGCGAAAAGTGGAGTGCGTGCATTGATACGTTGTTGTTGTTTTTTTTACATTGCCTGCTAGAAACCGTCTCTTGTGTTTATTATCATTTCTAAAAATAATAATTTACATATGAAAAACTGTCAAGCTGCTTGTTTGTTTTGTGTTGTTCATACTTTGAGATTTTCAGACTTTCAGGGGTGTCAGATCTTTCCTCAAGCGTCCGTTTTAATAAACACGCTTCTAATTAACGATTTAATCACAAACCCCTCCCTGAGCTCTGAAAAGTCTCCTGAGATGCTGCAAAATGGTGCTTGTGTATTTTTAGTTGTGTTGTTGGACGTTCTTTAGCGAATGAGTGCCAGATGTTTTGGTAACCATGGTTACTCTCCTCCAGTCCAACGGCAAGTTAAAGTTAGTCCGCAGCTTGGCGGTGTGTGAGGAACCGTCTCCGCCTCCGCTCCGAGAACTGATGCACGAACAGGTAAACGTGGGTGTGTGTGTGTGTGTGTGTACGGACTAGTATACTACTTACTTTTTTAGGTTATGTGACTTAGTTTACTTACTAATTCACAAACTGTTTAAAATAAAAATAGTACATTTGTGATTGAGATTTTCTCAGTGTTTTTGGAAGAAGTCTCTTTTCTGATCAAGGTTGCATTTATTTGATTTAAAATACAGTAAAAAATTGTAATATTGTGAAATATTATTACAGTTTTAAATAACTTATTTTCTATTTTAAAATGCAATTTATTTCTGTGATTCTGTGAAAGCTGAATTTTCAGCATCATTACCAGTCTTCAGTGTCACATGGTCCTTCAGAAATCATTCTAATATGATGATTTATCAGTTATGAAAACAGTTGTGCCATTTCATATTTTTGTGGGAACTGTGAAAAACTACCATTAAAAAAACTAATAAAATCAATACTTTTATTCAGTAAGGATGCATTAAAATGACCAAAAGTGACAATGAAGACATTTGTTACAAAATATTTATATTTCAAATAAATGCTGTTGTTTTTAACTTTCTGTTCATCAAAGAATCCTGAGGAAAAAATTATGTGTGTATGTGTGTGTATCTATCTCTATATCTATCTCTCTATCTAGCTATCATTATTAATAGTTTGTGGTTTTTAACTAGCAAACAAAAACAGTTACACAAAACATTTTTAGATTGATTATATAAATACTATATAAAATATATATATAATACATATTTATATCCAATTTAAATTTTAAACATTTTCATTTTTATGTGTAAATGTAATTGTAACCATAATATTCATTAACCAAAACAATTTTTTTATAACTATCCAAATTTCCTTCCTTTTTTCTGGTGAACAACATCTTACTTACAGTTTTACAAAATATTTATATTACAAATAAATGCTGTTTGAACTTTTGTTCATAAAGGGAAATGTATGGTTTACACACAGAAAAAGGAGTACCAATAATAATTGACCAGCAAATCAGCTTTCTGAAGGATCATGTGACATTAAACCTGGAGCAATGATGCTGAAAATGTAGCTTTGCATCTCGGGAATAAATTACAGTTCAAAATATATTCAAATAAAAAAACAAATAAAATTGTAAAATTTTACAGTTTTTACTGTATTTTGAATCAAATTAATGCAGCCTTGGTGAGCAGCAGAGGCTTCTTTCAGAAACCTCAAACCGATTAACCTTTGACCTTGCAGCCCACAATAATAACGCTGTCAAAACATCAGCACTGCTCTTAGTTATAAAGATGCTTGCGTGTGTTTGAAGTGGGTTTTGCGCGTGTGCGCGTTTAATAGAGCTGTGCGTTTATTGAAGGTGTGCACACGGGTCCCCAGCGCACAATTGCATTCATCCATCATCTATACAAAATACAATTTTCCTGTCTCAGCTGCCGAGCGCAGTGGATTGCTATAATTGCCTGTTCTTATCCGAACCCCATTTTTGTTCTATTTATTAGGTTAGTCTGCAGCTCAGAGCCGCTATTAAGAAACCCAGAGCTCGCCGCGGGCGGTCAGCACCATCAGCTCTTTGTATATGAGGATGCAACTTTATTTGTGCGTTTGGTTATTTCGTAGGGAGGTTATTGATGGTGATTTGCCAAAATAGGCGTTTTGTAAAAAGGGTTTTGCAATAGTCGCATATTGATACGTCACAATTATGTTTTTTTCACAATGTAACATCAATACTTTAGGTTTCAACATTGAATTTTAAATATATATTTTTAATGCATTTAAAATATTTGTGAAAATATGTACATTTTGGAAATTCTTCTAGGCTGTTTTCAAGTGATTTTCTATTTTTTTTTTTGACAGGCACCAAATTTGAAAGGTCCTTTTGTCTTTCTTTCTTTTAATCATTTATTTTTGTATTTATGTGTGTGTGTGTGTGTGTGTGTGTGTGTGTGTGTGTGTGTGTGTGTGTGTGTGTGTGTGTGTGTGTGTGTGTGTGTGTGTGTGTGTGTGTGTGTGTGTGTGTGTGTGTGTGTGTGTGTGTGTGTGTGTGTGTGTGTGTGTGTGTGTGTGTGTGTGTGTGTGTGTGTGTGTGTGTGTGTGTGTGTGTGTGTGAGAGAAAAAGTACAGAAATACTATATAAATCTATAAAAAAATAACTGATAGCCCTGGTGTAATTTTTTTTAATATATTTATAACTTTACAATATTCATCATGTTTATTTATATATGTTATTATCTTATATTTATTTTAATTATGTATTTGGTTTTATTTAATTATTTATAAAAACACTAAATAAATTAGTGTAATATATAAAACATAATATAGTAAAAAATGGTATACATTTTTTTAAGTGTCTTTTATAATTGATTTATTACATTTATATTTTCACTATTTATTATCTATATTATATTTTCACCATAAATGTATCGATTTATAAACAACACTAAATCAATCTATAAAATATATAATGAACTATATCTAAAATCTATAATATTTATCATATTCAGTGATATGTTTTATAATTATATATTATGTTTATTTTAATTATGTGTTTTTGTTTGTTTATTTATAAAAGCACTAAATAAATGTAGTATAATATCTAAAAGTAATTAATATAATAAAGTAATAACTTGTATTTTATCTGTCTATATAATTGATTTATTACACTTGATAATCTATTAATATTTTTATATACATTTATATATTTTCCTCATTTTTAGGTAACATGCAAATATTTATCTATATCTATTTATCTATTTATTTACACTTTAAAAAACAATTGTAGATTATGTATATTTGTCATATTTATACATTTTCATAATTGTCATTTTTTCAAAAGTAAAGCAAACGTTGATATTTATTTATTTATTTTGTAATCATAATAAGCATTTGTGAAGAAAACAATACCAATGTGTAGGCCATACTGGTTATTGTTGACTTGCATTTGTATTTATTTTAAATAAATATGCCAGTACTTGACTATATAATATTTGAGAGTCAGGCAGCAGACAGTGTTGATGTCCTTTTGAACAACCTTTTGTTTTTTAAAGACGTGTAAAAGTCATGCCGTATGAGAGCAGGTGAGAAAGAAAAGAACTCAAGGTCTTTGTGGACGAACCGTCTGAAAGACGAATAAACGTCCTTAATCAAGTGTACGTCCTTGAACGAGTGAACGAGACTTCCTCCCCGAGGAAAGAGGGTCTCTATTCATAGACGTTTCTCATCTCGCTGTACCTTTTCACTCTTTCACAACCTTCTCATTCACGATCTGTCCATTCGTCTTCTCTCTCTCACCGTCCCTCGTGTAGCGGGACGTTTTTGTCCTCATTCAGAAGCTCGACAGCTAATTCGGGCTGGTCTTTCTTCTTTAGAGGAGTGAAGAGAAAGCCAGAGACCGAAAAAACAGCAGCTAACGAATTATAACGAACATTAACGCTCACAGAAATGAAACCAATCATCGTTTACTACTAAAGGTCAGATTTACTAACCGCGTACGCCAGTGAAAACCATCTTTTGGCCGTTAAAATAGTACTGTCAAAATGTACTAAAAACACACAGTAAAGAATTAGCGCTAATAAGGCGCCTGACCTTTTTTAATATGCATTTTTAGTAGTTTCCCTTTCAGAGGCAAAATTTATTGGAGGAGAGTATTATAATTAGTGCCGTCAAATGATTAATCGCAATTAATCACATCCAAAATAAAAGTTTTTGTTTACATAATATATTTGTGTGCGCTGTGTATATTTATGTATATATAAATACGCACACATTCATGTATATATTTAAGAAAAAATGTTACGTTTATATTTAAATATATTTATATATCAATTTTATGAACAAATATATACATGTAAAGAAATGCTAATATTTTGAAATATATGCTGTATGTGTGTGCATTTATATATACATCATAAATATACACAGTACACAGATTATGTAAACAAAAACTTTTATTTTAGATGTGATTAACCGTTTGACAGCACTAATTAAATTATTCCCACAACGCGATTTACTAACGTTTGCGCTCGTCAAATTACTGGTACTTGCGCTATAATTTAACTCCCAAAAAAACATGTCTCAAACTATTTTGCGCCTGTGTCGTAAGGACATCCCCTGCACCTGATGAGCATCGGCACTGCTTATTTGCGACTATGCTAATTTGCGTTGCGCTTGGTATATTGCATTGGTCGATATGTAAATGAGATGTATTGCGTCTAGTGGTCGACCGATTGATCAGCTGGGCCGATCAATCGGCCAATTTTAGGCATTTTTTAATTAATCAGCATCGGCCTATTGTGCTGCAAATTAGGTCGATTAATATACAGGCGCGTCTGCAAGCAACACGTGACGCTGCCTCGTGCGGCAAGCAGATTGCCGTTCCACTAGCACAACGGATAACCCTGTGATGTCCCCCTCTGCCTGCTAACTTTTTGAAGAGAGAACTACCTCAGCCGTCATCACTGTGGCGCGTGACGCTCCGTTCAATATTACGCTCTATCATTCTGCTCAGTTACCGCTCATGCTCACCGGAAAAGCTAAGTCAAATAACGCGCCGCCAAGAAATGTCTATGTAACGTTAGTATACTTGTTCCTGTTTGCAGTAGTGCTGCTGTGCTGTGACATGCTGTGGTACAGCTGTACTGGGCAACGCTGGTCAAATCTCCTTCACTGATCTGCTCCCCGCTATGCTCTGCTCACATTCGCTGATAATACAGCTCTGCCAGGGTTTTTATATTTTTATACTTGTTCACTTAATGTTTCCTTACACCGAATCACAATTTCTATTCATTTCCCACTGATTTACGCGATCTGATGAGCGTTAACTCATAGTGCGCGATCATATTTATGTATGAATGGATGGCAGAGATGCGCGTTTTCCTTTACACACACACACACACACACACACACACACACACACTCACACACTGAAGCGCGCGTGACGTCTCAATGAGGACATAAACACACGAACAACATCTCCAGAACTGCTCTGAGAGTCACTTCATGAGCGTTTCACCGTTTCATTTAAGTAAAACTATCCTCATATCATATGCACACAGAAATGTAAAGGTATTCACGGCAACCCGTCAAAATAAAAGTCTGTGTTTTTGCAGACATTGCTGCAGAAATATTTGTTCAGCAGGAATGTACATAACACGACTATTAAAATTATGAAAACTTTATTTTTTAAAGAATGATCACACAACATTTCTAACATGTTTTAATTTTAATAGTAAATTCCCTTTGTTTGACAAAAAAAGTTTAATTTTCAATAATTTAAACATAAATTAAATTAATAAATGTTTAATTTAAGCAATTTTATGTATCACTTTACTTCTTATTACTTGACTTAGATTTTATGAGATGAAGAAAAAAAAAAAAAAAAGAAAGAAAATCGGCCAAACGTATCGGCCCAAAAAATCGGCATCATATATCGGCCATCGGCTGCCCTGATTTCTAAATATCGGCATTGGCCAGAGAAAAACCCGTATTGGTCGACCTCTAGTTGAGCCTGCGTTCATTAGTTTGCACATTGTGAGTGAATCACTCGCAGAAATTTCCACGGCCATCTACGCTGTTTTGGAATTGTGCTCTCGCACTAATTTCCCCTCTTTAGTAAATCTGGCCCTAAATCTATTTCAAACTTAAATGATTTCCCGCTCTTTTCCCGTACATTCAGCATCGAAAATGTGCTTTAAATAGCCATAAACATAGTAAATATGCGTTATTCTGTGTCTTCTGAATTTACACAATCATTTTTATGATGCTTTTAGTCATTTTTGGAGCTTGACAGCCCTGGTTTCCATTCACTTCCATTGTATGGAAAAGAGCAGCGTGAACATTCATCTAAACGTCTCCTTTTCTGTTTTACCGAAGTCAGTCAGTCAGAAGGTTTGGGATTAAAAATAGTGAATAAATGATGACAGAATGATATATTTTTTGGGGTGAACGATCTCTTTAAAGCCACTGCTGTTCATTTGGCTGCTCTTCCTCTCGCTCTGTGTTTGAAATAAAGCCGAGTTTTAGCATCAGAGTGAAGGATCATGGCGGGATCGAGTCCAAAGCTCACAGAAGGGCAGAATGATCTCATAACCTCCACAATCCTTCGTGTTTCTCCTCGAGGGAGTTTGTAAATCCCATTCATGAAATATAAATTCATGTGCAGTCGAAACGGCCAAATACCCTCTAAACCCGAAAGCCGCGCACCTGAATTTACTATAATGAACTTTCTGCTTGTTCTGTCACTGTATAAAGTAGTTTTTGACTGTTAGGGTTCCAGTTTAATACACTTTACAATATGATTATGAT
Source organism: Ptychobarbus kaznakovi (assembly GCA_027422405.1). Taxonomy (NCBI): domain Eukaryota; kingdom Metazoa; phylum Chordata; class Actinopteri; order Cypriniformes; family Cyprinidae; genus Ptychobarbus; species Ptychobarbus kaznakovi. Next base: position 5,203,606 of record CM049815.1, read on the forward strand.
GAGCATCATTTATGAAATATGAGTAAAATACATTTGTGTAAATTGTTCACAAAGTATGAATGATTATCCATCAGAGGCTTTACTCTAAAAAAGAACCTGGCTAATATATAATCACGTTTTAAGTTAATTTAATTATTATTATTATAAAAAAAAGAATGAAGTTTTTGCATTTGAACAAAAGGATTGATTGATTTTGTTATTGGTCTAGATTTTTCCCCCTTTTATTGTAAGCTTTGGCCAAAAATCAGTTGATATAGCAGTCTACTATATTCTAAGACTGAAACAATTAATGGATTTTTTATTATTATTATATGAAATTTGATTTAGCTTTTTTCCCCATTGTGACATTTGGACAAATATCAGTTGAAATGTCAGCCTATCACTAATATAAAACTATATTTTTATTAGTAGTAGTATTATTATGGCTGCTGTTGTTGTTATTGGAATTTGTTTATTATCAGAATGTATTACTATTATTATTATTATTGATGTTTGGAATTATCCAAATGTATTATTATTATTATATGGACTTTAGTTTAGCTTTTTTTTCCCATTGTGACATTTGGCCAAATATCAGTTGATATATCAGCCTATCACTGATATCAAACTAAAATTATTAGTATTGTTGTAATTTGTTGTTATCATTATTATTGACATTTATTAATATTATTATTATTATGTACTTAGCTCAAATATAAGTTAGTTTGACCTTTCACTAATCTAAAGCTACAAATATTAATTTCATTATTAATTTGATTTAATTAATGTGTGAGTTTAATAAGTGAATAAGTTAAATAATTTTTGTTACCAATATTATTGTCTGGTACGCTGGTATATTAGTATATTACTAATGTATATCAAGAAAATATCTAAAACTAAATAGTCCAGTACATTGATCAGATACAAATCTAAAATTCAAACTAGGTTTTTTTTTATTTCTCCTTGATATTTTTTCAGAGCATAATGGAAAATGTAGTCATTTAGCTTTAATAGTTTTTAGTTGATAGTTTAGGGTTTATATTGAACTTCTTTTGTTATTTGCTGTGATTGTTGTGTGAGAAAGACAAGTCTTCATTACTTGAGATGATTACAAAGTCTTCTGCTAATTCTCTTCGCAAACTATTTGAATCAAACTCCTCTGATTAGCCACAGCTGAGGGAAAGAGATCATAATTAGCTTTAAACTACCTTTCTCACTTCATAATGACAAAAAAGAGCCATTGTTTGTCTTCTAATCATCAAAAAAAGTCCTAATGCTTCCTGAATGTGTGATTATCAAATACATCTTGCATTAATGGAAAAACTCTTCTTCACTTTTAGCATTTCTAAATGTGTTCTTTTATGTGTTTGTTTTTAACAGGAAAAGATTCATATCGAGCTCAGTCAGTCTTTCAAAAAAGACGAAACGTCCATCAAAAATGAGGACAGTGAGAAAATCTCAGAAAAGCCAGAGAAAACAGACCCACTGTCCAAGAAGACGCTCTCAAGAGGTGTGTGTGTGTGTTTGTTTTTTTGGCAGACGAGGTGTTTTCTCACCGGCCAGATGGATGCAACAGAATGTGTGTGATGAATCTCTCTCCGTCTCTCTCTCTCAGATCCCAGTCAGGACTACACGGACTCCACAGGAGTAAACCTCCACGAGTTTCTGGTCAACACGCTGAAGAACAACCCCCGGTGTGTGAAAATCCCCCCGCCGTCACACGAGCGCCATCCCTACCGTTTCATAGAGCTGCTTCCAAAAATCCTTTTTAAAACGTGCACTTACCTTACTTTAAATGGGGACATATGCTTTACATTTTTTACCTAAAGGTTTTTTTTACAGGGTTATGCGAAAGATATGTTATATTTTTAATATATAATGTTTATTAATAATTGTAATGTTTTTATTTCTTCTAAAGTATAAGAGGAATGCTGTTTTGCACGCGTGTCTTTGCTTCTCTTCTCGGGTGTTAATGTGGGGCTTGTAGGCAGGCGTTTGAATGTTGTGCTGGATTCTCATCAGGTTGACGAGCTGTGATAAATGCTAATGAATGCTGTTCTTACAGGGACAGAATGATGCTGCTGAAACTCGAGCAAGATATTCTGGACTTCATTAGTAACATTGAGTAAGTCGAGCCAGAAGCCTGAAGAACAGTTCAAATTTACATAATTTATTTTCATATTTCGTGTGTGTGTGTGTGTGTGTGTGTGTGTGTGTGTGTGTGTGTGTGTGTGTGTGTGTGTGTGTGTGTGTGTGTGTGTGTGTGTGTGTGTGTGTGTGTGTGTGTGTGTGTGTGTGTGTGTGTGTGTGTGTGTGTGTGTGTGTGTGTGTGTGTGTGTGTGTGTGTGTGTGTGTGTGTGTGTGTGTGTGTGTGTGTGTGTATATATATATATATATATATATACACGCACATATAGATACATAGATAGATAGATTTTCATTAAATATGGTTTGTAGAATGAATGTAGAGAATCGTATGTAATATATTGATTCATTTTATTTGAGAATTTAATAATAAAATTGTATAAATCAATAAATCACTCTTTACACCCTAAGTTTTAGACATTGGACATTTATGTACATAAATATATATTGTTTTATTTGATAAATATATTTATTACATTATCATCTTTAAATGAGGTTTTATATAGGTACATAAATGACATTTCTTAAACACACATTAGCCTGTGATTTATACTTTTTTGGGGGTCTTTTAAAAAAATATATATTGCTTCATGCATATCAGGTTTGGCTTGATATATCAGCCATGCAATAATAATTTTACGTAAAATATGAATATAATTTTAATGATTTAAAATGTTATGTCAACATTAAGTTTCTATTTACACACTGCTTTTTAGATATCGGTCATTAAAAAAGCCATGGATTTAATGCACCTTTATAATATATATTTATATTATATCATAATTAAATGAACATGTTAATGTAGGTAACTCTATATATGTATTTATTCTTGTCACAGAAGTCAGAAGAGGAAGTTCCCCCCGATGACATCATACCACAGGATGCTGCTTCACAGGGTGGCGGCGTATTTTGGGCTGGACCATAATGTCGATCAGACCGGGAAATCAGTCATTATCAACAAAACCAGCAATACGAGAATGTACGTGTGGATTTCAACTGACCTCGCTTGTCAAAGCTATAACATTTTTAATTTAACACTGTTTTTTTCTCTTACAGACCAGATCAGAAGTTTTCTGAACACATTAAAGATGATAAAACAGATGATTTCCAAAAGCGGTACATCTTAAAGAGGGATAACTCCAGCCTGGACCAGGATGATGGCAGGGTGAGAAATATATACAAACATTCAGTAAGCTAAACATGTAGTACTTATAAATTCTCCTTGAAATAACCCAACAAATGAATGTAATATGTGTAATAACTGGTGCAATACAGCAGTCCGGAAGATGAAGTGTGTGTGTGTTTTAGCTGCGGATGCGTCTTAAGGACGACAGACGGAGTAAATCGATAGAGGAGCGAGAGGAGGAGTACCAGCGCGCCAGAGACAGGATCTTTGCCCAGGACGTGCGTCTCCACATCTTAATATAAACCTGTTATTTACTAATGACATTTATTATTCCTTTATTTTTGTTTATTTCTACTAGAATAATGAATATGTGTAATGTTTATTATTAAAATAATGTAGAATGTTTATAATTAAAAGAAACCCAACTTTGTTATAAATGTTCGTTATTTATAGTAGTTAATTTAAGCATAATTAATAAACTGTTTAATTGATTACGCTTTTTACCATTATAATTTTACATTGCAATAGTTTAAATGAAGCTAGAAATTTTCATCTTCTGTTTCAAATGTAGCAATTTTATTCACAATTATTTTATTCACAAAAGTAGCTTTTATTTATTCACAATATTTTCAAGAAGCCTATATGTAAATATAATTTAATAATCTTAATATAACTAAAATGTTTATTATCAGAATAAATGTTTTATGTATAATAGTTCATTTAAGTGTAATTAATAGATATTTTAGTTCATTACAATTTAGCTACTAGCTGGAAAATTACAGACAGACAGACAGACCAGATAGACAGATAGATAGATAGAGATATATGCTTTTTATCTATATTGTTGTATTTTGATATTTATTTTTTTAAATGCGTGTCTATTTTCATCTGCAGGGACAAGAGCATTTCCCGTTTGATAACAGGTAAAAATAAATGACAGCAAATTATCTGTGAGAGCTTTTTTTTGTGTGTCTGTTGTCTTATGTATCTTATAATCTAATTATGTTTAAATTCCCTCTAGAATTCAAGAGGACGTGACTTTCATCAACACTCAGCAAAGACGACAGATATTCAGGTAGTTCTTTTGTGTGCTTTATTTATTTGCTTATTTATGTAGCATTTGAAGAGATTTTTACTAAACAGTTGCCCTGTTTTGTTTGTTTTCTTCAGATTGAGAGACGGGCACTCGGGAAACAGTCGTCAGAGCAGCTCTGAGAACGAGCTGAAGTATTCGGACCCTCGGCCCTGGAGCAGCACGGATTCAGACAGCTCCCACAGGAACCTGAAGCCTGCCATGACCAAAGCCAACAGCTTCAGCGGCATCAGCCTGCTGATCCGAGGAGACAGTACAGCCAGCAGCAAGAGCACCGGGAAACTGTCCAAAACCAGTAAATAACTCGCCCTCCTTCACCTGGAGACTTCGTAGAGATGCACGATAGACAGATTTTGAGTGGCACCAACATGGATTTTTTTTAGCTTAGAAATCGATCCCGTTTTCTAACAAATATAATAACTGTCCCTGCCTCTGAAACGACTTTCCGTTTCTGCTGACATCATCAAGGACATATGTTTAAGCCCCGCCCATGCAATTTTCTGTTATATTGAAATAATGTTCAATTATTATTTGGCCATTTTGAGAATTTTATTTGTAATATTCTTTAGTGAATTTGGAGCCTTATATACAAAACGAAATTTCAACTTATTAAAAAGCAGTATATTATCGAAGCCCATTTGTGCCACTAGATAAAGGCAATTGTGACTTTTTTTTCCTCTCAATTGCAAGTTTACATCTCACAATTGACCTATCGGTAAGCCCCTCCCCTCAAACACAGCCAAGCCAATGGCAGTCCAGACTCAGTTCCACGGGCAGCGGAACTCTGACATCTTTAGGTTTCAGCGCCATAGAGAAACATTAGAGGACCCGAAGCTCGCATCGGTTTTATGAGATTTATGCTTCAAAAATAATAAAACAATGGGCCTGGGGTACTTGTAAGACTGATTCCAGGTATCCTAAGAGGATGGATAATATAATTTATTTTATTACATTTCCTGAATCCAAACAAAACAGAGCAAAATGTCCCTAAGTATTCAACCCCAATCCCAATGAAGACAAAAACGTTCATTTTCTGGTCGTCATACAATCATTAAGTAACATTTTTCATTGTTAATGTTATCTTGTGCTTCAGCAAGGTATCTCTGGCTAGAACTAGCTAACTACTGAGTCCATGCTAACATACAAACCTAAATAGGTTTATACCGATAGGTCAATTCTGACTTTTGTCCTCAGAATTGTGAAATATAAACTCACAATTACGAGTTATAAAGTCAGAACTGCGAGATATAAACTCAAAGTTGCAAGATTTAAAGTCTTTAAATATAATTTTTTTCTCGCAATTGCGAGTTTATATCTCACAATTCTGACTTGCAATTGCGAGTTATAAAGTCAAATTTCGAGGGGGGGGGGGGACTGTTTATTATATATATTATATCACAATTCTGAAATAAAATCACAATTGCTTGTCATAAAGTCAGAATAGCGTGATATAAACTGACTTAATTTCTCAGAATTACGAGTTTACGTCTCGCAATTCTGACTTTATAGCTAGCAATTGTGAGTTTATTTCAGAATTCTAAGAATAAAAGTCAGAACTGCAAGTTTGTATCAAACAATTCTGAGAAAAAAGAATCTTGAGATAAAAAGTTGCAATTTACTTTGAAATGTTTTGTTCAGTGGTGAAAACGGGCTTCCATAGTAAATGTATCTTTAGTTATTCAAAATAAAAAAGTTTGTCTTGATAATCTTTCAGCAACATATAATAATTGTTTTTGTCTCTGAAACAACATACGTTTCTGCTGACGTCAAGGCCCTATTTTTATGCCCCTCCCCTTCAGCTTCCTGTCACACAAATATATTTTAATATTTTACCATTCTGAGATCGTATAATGGTTAAAGAACTTTTTTTCCAAAGAAGAAAAAACAACTTTGCGTTTATGCTGACATCATCAAGGCCTCATGTTTAAGCCCCTCCCCCTCAACTTCCTGTCATATTGAAATCCTATTCACAATCAAATTTAAATCTTGATGTATAAAATGAACTCCCGAAAGTAATATTTTTTACGCTCCCCAATATATCGTGCATCCCTACATGTCTGTGGTTTTTAAATAAAGCTAATATACTTTTTAACAGACTGCGGTTCATGTTGGAATTACTGTCATTGTTTATAAAGCAAAAAGTATCCAAAGTTAGTTTAGAAATTTGGCGGTAATTCCAACATGGGCCTAAATCCCAAAATACTGCTATTTTAGAAGTAATTAAGACATATTTTAGATCTTTTCTAGTTTGTCTTAATGGTCCAGATACCTTCGTGTGTTTTGACTTTCACCATCACAGTCCTGCTTTGCTATGCTCATCATTTTGTTCTTTTGAAGACCTTTCTTTTTTTATCATCTCTTGTTCTTGCTTTAGGCAGTCATGGGTTGAGTTTGTGCATGTGTGTGGCGGAAAGCATCTCTTTGCCCTCTTTTCACCCATTTCATGTCCTTCGAGGAACAGCTAAGAGAACACATTGATACTCCGAGCTGTCTGCTCTCCGGCTTCATTGGTTATTTATGCTCTGGCGTTTAGAAGCTCAAGGAGTCGACGCCAATATATATTTATCATTTTTAATATTTAATGGCGCTCTCTTCCGTTCAGCAACCGCTGGATCGTTCCTCCTGCCCAGTTACATTTGAAAGAAATGCCTTTGTCTAATCAGTTTTTGTAAAAAATATTAATTAATAAATAAAACACAATTATTCATATTATTATTAATTAAAGCAATAGATTTAAATAATACAAATATTAATATTTATTAAAGGTAAAGTAATATTACTAATGAAACTATTTAATACATCATTTATTTAATAAATCGGTTTTGTTTTTATCCAGTGGTTTCATCTGTATTTTTTGGTTGCTTCAAAATATAAACATCAGATAAGAAATTGTGAATTTATTTTATTTACTTTTTATTTTAATTAAGTAACTTTATTTCATTTATAATTTTTTTATTTATTAACAAAAAAATTGTCATTTATAAATTTTTTATATATTTTGTATTATATTTTTTTAATTACTAATAAACAGTACTTTGTGTTTAGCAGGCATATCAATATTTTGTACAATTTAATTTTTAATTAGATTATTTTAAATATTTTTTTTAGAAATACTTTTCAGTCCGATCAATAGTAGTTTGTTGCGATGTTCTGAATAAATCCATAAAAAAATAAAATATGAAAAATAATAATAGTATACATATGATTAATAAATAATAAACAAATATTTATATTAATTAATAAAAAACAATAGGCTTAAATAAATAAATGTATTGATATTTAGTAATTGAAAAGCAATAAAGATTTAATACAATTAATAATAAAACTATTTGATAATTTACTAATTCTGATTATTGCAATGTATAACTAGAAGAACCATCATCGGATTCATCTTTTTTGGGCTGATTTTTATTTGATCTACCCTGCATGGTTCTTTTTCCTTCCTTATGACATCATTTCCTGTCATTTTAGTTTTTGCCCCGCCCATCAACCCCTCTTCATTCATCCTCCATACCTTTTATGTGCCAGTAAAAGCTCTTTCGTTCTTCGCCCTCCTTCAGGTTCAGACTCTTCTAGTAGCGTAGGTTCCTCTTCCGGGTCGCTCTCTCGGCCAGCTCAGCTGCCGTTACCCGCCCCCGTTCTGCCCCAGCCCAGTCGGGGCTTCACCGTGGCCCCTGCGGCCCCTCTACCGGCCCCAGCGTCTCAGAGCGCGTCTACTAACGCTAACATTAATACTAACGCTAGCTTCTACATCGTTCCTCTGGACAGCAGCGCCATCCCACCGGGCAGCGTGCTGCTCAATCCACAGACAGGTTGGTACCATCTGACCGACTCTTACAGTACCTCAGTGGATGGAGGTTATGCTGCGTCAGTTTATATTCGCGATACTAACTTTTCGTACCAATTCCTTGTTGCGCAAAAGAAATCGAGTTCAATGCCCATTTGCTTTTCTGACTGTTTGTTTTTTGTCTTCTACAGGTCAGCCTTTTGTTAACCCCGATGGCAGTCCAGTGATCTACAACCCCACTATGACATCACAGCAGGGGCGGGGCCAGCCGCCCATGACTCTATATCCTCCTCCGCCCCCTCCTCCTCCGCCTCTGCCTCCTCCCCCTCAACCTCAGCCAGCCAATCACCTTCTAGCACAGGTCAGGGAACAACTGATTTTTTTTTTATTTTTTTTTTATTTACATAATTATTTTAGTTAACTTTTTTCATTAATTTTTACAAAATGTTTTAACTTGCTCTTATTTCTTTAATATTTTTACATTTAAATAATTTACTTTCATTTTTAGTGTAATAATTTGAATACATTTGAATTAATGTCGTCTTGTTTAATGTGTTTAATTTTCTCTTCTGATTCATGATGTTTAATTTTTATAATTGAATAATCTTTGAATGTCTACAGTCAAAGCAATATTTAAATGATTAGTTATCACATTGTTATCGGCTATAGCAATATACCTGATGGCTCTCGGTTTCAATAGTTATGCATCAAAATAAAATGATATACATTATTCTTATTTATCCTTTGCTGTTTACATTTAAAGTGTTGGTGATCATATTGATTATCTGTCATAACACAACACATGTATCAGTAATGTAAGTTTTGAATATTAGTGTCTTGGGTTCTCATTGGTTCTTCTGTGTTTGTGTGATGGTCTGTTGCTCTCTGTGCGTCTGCGTGTCTCTACTCTTCTCTCTCTTCTGCAGTCGTCTGCTCAGCCTGTGCAGTTTGCTGCGCTCTCTTGTCCTCCTCTCCTGCCTGGTGCTTTCACTCAACAGTACACTGTGGTACTTCTCTCCTCCTTCACTATCACTCCATCCTTCTGGAAACGTCTCTTCTCTCTTTCTCCCTCAAAGTTATTAAAGAGGACATATCATGGAAAGCATGGAAATCATTTGTCTTGTTCTTTTGAAATAAATTCAGTATACGATACATACATACTATAATATTTACAACTCTTAAACTTTGAATGTATTTCATATATATATATATAAACTATAATATTCACACTTAGTTTTAATTTTTAATTTTGCTTTTTATTTATAATTGTATTCATTATTTTTTTTTTTTTTATTTTTCTTGTTCATTTGAAATAAGTTAAATATATGATACATACCATAATATTGAAAATCTTTTTAATTATATTGTTATTTTATTTGCAATTGTATTATGTATTATTATTTCAATTTTCTCTTTTTTTTGTTCTTTTCAAACAAATGTAATCTACGAAATAATATATCCTTTAAAATTATGTATTTATTTTTAGATTTTTAATACATTCAGTATATGATACAAATATTAAAAGTGCACAATATGGCCTCTTTAATATTTTAATTTGTTCGTTTTCTTTCTGTTCTCAATTCTCATTTTCCCAGTCTTTAGTCCTCTGTAATTTTAATATTTTAACTTTCCATATTCTGTTGCCATCCAGTTTGTGATCTCAGTGTGTTGCAGGGAACCAAAGAAAGTGCCGTTTATTTCTGTCAGTTTTATTGATTAATCTCTCAAGTTTCCAAACGAGCCCCATGTGAGTTGGTTATATACCCGGTGGAGGGGCTCACGACTGAATTGGGTCACTTCTGTCATATTTCTTACTGTGTGACCTGTTTCTACCAAATATAACACCCTCATTAACGAATTCAGACCACATCAATAATTAATGGCAGCAGATGTTGTTACTTTATTAATAAAACGACGTGTGGCGGTTGTGTCGCCAGGCAGGCAGGCAGGGTCTCTGGTCCTGGTGGATGCTGGGCCGGACTTTGATCTGTGCTGGTTTTTAAAGCTTAAAGTCCTCCATGTGGCGCCCTGGTTTAGTTTTTGAGAGCGTGTGATCCACTTCACTTCAAAATATCTCCTTTTGTTGCATAATCAAATGAAGACGGACTCGTGGGCTTCAAATGAGAGATTGATTGATTGATTGTAAAAATGACCCAATTCTACTTTAATGTTAGTTTTTTAATTATTTAATTTATAATTGGGAAAAAAGACCCCGAGTAAATAATTTTTTGCATTAAAGTAGTATTAAAAAATAAGTCAATGATTTCCTGCATAGCTGAGTTAGTTTCACTCAAACTCTTTCTTACGTAATTTAATAAATGAAAGTTAAATCAATGTAATTTCATTAATTTATTCAACTTTCATTTATTAAATTGATGTGTGTGCGTGTATAAAATATTTTTCAAACTGAAAAAGTTTCAAAGTTTTATTAATAGAAAACTTTTTCAGATTTATGTAAAATAATGTATAATGAAATCACATTTAAAATAATGTAGAATAATTTAGTTTTTTTCCTCATATAAATAATATTTTAATGATATATTTATTATAAAATGTATTATTTGTTGATCCATATACACAAATGATATTGTGTGTGTGTATATGTAATGTATATACGTGTGTATATATAAATGATACATTTTAGAAAAGTAATGTATTAAAATCACATGTAAAATAATGTAGTTTTTAAAATGTTTAGTAGTTTTTCCCTAACAAATATTTTATTAAATATTTTATAATTAAATTAAATATACACACACATTTTTCAGATTTGTAAAAAATGTTGTAAAACCATTTTTTATTTAACTGTTAAAATAATTATTGAATTTTACAAAATTATATATTTTTTTTAATTTTGAATATTTAGTTAGCTTTACGCTGGACTTCATTCTCTTCAAACTATCCTGAGCTGTTCTCTTGTGTTCTCTGTTATTGTGTGTTTAAACAGCAACAGGACGGTTTAAGTGCCCAGTTCAGTCAGATGAATCTGGTCCGGCAGCCTTCGGGTGACGCTCCGGACCCCCACACGGGCCTCTACCCACAATCCCTGGTGCTCCAGAACCCTCCGCCCACTGGCTACATGCTTCCATCGGCAGGACAGCCCATGAGCGGCCATTCCTACTCCCATCCCCCAGCCATCAATCAAGCGCTCATGCAGCCGCACGGATACATTCAGCAGCCCGTGCAGCAGGTACAAACACACACGTGTAATTTACCCGCGTCATGTGACCGCCGACGCGAGAGTTCAGGATAACACGCCTGTGTGTGTGTGTGTGTTTCTGCAGGTGTCGGCGTGTTACTGCGCTCCAGGACAGTATACGCACTCCAGCCAACACTACAGAGCCATGACGCCGGTACACTACAGCGCCCCCCAGAGTCAGACAATGCCACCGCAGCAGACAGGTACAAACACACGCACTTCCTGTCTGAGTGGGCACTTCCTGCAGGGTTTGTGATTGGAGTGCTGGGAGACGGGGCCGTGTCACTGTATGAGATTCGTACTCATTCTCACAGTGAACCGGTCTCTTTTCCCAGCCCTCACTCCTCAACTCTCACCTCTGACCTCCACTGTTCTGCTGGAGGATTTTTATTACCGGACATTGAGAAAATATTCATAAAGCACAGTTCAAATCAGTCGGGTTGAACCAGAGAAGAAAGAACAAAGAAATCAATCAATTATTCATTGCCAAAAGGTTATATCCATGACAAACAAATAATTAACAAACAAACTGATAAATATTCATGGCCATTTAACCAAAGGCTATATTCTCGATTAACTATATTATATACATATATATATATATATATACATACATACATACACACATACACACACACACACACACACACACACACACATATATTCTGAACGAATAAACATTAATCGTAATTTCACCAAAGGCTATATTCGTGGCAAACAAACAATAAATAAATATGAATTGCCATATCAGCACAGGCTATAATTCATAAACAAAAGCAAACAATAAATTAAATGAATAAATATTCCTTGCCATATCAGTAATGGCTATATTCATAAACAAAAACAAATAAATAAATATTTACTACCATATGAGCATTGGCTATATTCATAACAAACAAACATTAAATAAATATATATTTATTGCTATTTGACCAAAGGCTATGTTCATGATAAAATCAAATCTCTTTTATTGTCACATCACTACAGCACATGTGCCTTGGTGAGTGAAATTCTTGAGAGCGTGCTCCAGACAGTGCAGAAACAATTTACATATAGACAGTACATACTTACAGACTTATACAGAAGACAATGTGCAGAATACACATACATATACTCAGTACACACAGTGTACTATTAGACATAACTATTGGACAGTGTCATATTAATATCAAAGGCTGTATTCAAAAAGTAAAATAAAGTATGTAAGATGGAGAGAAGAAATGCAGTAGCACAAAAATGAATTGTTAAATGTTGGAAAAATTATTTAATGGCAATTTTACCTGTATTTATACATGTTTCCAGAAATGAACTTTAACTGATTATCATAAAACTAGTTTTTATTACGATAGAAACATGCTAATGAGAGCATCAGAGTGCCTTAGCAACCACGTAGCAAGTCCACGGCAGCCATGCATGTCAGTAAGTGCTGCGTGGGCAACATCACTCATATTTCCTTCTCTAGATGCAAAACTGTGGCTAGAAAGTTTGACCGGGGAGAAATCTTGTTTTTAATGTGCTGAACTGAAAGAAAAAATTAGTTTGACCGGGGAGTTTTTATTATTATATGAAGAGGAAAAAAATACACATACATTCAGGTGCCTTGTTTTTAATGTGTATGAACTGAAAGAAAAAAATGTAAGAAATCGAGAAAGGATGCAGAGTTGTGTGTGTGTGTGCTGTGTGTGTGTGTGTGTGTGTGTGTGTGTGAGTTATGAGGGGGGGGGGGTGTATGGTCTAAATCGACAGGCTTTTATTCTCTTCACTTTGGCCTTACAAGGGCAGGTAAAAATAGCTGTGTACTCAAACACTCACACACACACACACACACACACACACACTCTCTCTCTCTCTCTCTCTCTCTCTCTCTCACACACACTCTCTCTCTCTCACACACACACACTTGCACCCACACACCACACACACACTCGCACACACTCACACACACACTCGCACACACACACACTCTCTCACACACACACACACACACACACACACACACACTCTCACACACACACACACTCTCACTCCACACACTCACACACACACTTGCACACACACACACACACACACACACACACACACACACACACACTCTCACACACACACACACACACACACACACACACACTCACACACACACACACACACACACACACACTTGCACACACACACACACTCTCTCTCTCACTCACTCTCTCTCTCACACACTCACACACACTCTCTCTCTCTCTCTCACACACTCTCTCTCTCTCTCTCTCACACACACTCACACTCTCTCTCTCTCACACACACACACACACACACTCACACACACTCACTCTGAAGAAGCCGTCCCTCATCTGTGCTGGATCTGATGAGAGCAGAAGCTGTGTGGAGAATCAGTGGAGTTTCGATGATCCACCACTGTATAGATCAGTCCACACTAAATCCCTGCAAGCCTTCTGTGATAAAAATCATTCATATCATAGGTAATAAAAATACAATCATAGATATATTTAACAACATTTATTAAAGATATTGAATGAATACAATATAACATTACTAACTATATAGCTTTCATTAAATATTTAATAGATGTTATTACATAAAATACAATAAAAATTAATATAAATAAAATATTATTTAATTAATTGTATAGATATTATTATTATCATTATCAATACTATTGTTATACCACTCATTATAAACTACTCTGTTATGTTATACATTTTGTTTATATATGTATTCAATGTTACATATTTCATATTAATTTATTAAATATAAACATTACTAAATACTAAGAATATATCAATTTATTATTACCATATATACTTTATATATTTATGTATAAACCCATATAAAGTATATTATTTATTTGTAAATGTATTACACATTAAACATTTTATATTACATTTTCATTGCATGTAATATTTAATAAACATTTATTAAGAGTTGAAATAATTAAATGCATTCAATATTATGAGATTTATTCATTTATTAAACGCATAGTAAATAGTAAATACTAAGACATTAAGAAATCATTAATTACCAAATGTACTTTATATTATTATTATTATTATGTAAAAACTAGGGCTGGTAAGCGATTGCATTTTTTAAAATCTGATTAATTACATGATGTGGCAACTAATTAATCTAATGGCACATTAAATTTGGCTGAGAAATTACAAAGTAGCTTCAGCAAGAAATATTTTGTTTGATAAAACGTATTCCATAAACTCTTTTGAATCATGAGGGTGAGTAAATGATGACACAATTGCAATTTTTGGGTGGGTGAACTATACCTTTAACAATTATTTCATTCATTTGTATTATTATTACTATGGAAATATGAATATTTCTTTAATGAAATGATCCTCTAAATAATAAACTGAAACTGCCAGTAGGTGGAGGTAAATGTCTTGGTTATTAAGTCATCGAGTCATTTATTCATTCATTTGATTCGTTCAAATGGCTGATTCATCAGGAGTGAAGTAAATGTTCGAACACGACGATCACATGCAGAGTTATATTCCACATTGTCCTGTCGGTTCCAATCTGTGTAATTGCAGTGAATGGTGCCCCTGTTTCTGAATGGGGAAAAAAAAGTATCCATCCATCACAAAACTACTCCACACGGCTCCGAGGGGTTAATAAAGGACTTTTGAAGCGAAACGATGCGTTAGTTTAAGAAAAATTTAGTTTCTTAACTTTATAAACTGTTTAGTCCAGCTTCCGGTCTCTCAAGCAGGCGCGTTCCCGACAAGGCGGTCGAGCGTGTGACGTAACGCCATGAAATAAATAAATAAGCTTTCCATTGATGTATGGTTTGTTAGAATAGGACAATATTTGGCCGAGATACAACTAGCCTATATGAAAATCTGGAATCTGAGGGTGCAAAAAAAAATCGAAATATTGATAAAATCACCTTTAAAGTTGTCCGAAATCAAGTTCTTGGCAATTTATATTACTAAGTAAAAATGAGGTTTTGATATATCTATGGTAAGAAATGCCAAGTGCGTTAAATGCGTTAATAATTTTAACGCGTTATTTTTCACTAATTAATTAATCAATCTAATTAACGCGTTAAATTACCAGCCCTAGTATAAACCCATATTACTGTATATAATATATTTGTAAATGAATAACATCATATTAAACATTTTATATTAAATGTTTATTGCATTTAATATTTAAAACACATTAAATAATTCAATGTTAAGTACTACAATAATACAATATTCTTTCATTATTCAAGCCAGTCATTAAAAACCTATTTATTAAATATTACTAATTAATGCATTACATATGGCAATAATATTTGTATACTATATTATTATTATTATTATCATCATTTATAAACAGATCACTATAAACCTGACTCGTGAAGAACATTCATCAAGTCATCGTCACTGATTTTCTCAGAAAATGCAGGTAAATAACCGATTATTCTTATTATGGTCACCATATCGCAGACATTGCAAACTTGCGTGTCTAATTTTCTCGCTGCTTAATGTGCCACAATCCTTAGTCAGTGACTATTTATCATCAGAAGCGTTGCATTTCCTCCCAAACTGTGAACGGTCTGAGACTCCCCGTGCATAAACGTCCATCTGTTCCTGCTCACGTTCACACTGTCTTTTACCTCATTTCACATATTTGAGTCTATTCGTAATCAAACTGAGATTTGAATAGTTGTTTACAGCTATAATGTTGCATAAAACTCAACTCTGGAACATCTTCCTTGTTCGTCATTGGCTGTTGTTTATGCTAATATGTTGCCGTCTTGATGTGTTTTCAGGCTTCCAGACGGTCATGCCTGCTCAACCCCCCAGCTACCAGTGCATGATGGGAGTTCAGCAGACTCAGAACCAATCGCTGGTGGGCTCTCAGGCCAGAATGGCCAATCAGATTCAGAACATGATGGTGCAGTATCCCACAATGCCTCCGTATCAGGTATCAGAGTGCTGCATTTCGCGCGCCTCTTGATGTTTTGGGTTTTTCAGTGATTTTGATGAGGTGACGTGTGTGTTTGTCAGGTGTCTGTGCAGCAGGGTTCTCAGAGCGTTCCTCAGGCAGCCTATCAACAACAGATCTTGCTGCAGGGACAGACCAATCAGACGCCAGCGCCCTCCACCAGCATGCAGGTGTATTACAGCATGATGCCGCCGACGCAACACTCTAGCATCAGGTAATACATGCATCCAGTTGTAAACAATCAGATTTAAGCATTGCTGAATGTGATTGGCTTTGTACTGTGTCTCATGTGAACTTCCCGTGTGTGTGCAGCTCAACTGTTGGTTTCCTCCCTCCGCCGGGTTCAGAGCAGATGCAGTTTCCCCGACCGCCCTCTCCCTGCGGCTCTCAGCAAATCACAGGCCAGCAGTGCACAGGTATGACGACCAATCACAAAACAACTAGAAAAAGTAATAAGACTGAGTGCAATTTTTTAAATGTTTTATTAGTTTTTTTTTTTTCATTTCCTAATTATTGATTTTTTTTTCAAACCCCAAAAAAGATATAAACATACATTTTGTTTTGTGTGTATATATATATATATGTACTGTCCTGTACGATTAATCCCGTAAGACATAACTGTCTGTTTACATTAATTTTGCATCATAAAACCATTTTGAGACGCAAGTACATTAAACCAATTACATGGAGTCGCGCACAGCCGCCTATTTTGACATCAGCCCATTTCGCAGTGTGGTTTCTTGGCCTCCACAAAGTATGTGTTAAAGACACTTAAGGCCTTGAAATATGGCATACTGCCGTAATGAAAGCAAATTTTTTACAGTACCAGTACCAACCTTTTTTTTTTTATAGACCCTTGAACTTGGCTAATTTTGTCATCAGCTCATTTCTTGTCATAGTTTCTGCCCCGCCACAGAGGATGTGTTAAATTAGACATTATGCCTTGATATTACACTGTAAAAAAAAACAAGTTGAGAAAACTTAAAAGTTTAAGGCAACAAGCTTCAGCAGATTTTTGAGTTTTCTCAACTTATTGTATTCAGTTTATACAACAAAGTTGAGCAAATGCAAAAATCTGCTGAAGCTGGTTGCCTTAACCTATACATACATACATACATACATACATGCATACATACATACATACATGCATGCATACATACATTACATACATACATACATGCATACATGCATACATGCATACATACATGCATACATACATGCATACATACATGCATGCATACATGCATACATACATGCATACATACATGCATACATGCATACATGCATACATGCATACATGCATACATGGGTCGTTGATGTATCAATGTGTCCTATGGTCTGATGGATTTTTTTTTTTTTTTTTTAAATCTCAAACATTGAAGATAAACATATCTCATGCTATTTGTAACTCTAAGAATGAAGATACATTTTTCTCATGTTATTTATGTAAAGTTTTTCTTTCTACATTTTTGCTGTCACTCCATAGGACACAGTCCAATTTTGATTTGTCAACTACACGCATACATACACAAATACATGCACACATGAATACAGTTTTAATATCATTCAATTATTTATTAATTCTTTTCCTTTATAAATTTGGAGTAATGTTTATATATTTGAATATACACACATTTATTTAATTTTATATTATTTAATTTTATTTGTCACACTTGACTATAAAATGCGCCAGGTGAAAATTGCGTTAAGAAACATTAAACACACATCACATAACTCACTCATCATATAACTCACATTTAGAACAAAAATAATAAAACTGATGATCAAAAATGTGTAATAACAAAAAATGGGTTTTATTCCAGAAAATACAGTATCCATAATTGAAAATTAAAATAGAAATTTAAAATGTATGACTCTCTTAATGGTGAAAACTGAAAGTCGCTTCTGAAGGTTAATGAATATAGCTCTGCATCATTTACTAACGGCAGGTATTTTTTAATTAGATATTAAGTCTTTGCGCATCTCTCGGTTAATAAGTTGAGGGCATATAATGAGCTTTGAGCAGTTTTTCTCATTTTCAAAATGTTTTACTTAGCCGTTTAATTAAATGTTGTTTACAATTCTGGTTTCTGCTCGTGCCTTACGGCGTTTGTGAAGAGCTCCTCACACGTTTGAGAAGCAGTGAGAACAATCAATGTTTATTTGAATAAACCTCAGTGTTAATGAGCGCTCAGCTGGTGTGTGTGTGTGTGTGTGTGTGTGTGTGTGTGTGTGTGTGTGTGTGTGTGTGTGTGTGTGTGTGTGTGTGTGTGTGTGTGTGTGTGTGTGTGTGTGTGTGTGTGTGTGTGTGTGTGTGTGTGTGTGTGTGTGTGTG
Organism: Ptychobarbus kaznakovi; assembly: GCA_027422405.1. NCBI lineage: Eukaryota > Metazoa > Chordata > Actinopteri > Cypriniformes > Cyprinidae > Ptychobarbus > Ptychobarbus kaznakovi. The sequence continues at coordinate 5,222,223 of CM049815.1, forward strand.
TGTGTGTGTGTGTGTGTGTGTGTGTGTGTGTGTGTGTGTGTGGTGTGTGTGTGTGTGTGGGTGTGTGTGTGAGTGTGTGTGGCGATGTGTGTTGTGTGATTGTGTGTGTTTGTGTGTGTGTAGCAGTTCCTCATTTTTGTCTGTTGTTGAATAATTCAGTAGCAAACATTGTATTTCTAACACCAGGGATGATATATGTCTGCACTAGTGAAGATTCACAACTCTAAAGGTTAATAAGAATAATACTGCAGTATGTGTGCATGAGATATTATAATATTAAGAATAAGAGAATGTGACATGTAAACAATTTAATGAGTCAGTTTGACTGGTGATTACTTTTAAATTAGTGTTAGACAAATTAACATTTATTATATATAATATAGTATAATACGGTTTTGTGATACAATTCATATTTTAATAAATATATTTTACACATATACACACTTGTTGATTGTTTTTAAATATTTTTCATTTATCTGCAATTTAGATTAAAACATTCTAAAATCATTACGGTTGTCAATTATATTAAAACTTGTTACACAATTTAGTTTTTAATGTTAAAGCAATTTCTATTTTATTTATTTTATTACATTCTATTGTTTCTTACTATTTATCAAATTATTTATATTAAATAATAAAAAATACATTAATAAAAGTAACATTATAATTATATATTTATTTTATTTCATCACAGTTCGTAATTTAATATTAAAAATATATTATTAAATGTGTGAATATGTAGTTACAATTTTTTGTTAATTTGTTTTTACCGTTTTTACTATTTGATATAATGCATTTTGCTGCAACAATTCATCAATTAAAATTAAAAAGTACATTATTTAATTTATTTATACATCTATATATTTTCATATTTTACACTTTATATATTTGAATACACATATATTTGAAAGGACTGACATCTGTAGTATGCGTTGTGGTTTTCAGCTGGGCCTCTGCCGCCCCCTGCTGGTGGCGTAGTGATGATGCAGTTGAGCATTCCTCCCAGCCAGCAGCCGAGAGGCCCGTCTCCACTGCACTGGAAACCCAACCGCTACTACAAACCCAGCGACCGGCCACTGCAGGACACCATACAGGTACAATCACCTGCATCACGTCCCATGTGACCTCATTCTCACATGACGCAACATCCGTAAACTTTCTCTCTCGCTTTCTAGAATAATCCACAGCAGCTGCTAAGCCCCTCCCCCTCTCCGGCTCGATCGCCTGCTCCCGCCCATCTGGTCAATATGAAGGGGCTTCGTCCTGGCCACCCCCCTTTTCCCATCATGCCTCAGTTGTCCCGCCCGTACGCTCCAGGCCAAGGTCAGCTGATCGGAGTGAATCTAAAAGTTTTTTTTTTTTGTACATTCGGGTAGTTTTGGCATATTTCTGATACTTTTGTTCAAATGTTTTACATCTAGTATATTTTTGGTATATTTAAGGTACTGTTAATGTTTTGGTACATTTTCATATTTTTGGTATATTTCTGGTAATCTTATGTTTTGGTACATCCTGCATTTTTTTTTTCGTTATGTATTTGGTATAATTTTGGTATATCTTGTAGATTTTTGGGATGTATTTGGTATGCTTTCGTATATTGTAAAATGTATATAATTAGAATATTTTGCATATTGTACAGTGTATTTTTGGTATTTTTATGTTTGGTACATCTTGTATATTTTTATATATCTAGTGTATTTTGGTCATTTCCGGTATATTTTTGGTATTTTGTATTAAAAAAAAAGGTTACATCCTGTATTTTATTATATATTTAGTATGTTTTATATATAGTTATATACTTTAGTATGTTTCTGCTGTATTTTGACATTTTTGGTTATATTTTGGTATATATAGTACATTTTTGGTATAGTTTAGATAGATAACGTTTGTGTTGGTGTGTCCACAGGTGATGGCAGGTATCCTCCTCTGATTGGGCAGCCCCTCCAGTATAACCCCCCCATCAGACCCCCACTAATGCAAGGCTCTCATGTGGTCAACCACCACCATCATCATCATCTTCATCACCACCAGGTTGAACACACACACACACACACACACACACAGTTCTCACACTCAAGATCAGGTGATCTAATGACATTAATGCACATCTAGCATCATCTTCATCGCCATTGTCATGTTAAACACGGGACTTTCTTATTCTTCATGCACATCGGCTTACGTTCAGCTCTGTTGTCATGTCTCAGGGTCCTGTGGGTGTCCGGCACGCCATGCGCAGTCGAAGACCCACAAAGAAATCACTGTCTACTGACATGAGTACAGGAGAAATGGGTATGAAAATCTGAATTATGAACATTCAGTTAGATAAAGATCGAGTTTGATACCTAAAAGACCACATTACAGCTCATTTTAAATATTAATGAGTCTGTTTGAAGTGTTTTCACTTTGAGGACATTCATAAAATGATTTAATCAGAAACATAAACACATTGGGTGATATACTGAATATTTAAAACATGTCCAAAATGATGATGGGGGGTTTTTGCCTTTTAATTTAAAATCAATTTAGTATAAGAGTGTTATGAAAGATGTTTTAAGAGCATCTTTTATTTAATCATGTCAACATGTATGTGCTGTGTTTGTTATATTGCCTTTATATAATTGAAATATAGTGCAAATGTATGGAAAGTATTGTAGAAAAAAATCACACTTTTCTGTAAAT
>CM049815.1:5225001-5308805 GCA_027422405.1 Ptychobarbus kaznakovi
AAAATTATTACAGGAAATGTGAGTGAAATCATCAATATATTTGATTATACAGTCAAACCAAAAATTATTCAGACACCAGATATATTTTTTTATATTTTTGTTTACTATAGGCCATTTTTGTAAGTGAGGATAGCAAAATATAGTAAACTGACATATTATACCCCAAAAAAGCTTCATACAGTGGACTACTAGTAAAATTGATACAAAAAAATGTGGGATCAAAAATGATTCAGACACTTTGACCTGACCATGTTTTGCTTAAGTGTTTTTATTTAATTGCTAAGGCAGCCTTTTTACAGACTGAACTAAATTAAGCATCACTTGGTAATTGCTTGATGTGGTATTATCTAATTATGTATTTAAATGTACAGCTGACAGCTATTCAGTCTAATTCATTACATACCCTTCTATCAACGTTATCTGACATTATCAAGATGAATTTGTTCTGACAGTTTAACTCTTCTTGTCATATGTTATTACCATTTTCTAAACTATTATGAATAAACTGATAATGTTGAAGGTGTATGACCAAATTACGGTTTGACTGTACATTTATAAAGGGTGTGTATAATTTAATGCTATTTGATGATATTACTCAATTTCACCCTAGAAGCATCCGTTTTTATATCTGATTTTAATACACTGAAGAAAATGATACTACATTTTTTTAGGGTAAGTAGAAACAATTTATTTTAGCTACATTTAATAAAAAAATATATGTTGAAAGTTAGTCAACTAAATGTGTTTATTTAAATGTAGCTGAAAAAATGTATTGCAACCCCTTAACTTAAAAAAGAGTAAATGTAATGAATATTTGTTTTCAATGTATTTGCGATTTTTTTAATAAAGGAAAAAAATAAATAGATTATTAATATTAATAATAATAAATGACCATGCAAAACTACTTTTCTCCTTTTTGAGACTTTTATTCTCCCCTTTTTTGCTATCCCTGGACAAACAAAAATATCAGTATCAAATTTACTTTTAATTCAGAAATTAATTTCCTCAGAAACACGTTGGCTACATCAAGAAGACGTGTATTTAAGTTTTAAATAAAAGATCAGAAAAAACGAGTATGTATCATACAGTTACAGTGACACAGCACACGATGCTGTAACTCCTCAAAGAGCCACCAGAGGACGCCAGTGTACTGCGGCGTAATGCTGCTATCTACTGCACACTGCACACTACATGCTGCCTAATAACCGGAGAAACTGTAGCGATAAGAGTTTTACTGTCACGACCGCATGCCGTTGCATGTTTCATTAAACACAGATGTGTTGTGTTTTAATCTATTTTGTGTAAAATAATATCAATATCTTAACCTCTGACCGCACAATGGCATAAGAAGTCACGAAGGAAATCGACTAACAGTTACTGTTTACATTTATTCATCACATCAATGGATATGAGGTTTGTTCTACTGTATACTGAGCGTTTTGACAAATGCAGGTCAATTTTAATCATATAAATATGCTACTGTTATCTTTCTCAAACACATTTAACGTTAGTTTCATTGTGCTATCGTCTGTGTTTGGCTCATTTCCATGCAATTAAGACAGTAGGATATAACGACCTCATCACTCAAAACTAATAAGATTTTAATAATACCTCATTAATATCTGTCATAGCAGTTTTGTGATTTAAAATCATTGTAGTGTATTCAAAATATGCACTTTTTAATTTAGCCTACACTACATTACGTTAATTCATTAGCATCATAAATTAATAATACTAGTGTTTATATGAATGCTACGTGTTTAAATCTCAATTCCCTGGTTTTCTGTCATGTAATTGATGCCAGATGGAGAATTTGTCAGGACAAAATATGGGGCAGCGGCTCCCTGCCAGTGGAGAGTGAATGTGTGTCCCGCATAAATTAGCCCACAAGCGTGTCTTGCCATTATAGCAGGTGTCAGGAAAGATGTTTGCATGGGACCAGATCAGAAAAGCAATGTTTAGGGCTCAGAATAATCGGTTTGGCCCAGGACGGTGCTCACAGTCTTTATGTTTCAGGGTTGAAGTGCTGTCGGTTTGGATTTGATGGATAATTGTGTTGTTCCGGTGGCTGTGGGCCTGGAGGAAGAGGAGGGGATGAGGGTGTGATGACAGAGAGAGCAGCTGTCTGTACGCTCCTGTCGGTGAGAGAGAATGTGTCTACATGCCCAGACGTGTTCACCTGATACTCGCTGTGGCCGGCGTAATTCACTCATCACTGTCAATGAGAATAGAGACTATAAATAAAGATTTACAACTGAAATTACACCACATACCCTTTAAATTACAAGTATGATAGATAGATAGATAGATAGATAGATAGATAGATAGATAGATAGATAGATAGATAGATAGATAGATAGATAGATAGATAGAATAGTGAATATGTCATTGTAATCAGTGTAGTGCTTTAGCTTGGTCAGATAATTACTTGTAGCTTGACCCTCTGTGACCCTGTTGACCTTTGACCCTGCTCCCACATGGGTCACATGTCAACTGTCCACGTTACTGTGAGACACCAGAGGCATCTCGCTCACAGCTGTCCACTAACGTGCATTTCAGTACACATCATCAACACATTCAGTTCAGGAATAGACCATTATGTTTTATATAAATAAAAAAATGAACCACATATAACACAAAGCTAAGAAACATACTCTTAGTAGAGTATCTATAGCAGGGATCTCCAACCCTGCTCCTGGAGAGCTTAGGTGCGTCCGAAATCGCATACTTCCCTACTATATAGTATGCGAAAAACAGTATGCGAGGCGAGTAGTATGTCCGAATTCATAGTATTCGAAAAACAGTAGGCGAGAAGTACCCGATGACCTACTACTTACCGCTCGCGAATTCTGCGCGTGAATTCTGTAGGCATACGATGGACACTTTACCTATCCCATGAGGCCACGGGAGAGGAGGCGTCTTTAATTTTCGCGCTGTTGTGACGACGCATGACATGACAACATAACAAGCGGATGTAGTACGTCCGAATTCCATCATACTACCCTCATTCATACTATATAGAACGTAACTTTTTTAACAGTGAGAAGTACGTTTGAATTCAAATGTAGTACCAAACACAAGTAGTAATGCCGATATCGGACGCAGCTCTACTGTCCTACAGATTTCTGCTCCAACCTCAATAAACACACCTGAACCAGCTAATCAAGGTCTTCAAGCTACTTTGATCATTTCAGATGTGTTTGGAGCAGGGTTGAATTGAAATCTGAGACCGTAGTCCTCTCAGGAGCAGGTTGGAGATCCCTACTATCTATCTATCTATCTATCTATCTAGCTATCTATCTATCTATCTATCTATCTATCTATCTATCTATCTATCTCTATCTATCTATCTGTCTCTGTCTATCTGTCTGTCTATCTATCTGTCTGTCTATCTGTCTGTCTGTCGTCTCTGTCGTCTCTGTCTGTCTGTCTGTCTGTCTGTCTATGATCTGTTAGTCTGTGCTCTGTGACTCTCAAATGCTGTTTCAATCCCCTCATCAGGCCACTCTATGTTGCCATAGCGACATGATGGAATCCATCCCATCTATGCAATTTTGGGGGAGGGGGCTAATCATAAGAGGTTTACAGCCAATATGGGATACAGAAACACCCCCGCGCACACACTCGAGTTCTGTTGTTCGGGGGCCTCTCCTTCCCTCTGGGGGTCTTTCATCTCACTCAAGGCCTCCAGCCCATTGATATGTTTCTCCATCTCTCAGTGTTGAACCACTACAGCTGCCCCCACCATCATCCTAATTGCTTTTGTCCGTCCAAGGCTCTCGTCATTTCTCCATTTCTTTAACTTCTTCTCCAACGTTTTGTCCCTTTTCAAAACCTGCCGATTCTTTGTGCTGTAGTTCCTCGTTTCTCCGTCTAAAGAGAGAGTGGGATGTGTGCATGTGACCTCACAGATGCTTCTGTAGGTCAGAGGTCTTAATTCAGGGTCCTGAAGGCAACCAGCAGAAAAACGTATTGTAAATGTATTATTTATTAACTCATATTGATTTTTTTAGGGGGTCGGGGAGGTCACACTTAACTGCAGAAGGACATGAAAGGTTTTACAGATCAATATTTACGTTAGGTTGTGGAAAACGCCTGCATAGTATTATTTATTTAATATTTTATTTGTATAAACGTGTGTGTGTGTGTGTGTGTGTGTGTGTGTGTGTGTGTGTGTGTGTGTGGTGTGTGTGGTGTGTGTGTGTGTGTGTGTGTGTGTGTGTGTGTGTGTGTGTGTGGTGTGTGTGTGTGTGTGTGTGTGTGCGTGTGTGTGTGTGTGTGTGTGTGTGTGTGTGTGTGTGTGTGTGTGTGTGTGTGTGTGTGTGTGTGTGAAATGTACTATATATTATATCATATGCATCATACACTGTACTGTGTATAAAATGTTTATTCTTTTTAAATATTTAATTTTTGTTTAATTAAAAATTTTTAAAGGGTCATCGATCTAAATTACATTTTACAAGTTGTTTCAACATAAATGTGTGTTGGAAGTGTGTGTACACAATACATCCATCCTATAATGATAAAAACCCACTCAGTGGTTTCTTAAAATCTCTATTTTAAAATCCCCTTTCTCATATCAGGCTGTTCTGAGATTCCTGTCAGCATGATGTAGTTCTGTACAGGCCCCTCCACGATAGTTGAATTGACAAGCCGCTTACCTTAGACCCGCCCTGAGTGACCTGAGAACTGTCCGCCATTGTGTCGACTCCGGTTTAGGGGAAGACAAGATGTCTCAGATCAAGCGATTGAGGTGTTTTGTTGTTGGATGTAATAATGAATACAGCAGTCGTCATTTACTCCCGACATCTGAGCCGCTGAGTACGCAGAGGATTAGCGTTACTTTACTTTTTAAGGGAATGCGCCGATCCGATCTGGCTAAATGCATCTATGTTCGTGCGAATCATTCGTGATCCAGCTTCATCTACAGTGAGAAGTGAGTATTTTTGATGAATCTTTGCAAATCGTCTTTCCTAATAACGTGCTAATTAGCCAGTTTTGCAGTAAAGTTTACAGTCTGCTCGTCACCCCACAGAAGAGAGGGGCGGGGTCAGTGAAGCTCATTAGCATTTAAAGCTTGCTGAAAACAGCTGATTTTGACAGGGTAAAAATTGATTGATAGATAGATAGATAGAATCACACTGTTTCTGTTGATGACCAGTGCTATTGCGCAACTCTTTTCCAAGTCAGATAATCGCTGCGCGTCGCCACGAAAGCTTACCATTTGCACGCGTTTTTATGCCTTGCCCATTTAAACATTCAAAAGAGTTTATAAGCATTCAGACACATGGAAGACACAGAAAAACTCAAATGAGTACTCACAAGCCGTGCTCGGTGCACACATACAGAGCAAATGTAAACTTAAGTGAAAGTAAAAAGTTGAGTAAAAAAAATTTTTTGGATGCTAGATATACTGTCTCTTAAAGTGATAGCGCCTAATTTGTTTGTTGCTGTCGGTGTCCTTAATGTTAATCCAAGAAATTAAATCAGAGAAAATTACTCACAGTCCTTTACTGAACTACTTAGAAGTTTAACAAGAATTAATCTATTTAATTTATACATTGAAGTCTATGCAATGCTATTTTATATTTGATTATTCGGTTTCTGTACCTGGACACCTACAGACTTGAAAAACTTAAACATTAGCACAAATAAATATATAGAGCAAACATATATTAAACTATTTTAAACAGGGCCCACAGGTACAACCTGCACCAGGCCCTGCAAACCCCAGCTACGGCCCGGGAGCAGTGACAGATCAGTCAATTGTCCAAAGCATCTTTCACACAGTCAACAGTATGTTAACCTCCTCAGGTCAACATAACTAGCTAATAACTTCAGTAACAGTAGTGTGGTGGATCAATGAATGCAGAAGACGGGGAGAGATAACACAGTGTGTCTGTGTACAGCAGTTAAACTGAATACAGTGTTTATATCTCCTTGATTCAGATGATGAGAGAGATGAGAACTCCTGACCAGTCTTGTGGACTGAAAGTCAGGCTAGGGAATTTAAAAACAGGCACTCTTAAATGTGCATTGAACATTGCCAGCTGATAAAACCTGTGCTCCAGGGACCATATTCAGGAAAAATGTTGCTCTTAACTGACTGCGTTAGATGATTAACCCAGTATAAAATTAGTCCATCTCTCTCCAGCTGTAAATGTCATTGGCTGTCTGTGTTGCTTATCAATCATGACATGTTGATATCACAAAAGCATCTTTCAGAATGCTGTCAGTTACATGTAGATGTATACTGTACACATTATTCAGTAGTCTTATGGGTGTCACTTTGGACGGGTGAGATGGAGGGAAAAATCACGTATGCTCACTACAAAAACTAGACTACACCACTGGATCGATAGATAAATATAGATCTATTGTCTATCTATCTATCTATCTATCTATCTAACTATCATCTATCTATCTATCTATCTATCTATCTATATATCTATCTATCTATCTATCTATCTATCTATCTATCTACTATCTACATCTATTTTACACTACCATTGAGAAATTTTAACCAAAGTATGTTATATTTTGCAATGCCGAAGCTAGGTGTACCAGCTGTTTTGAAATGCCTTCATGCTAGCCCAGTTTGCTTCCCTGCTATGAATTATGGGTAAATTTATTGGCCAGGTCCTGCTCTCACTCAGGTCCTTTATTGGGGTTAAACGCACTAGCTCCAGTCATCTTAAACGCTTTCTCAATGTGCAACAGCAGGTCACAGATCAGCTGCAGGAGTTGCAATTTATCTGCTGTGGTTACTCTACCTCCCATATCTCTCTATCTTTTCTTCTCACGAGTCATAACGGATTTCAATAGCTTTTATAAATTAAATGATAGATAGAGCGGAGGTAGTTTCAACATCTTCTCCTCTCAGGTTTTGATAGATGCAATCCCCCAGGTGCTGGTGTTTATTGGTCTGAGTGATGGTGCACCCTGCTGAAAACGCACTTCATTGCCTCAGTATTTTTCCGTCGTGTCTGCACAGAAATCCGGCTGAGGAAAAAAGAGAAATGAGATTGTTTCCCGAGGCAACAGATGGGTAAGGATGATAGGAACCTTTTCTTTCCCAGTCACGATGCATCTAAAAGTCCTTATGTCAAAAGCACATACTGTACAAATGTCCTGAAGCACTTCAGAACAATACATTTCCTAAAGTTTATGCTACTTTCCTAACAGCTTTTGGCTCAATCAACCACCTATCTGAGACGATTCCTCTCCAGAAGAGATTTCATTGGAGACATCACTAGTTGCCTGGAAAACAGCTCGCACAGATGCGTCTGCGGGCGACTAGCAGCCGGCCTGGACGGACAGGATTTTCCTGCTATGCTAATGCCAATAGCTGCAGGCTAACAGTTCTAGTGTAATGATGTTAACACGCCAAAGCCATATGGAAAAACACCGGCAGGATTTTCACCGGGAATACCAAGCACAGTATGCATCAGTACGGAGTGTGCGATTCAGATGACAGATTTTAATGAGAATTCCTGATAGAGCACAAACACATTTTGGCATGTTTGACAAGAGCATGCTCAAAAAGGATTGCTATAGCTTACTACTAACCGAATGTGTTTCAGTATACACCATATACTCTTTTGTTTAAATAGTATGTGAAAAGGATTGCATATGCACAGATAAATAGTGTTTTAAATAGTAGTATGAGATCACATGACCTCCAATTTTACTTTAAAATAGTTATGTATTTTCAATTTTGTGTGAAAATGCCTACTTTTGGAAGTGTGATAAAATACTAATTTTGCATCTGTAATTTCTTCTGAAATATAAGGTCGAGTTCAAAGCATTGCATTATGGGATAAAGTTGGAAATATGGGTATTTAATGCTTACAAAATATTGCATACTATCTACTGCAGAAATGTCATGCTAGTACACTCTTCTGAACATGAAGTGCGTTTGAAATCGTACACTTTGATGAGGAACGAACTTCGTAACCGTAAAAAAAGCATGTTATTTACAGTTTGAATGTGCGCAGTAAGAATGAAATCCAGACGTACTACATCTACCATGTTTTTGATATCATGTGACTTGGCATCAGTTGCACAGATGCGTATTTTGTAATCTTGTGAGCCAAATAGTAAGTCATCGAGGTACTTTTCATCTATTTTATTAATACTACTCATTTCACAGAATGTATTTTTTTTCGCCTACTATATAGTAAGGAAGTAGGCATATTCGGGCGAAGCAGTGAGTTTGTTTCTTTATGGGAACATATTTGGATAAATTTAGCATTGCATCACTTTCTCACCAATGGATTCTGTGAATGGGTGCCGTCAGAATGAGAGTCCAAACAGCTGATAAAAACCACAATAATTCTATTAATGTCTTCTGAAGTGAAAAACTGCATTTCTGTAAGAAACAAATTCATTATTAAGACATTTTTTACTTATACTTATAGCACACATTCACTGCAGAGGATCCATTGGTGAGCGAGTAATGTAATGCAAAGTTTATCCAAATCTGTTCACATGAAGAAACACATTTATAGTTTGTTGGATGGCCTGAGGGTGCAATTTTTCGTTTTTAAAGTTAACTTTTCTTTTAAGGTCAAGTTGATGCAAGTTCTTTAGAATACTTTTCTGAGTAAAACGTTTCAGTGTATGATTAAAACAGATGTTTTTGCTTCTCACAGATTGCCGTGGTAATATTTTCTTCTAAATGGTCGGTAAATGGGACAGAGTTATTAAAAGTACTCCTTATACGAGTTTAAAAGTGCCGAGCAACAGTGTGTATTTGCATAAAAGCATCGTTTTTGTGTGGTTCATCTCTCTTGAGGCTGGTTTGGTGTGCGTGCTGTTCATTCATAAGGTGTCTCTCGAAACTATTAACCATGGAAAAAAACATTAAGTGTTCTGTTATTCATCACGAGCGAAAGTCGCCCACGCAGCAGCTCCCTCGCATGTACACAGAATCCATAACTGCTAATTCAATACATGATTATACGCTTGCTAATTGGCTTATAATGAAATATTCGGTGTGAGAGACTTAGGGAGAAATTCATGGCTAATATGTTGTCTATATCTATTTTTGCTAAAAGAAAAAGTAACTTAAGACTAGGTCCTCAATCATTTGGCAGAACATTTTATCATTCAAGCCATTCTGTTGCTTAAGGTTTGTACTGACAGTTTTTTGCTCACAGCAATATTTTTTTGTGGGTGGGTCCCACATAGGAGGCCCTCAGGGGGTCCCAGCCCCAGCAATTGGCCCCGGACCAGGCCCTGGGACAGCATTCCCTGTTGTCCCCCGCTGTTGACGGCCCAGATTGGGTGTTGCAAGAGCCAACTGACCAAACGTTTGGAGATAATCCAAGATTTGTAGCATTGGCTTATATATTTGGATTGAAATGTGGATTGTTCGGCCTTATCTTTGGAACAAACACTGAAATGTAGAAATTATTTGAATTTTTATGGAAACTGTGCTATATTTCTGATATTTCATTTGGTTTAGGAACAATATGAGGCACAGACCAAAATAAAGCATCCATCAAGCCTGGCGATCGTCTGAATTGGGTCAGAACCCAGCGTGAACGGCTAAAGTCCCCGTTTGAGTCCGGCTCAGACGTTTTAACTCATAATCACGTTCGTTTGGCCGCTGCATGGGCCTGCGGGAGGGACCTCCGTTAAGACCCTGTGAGGTGAAATACTGAGGAACGGCATGCGGAAGTGCTAATCAGATGAACGGATTGGTGCCTTTTTGGCTTACGATGCTTTTGGGAAACGTAGTCCAGGAGCGTTAAAAACATGGCCGCCAAGTAACTGAATGGATCGTTTGCTGCGTTTAAGTCCCTCTAAATTGAGAAGTCGTAATTACAATGTCAGGTGCGTTCAATTCACTTTGATTGGAGCAAGATGGTGATATACAATTTCTGCAAAAAGATGCAGCCCAAATGTTGAACTCCTTTTACAACATGATGAATAAATAATGCGGACAAATCTATTTGCTTTGTTTTTACACAATTTATGAAGGTGCTGCACACTGAATCGTTATTCTACCGTACTTGTACAATATATATATATATTGAACATGTAGCTTGGCTAGTTTTATATTAAATTAACAAATTTGCCATCAACTACAGGTGCAGCATTCATTGCATCAACCATGTTTTCTCACGAACGCGCGCTAAATTGGAAACTAAGATTTCAAATCTAAGCTGAGTTTCCCACTCATAATTATCAACTTTTGGTGGTGTTTATGTGCAATTTACTTGTAAATACAGTCTTTTTGAGTGCACCATTTTACATTGTTCAGCATGCAAATTTGCCATGTTGACCAACAGAAAGCTGTTGGTTTGGCTGTGCTTCATCTATCGCTACACTTTGACAATATTTTTTTTTGCAAAATTTTGCCAATGTGACTGCACCTTAAATAAAAAAAAACTTTTTCTAAGACATTCTTAGCTCTGTGAAGAATAAAAATATTTTGTTGTAATAAAATATTTTTATAAATATTGTATTTTTATTTTCCAGAAATGCGGCCACACCTTTCGTACAGGGCCAGCGAATAAACACAAGCTGTTTGAGTAAACTGTAAAACTGGCTACAGGAAATGTCAGTGAAATCGTTAAATGAGGAACTTCCATCATAAAGAGCAGTTCAAAGGGATGCCTGCTGTAGTGCCTGTATTAAAACGGGCCTTGACAGCATGCGGCGTCAGCATCTGTATCGCAGCATGGAGTTTATGGAGAGAATTACAGAGAGTGTGACGCCGTTCCAAAACCTAGCGAGCTGCGTAGCTGTCTGCAGCGGCTAAGACAGTAACTTAACTATAGAAACATAGGTTACAAGCACGTGGGGTGTTAGCATGTAGTGCTCAAATCAGCATAAAAACACAAAGATTTTATTTGGATTGAACTAGTGTTATATCATTTTGTTTTTCAGTGAATTATATTTATCTCAAGTTCGCCATCTTAATATGCTGCCTATTTAGTGAGCTCTCTAGGGTTTGGAACAAAGTTCCTCAACTTCCTTGTCTCATTGGGGTTTGTGTGTTGACAGAATTGTGTGTGAAAAATGTAAAAGAACCCAAAAACTGTGACCCCATTGACCCTTTCCATTTGTGAGCCATAACTTAATTATATTAACGCACACACACACTTACACGCTTGCCTAAAACCAGAGGACGCTCTAAAAATCCTCAAAGGATCAAAGATTGCATGCCAATGTGATCTCCCGGCGCGTGAACCGCAACTGAGCCCCTTAAACACACGCAGACCGCCACCGTCGCCAACGGGGACTGGCACGCTGTTGCTCTGGAGGGAACCCCCCCCCCCCCTGCAGCTCACAGAAAGAGGGCGAAACAAAAGACTGCTGCAAACAAAGGCTGATGGATGGAAATAAAAGTAGTGAACAAGAATAGGGCATTAGGAGAATTGTGAAACCCCTATCAGAATGCATGAAGGATAGATGGAGAAAGTGGTCAAGAAATACTACAGACATCACAAAATAATTCACTAAATGTGAAAAAAATTACTATTAATTATTTACACCACAGTACAAAACTTGTTCCTAGTGCAACTAGTGTTACATTTATGCTACAAAAATTGTTAATAAGGTTTTAATTTGGCTTTACTATACTACACTATACTTTTTTGCTTTTTATTCATATAATTTATTATAGGCTAGTATAGTGAAAATACCTAGATTTTTAAAAGCTACCAATATAAGTTAATAGCATAAAATATAAATGTACAAATAAATAAATGTATATGTGTAGTTATTATTTATTATATGATGTACAGTAGGTTTTATATAATATAGGATGTTTTATATTTGTTCTATACACACACACACACACACCGCCTCATCACCGCCGCTGTTAAACGCTGAGGGCGCCTCTCCTCGAGAGACCGGTCTCGATCCCGTGCATGCACGCTGGTGTCCTCGTGGGTCCAGGAAGGGAGCGTAGAGGGATTTCCGTGCCGCCAAAGACGTGAGCCGCCGGACACGCAGTTCAGACGAAACCGCACCCGTTATACGGCCGTCGGGCCAGGATGCCGGGCCGACCAGTCCCGTCGAGCGCCGTGGGCCAAGAGGTAGACTAAGCAGCTGGAGAAGCCACCGCCCCTCGCGCCCCGGACCTCAGAGGGCAGCGCGTGCGGCCGCCAGACTCTGTCTTACCTGGACCCTTCCTTCCAGAACACTGCCCCTCATTCACAAACCCCGCCGCAGCACGATGAGGACACCAGATCCTGTTTATTTTGGACACTTTTTTTCCCCCCCTTGGACATTTTATTTTTATTATATCTGTTGAATAAAAACCTCTCCGAGGCCTGACGCCACAACCACAGTGTCTGTCGTTTGCTCCTCCCGCCACACATGTCACTGTTAAAAATCCTATTTTCAAAATCCTATTTTTTTTTATTAAATCTTATTATAATTTTAATAGAATATAATGATGTATAGACCACATTATCATGCTTCTATGATACTTTTTTTAAACCCTTTTAGAGACTGACTACTCCAGTCTGTATCCACTTACACTATATGGAAGAGAGAAGCCTGGACATTCTACACATTTTCTTCTTTATTTTAAACAGACGAAAGGAAATCATGCAGGTTTGGAATGACATGAGGGCAAGAAAATGATGACCGTTTTCAATTTCCGAACTACTTATTTGACTTATTCAGCATAGAAAGCAGTACTTTTTTTGCTGCATTTCTTGAATCACGTCTCTTGTGTGTCATGGTGGAAGTGGGTCGAGCTCCTTTCCGTCTCTGTTATCTGGGTGTGTGGTATCGCAAATCTGCATTGCAGCTGTCGGCTTGCTCTCTTACGGTCTGCAGTTTTATGGCATTTACCACAGACATTTCCCTCCACATCGTTTGCGTCCTCATTCTGGAGTACCGCAAGGTTCAATCCTGGGCTCCCAGATTTGCGAGCCAACAATCATCTTTGCAATGGCATTTTGAAGCAGTCCACTTTCTACAGTGAGATCTGAATGGACCGGTAATGAGGTTTGGATCTTATTGTTGCGACGCTGACAAACGACACATCCTCGACTCTACATCAAAGACCTCAGGGAAAGATTTACCACAAAAGACTTTCCCCTCTGTCACTAGTCCACGCCCAGGGAATTATGGGACTCTTATCACACAAGCATAACTCACAAGCACTGTATGAAATCTCCAGTCAGTATGTGACATGTTTTGTGGATCAAAAGCGTAAAATGCCACATATGTAGATGATCACAGGGAACTTGCACAAATCAGCCGCCAACAGAGACACAGATTGAGCACTGCAGTGAAAAATCCTGATGATTTGATTTAGCTTTTTATTCCCTGTTTATTTATTGCAATTACAGAAGAAGTGCATCATTTTTGTCATGTTTTATCCTAGTTACCATTCAGCTAGTTGATAAAGTCATATAAGAATTATTTGTTCAGTCTGATCTGTGAATGAATGGTTTAGTCTGATTTGTTGAAAAAATGAGTCTTGAAAATGAAATGTAAACGAATGCTTTTTCCAAATTTGTAAACAAATTTCTATCCACTTTGTGAACAAATCCTTCTGTTCTGTTTGTGAATGAATAGTTCAGCCTGGTTTGTGAACGCAAATGATTTTTTGATAAACTGCACCTAAATGCATTCTTTCCAGGGCTAGAGTGTAGTTATTGTAAACACCTGGGGTTTTGGGGAGTTGCTCATGTCAAACTGACTCATTGTATTTAATTTCATTAGACATGTTTTTACTGCAGCGTTCGCGTGTCTTGACGAAACTTGGCTTCTTGGTAATGACATTTAAATGAACAGTTCATCCTCTGAGGACAGATTTGAAAGCCAGCACAGAGATGGGTTTTGGTCGTTTGTTCTTTCTCTGTGATTGACGGGGAATAACGAGCCAGTGAAATGCCTCTGGGTTCATTCCACAGTCACGGGAGGATTCTGTACCTCACACTCCCTAAAAACACAAGCACATGTAAAACCATATCAATCCCCATAAATGATCATGCTAAGTGTGAGTAGACTGTATAGTTGTTCAAATCTTTCTTTATTATGTATTATGTAGGATTCTTCATCCTTGACAACAGAATGCTGAACAGTATTAACTTCTATTTAGAACAGAAATATATTCCATAATGTAACATTTTCCTTAAGTCAAATTCAATGGGAAATATAGAAGATGTCCACTTGGGTTTAATGGTAATATCTAATTCATTATTAATAATTATTATATTTATGAATTGTTTAAAAACTTTTTATTTTCTAGATTACACAAAATATTATTAAGTTTATAGTGTATTATTTAATGTCCAGTAATAAAAAAATTGCTCCCACTCTGTTAAAGTTTACGTATTATAAATAATATTTTAGACATTTAGACTTAAAAAATTATTTATTAGTTAAAAGTAATACATTTCCTGTAGATAGGTAGATATTAAAGTATATGATATTCTTTAATAAAATGTAAATATCCTGCATGTTTTAATTTATTTAATTTATTCATAATAAAGGTTTTCTTATTTTATATATAAAGTATTAATATTAAGTTTATAATATATTACTTAATGCCATGTATTAATATTATTACTATTATATTATTATACTATTGTGTTTTACATTTATATTTTGTAATTAAGTAATTTTAGTTATCATTTAAAAGGATTCTGTATCGTTTGGACGACTGAGAAGAGAGCCCACTTTACCAACCCTCTGAAGTGATAGATCTAGCTATAAGATAGTAGTTTAGATATTAGAAGTGATAGAAGATAGATACTGATTAGAAGTTGACTAGACCCCATCAAGTAGATGTGTGGTGGAGTTGTGTGTGTGATGATGTGTGTTGTGTGTGTGTGTGTGTGTGATGGTGTGTGTGTGTTGGTGTGTGTTGTGTTGTGTGTGTGTGTGTGTGGTGTGTGTGTGTGTGTGTGTGTGTGTGGTGTGTGTGTGTGTGTGTGTGTGTGTGTGTGGTGTGTGTGTGTGTGTGGTGTTGTGTGTGTGTGTGTGTGTGTGTGTGTGTGAGTGTGTGTGTGAGGGAGAGACCGTTTTGGAGGTCTTGCTCAGGGGAAATGTCAAATGGCAGCATGTTTCCCACAGTTCTCCATTTCATTCTCCACTTGTGTATATCAACTTGTTGCTCGCTGATGTACATTTGAAATCGCACCTCATCTCAGTTCCTGATCTCATTTACGCTCTCTCTCTCTCTCGCAGTCACCTCCACTCAAGGGAAATGAATCTTGGGTTTAAAGTGAGCAGGATTCGAGCAGTGCTAGCCGGAGGAAAATGTCAGGGTGCCTTCTGCCTGAACGACTATTGACAGAAAGATCTGTGAAGCAGAAAGCAATTTAAGAAGAAAAGGGCCATTTTACTGTCAGTCTATGTCGCCGCTTCACTGCGACAATCAGCCATTATCGCTAAACACGAGTCAATGAACATGCCGCATAAACAAACAAATAACAGTGAGATGACTTTGTTAAGTTGCTTACTGTGATAAAACCATCAGAAGGGTGTTTAAATTGGGCAGTCTGTCACAACGAAATCATTCAAGCTTATAGCTACTGCGTAATGTAGTAACGCATGTAGTTCCTGCAGTAGCTCCGACAAGAAAAAGTGCGTTCGTCTGCTTAGACCCTGATGTGACGCTAAGCACTTTTCCACGTCAAAGCCAGTTTTTACAAATATGAGCGTTGGCGTGGATTTAAGTGTACGCAAACTCTAAGATCAAATCTGAGCATACGCACACAAACGAGGCCCCTAGCACCTAACAAACACTCAAAACATGTTAACATTGTGGCGATAAGTTTAGGAGATTTTTCAGATTTGAAAGTTGTTACACTATTATCTTCATCTAATCAACCTTATTTTATAATAATAACGGCACTGGATTATAGTGTTGTTAGAATAGTCTGTGTTTTGTTCAAATGAACATTGTTTTATGTGTGTCTCAGCTAGGACGGCTAAGTGGGTTTATTTGAGTTCTCTCAGACTTTTACCTTTGACCAGCAGGAAGAACATGTGGCCATGGCATTACCAAGTGCGTAGGTGCAATCGTTAGACTCCCAAATCAAAATCTATTTGAATTAGCGTCATTGCTGACTCATATAATGATCTTTTAGTTGGAATGTGTGGAGACGGGTTAGATCATGCCGCTTCACCTCACAGAGCGACGTCAGATGTTACAGCTGTGTGACGAGGGGTTTCATACAGTAACCATTGGAAACAGGAGCCAGGTAGATTTCACATTATTAGCAATACATTGGGTCAATATTTGTTCTCATTTCACAGAACAAACTTGAAAGAATGTGTGTGTCAATATACAATGACCTTCCCTCGACACACACACACAGAGGAATCAGAAGCTACAGTCATCAGGCCTGTGGGGTTGTGTGTGAGCTGATTCTCAGAGCTGATCTGTTATACTGGCTGTGTATCTGCACAGAGAATAAATGATATCTATAAACTGAAGACGACAGAAAAACAGTTATCTGTCTGTCGTACCATCGATCTAGCATTCTGTCTGGCTGTCTTTCATTCTATCTTTCCATCTATCTGGTTATATTAGTTATCATAAGTCTGTCTATCTATCTATCTATCTATCTATCTATCTATCTATCTATCTATCTATCTATCTATCTATCTATCTATTATCTATCTATCTATCTATCTATCTATTATCATCTATCAATCTATCTATCTATCTATCTATCTATCTTATCTATCTATCTATCTATCTATCTATCTATCTATCTATCTATTATCTATCTTATCTATCTATCTATCTATCTATCTATCTATCTATATCTATATCTATCTATCTATCTATCTATCTATCTGTCTATCTATCTATCTATCTATCTATCTATCTATCTATTATATTTATATCAATCTATATCTATCTATCTATCTATCTGTATGTCTATCTATCTATCTATCTATCTATCTATCTATCTATCTATCTATCTATTATTATCTATCTATCTATCTATCTATCTATCTATCTATCTATCTAACTTCTATCGTTAGTCTATCTATCTATCTATCTATCTATCTATCTATTATCTATCTATCTATCTATCTATCTATCTATATATGTTCTAGATCTATACTCTATCTGTCTATCTATCTATCTATGTCTATCTATCTATCTATCTATCTATCTTCTATCTTATCTATCTATCTAACTATCTATCTATCTGTCTGTCTGTCTGTCTGTCTGTCTGTCTGTCTGTCTGTCTATTATCTATCTGTCTGTCTGTATGTCTGTCTGTCTGTCTGTCTGTCTGTCTGTCTGTCTGATCTATCTTCAACTATCGTTCTGTCTATCGTCTGTCTGCATCGTTTATCTGTCGATGGCTCTGTCTGTCTGTCTGTCTGAATGCTACCCGTAAATCTGTCTGTCCAGTGTCTGTCGATGTCTGTCTGTCCAAACAAACATGTAGTACTGTCTGTCTGTCTGTTTTTTTCTGTCTGTCTATCTGTCTTTTTTCTGTCTGACTCACACTCTTTTGTTTCGCATCTATCTGTTCTATCTCCTGCGGTCCGATGACACACATCTTTTTCTCAATCTGTCTGGCTCTGAATCTCCCATAAATATCTAGTCTTCCCCGAAACAATGTCATGTTATTACTGGTGCTTTCCAAACAAACATGAACAATAGTACTGGTTCTTTTTGTACTTTTTTCGGCTAGTATCTCTCTGGAGTTTCTTTTTCCTATCTGATCTTGAGCACTCACACTCTGCAAATGCTTTCTCTCACATGTGTGCAAACAGTCTGTCTGACACACATCTTTTTCTCAATTGCTTTGTCAATGTCTCACAACAACTAATTGCATTTTTTCCCCCCGAAACAATGTTCTTCTCTGAACAATCAGAACCGACGAGTCTTCTTTTTCCACATCAGATTGAGTTTCTATTGATTTTAGCAAATTGCAAATGTTTTGGCACATGTGTGCAACAGTAAGTCACAAACATTTTTTGAGAATGGAGGACTGTCCACAACCCTGTGCACAACAACTAATTTGCATCAGCAAAACATGGCTTGTGTAAAAGCTATTGGTAGACAAAACCGACGAGTCAAGAATTCTCATAAACTGGTGGTGGTGTTCGAGGAAGACATAATAGAGGAAGAGGTGGAAATACAACATTTTTTGAAGAGTGGAACTTCCACAACCCTGAACTCAGCAACATGGCCAAGATTATATGTGGGTGGTGTTCGAGGAAGACATAATGAGGAAGAGGTGGAAATAAAGAAGTCAGAGTCACACTTGTGGATCATGGTTATACAATGGAAGAGGCTCGTGGTTTTACGAAGAGTAAGAGGCCGTAAGAGTAAACAGCCTAATGTAAACCACAGTTCATCAATTGTGCTAACCTCATAGGAAAACAAACCTAAATATGTAGGGAAAACAGGTAAATATGTATTTATTTATTTTTTGTTTTACAGTATGTAAAGCATTTTTTTATAAAAAAACCAATATTGTAAAGGTAAATGCAAGTCTATATGTACATTCTATAGAACCGCACAACACAACAACCTCGCGCTGGTGGCAGAGCAGCAGTATTTAACCATCAGCGAGAACAAGATATTTGCACTTGCAACATGGTCATAGCCAACAATAGCCAACATCAGGCTAAGAGAGATCAAAGTGCATCAGAAATGAAAAAATGTCTAAGAGAGATCCCAAGTATAAATTCAGAAATGAAAAAAACGTCAGCATTCCACCATAGACAGAGTTATAAATTCTGAAAAGACATCAGCATGACCACCATAGACAAGTGAAACAACTCTACAAGAAAAGACATCAAATGAGAGGAATAGTGAAACAACTGAAGGAGCTACAAGAGGTACCATTTGAGAGAGGAATAGTGAAAGAGTGAAGGAGCTGCAGTCCTGTCCAGGTAAACTATTGTAAACTTAGTGAGTTTTACTGCTGTCTAAGTGCCTGTGAGTTTTACTGAAGTACTTCTAAGATAGAAACCCATGAAGATATTACTTGAAGTTTTAGAAACCCATAAGAAGATAAAACATTTACTGAACTCTAGAATAAAAATATACTTTATTTTGTTTCTGTTTTTCTTCGTAGAGAATCATGGAGTTAGAAGGACATGAAACAACCCACATTCTTGTTTTTGTGGACGAAGCCGGGTTCAATCTGTCCAAAGGCCGGAGACGTGGTCGCAATCTCATTGGACACCGAGCCACAACTGACACACCAGGCCAACGTGAGGCCAATATTACAATGTGTGCTGACATTTCAGAGAATGGTGTGAGCACACATATTCCACACATTGGACCCTATAATACCCAACTTCTCCTGGCCTTCCTAAACACACTTTACAGAGATTTGATTCCACAACAAAAAAGAGGTATAATTAGACTACATTTGCCTAATTATGTTGTTGTCTGGTATAATGTCAGCTTCCACCGAACCAACATTGTTAGGGACTGGTTTGATGCACATGAAAGGATAACTGTGGAGTTCCTTCCACCATACTCTCCATTCCTAAATCCAATAGAAGAGGTGGAAAGTATATGATCATAGACCACATGATCAGATGTCTCTGTTGGATGCCATGAATGCTGCATGTGAGGACATCACAGCTGATCATTGCAGGGGATGGTGCGGCATTCAAGGAGATGTTTTCCCCGGTGCATGGCAATGGAAAACATCAGATGTGATCTTGATGAAAATCTTTGGCCTGACCAACAAGAGCGACAGGATGTCCACAGAGAATAATTTTTTTCATGGATGTTATTTTGTAAGAAATATGAAATACAGTAATTGGACAAGCAAGATTTCACTTTACATGTAATACATTCGTACAAAAATAAATTTACTGTATAAATACAAATGTTCATATACTTTTTTTTTCTATGTACCATTGACTCTTCTCAACAAATATGAGATTTGTTTTTATAAAAACTTAATTTCCATGGTTTGACTGTCATGGTGAAAAACAACTAAACATTTTGACCAGTGTGGCTCACACGATGACAAAAATACTTTATATTTTGGTGTCCTTGGCCAAATTACTGACGGGATAAAGTTTTGAAGCATGAATTAAATGTTTTGGGTGAGTAAATACGTTTTGCAGACATGCAATGAAGTTCTGAAGTTCCAGCAAACAGTTGTGACATTAGCACTCACAGTTTAGAGAACGTTAAGACTGTATCGAAAAATGTAGCATCTACTCTAAGAGCTGATGACGTGCTGATGGAATGAATGTGTTACAAATATGTAGCAGATAAATATCCGCTGACTTTGTCTTCCAGAAGGCCTGTTTCTGCTACAGCACCTCCACACCTGGGTAACTGCTCTATAGCCAACATGATATGATTATTAGAACAGTTTACTGTCTGTGTGTTTGTGCTTCATTTAAACATACACCTGCTCCTGCGATCAAGTTTATAATTGATTACTTCACATTTAAATCACAGCTAAACAAATCTGAAAAACAGGCAGATGGCATGCAAAAAAAGCATTTTTGTTATTACTTTATTTTATTATTTGTGTAATTATTTTATTGAGAGAGAAAATAGATGGAGTATTTGAAAATGATTTTGTGACAGCGCAGATCTTCTGGACAAGATTCGCTGTAAGCAACCCATCCTGTATTACAGATTTCACTCATTTGAAATGTTTGTGGTATAAAATCAATGTGGTATCTAAAGCAATAAATAAAGCCACATTTCATATATATTTGTATTTAAAATACATTCCAGTTTATAAAGTTTTTTTATTATTATTATTGGAACTGAGTTTTCTAGCGCTAGAAGCAAAGTCATATTTGTTAAGGTCTGTAGGGTGCGCTCTTTCCCTCTCCCTACTGAAGGAAAGGGGAGGATCTCTCAGTGTCTTCAAGGACAGCCATTGGTTTACCGGGCTCATATAAAACACAGCACATACCCCAAAAGTGAGAGGGCTGGAATTCATGCAGTTGATGTATATCCCTGCAGGGGAGGGAGAGAGTGTGAGAGAGAGAGAGATCGGGACACGGGCAAAGAGAATCCGCACCCTTTCCAGAGTGATTATAGAAAGCTGTGCGTCTTCTCCGTTGTGCGCCTCCGCGGACTTAAGCGTAAAGACAATCAATGAAGGAGAGAAGATCTATACAGAAACTGTCCCTTCAGCCCGGTATGGATCCGAGTCAGAGCCTCAAATGTAAGATCGTAGTCGTGGGGGACAGTCAGTGTGGGAAAACCGCTCTGCTCCACGTTTTTGCCAAGGACTGTTTCCCAGAGGTGAGATGCGTAAAACCTAGTGGGTGCGCAACTGCGCTTTAGATATTGCTATAGTTCTGTAGCATGTGCATTCATTTTTATATTTTAATCTCTTAAAATAGACCGGTTTAGTAATATTTACAATTTTCTTTCATGTGTCTTTTTCCTAGAATTACGTACCCACTGTGTTTGAGAATTACACAGCAAGTTTTGAGATTGACAAGCAGAGAATCGAGCTCAGCCTGTGGGACACCTCAGGTGAGTCTCAAATGATGTGTTTTGTACTACATGCATCTGGATCTTTTGGTTTTAATTGCTTTTTATAGTGCAAATATATTGTGTATACACTAAATATATACTATAGTATGGGGTCTTTAACATTTCTTATGACCCTTTGGAGGTGGATAGAGAACCAGAGCTTGGACTCCTTGTGCAAGTGTTGCATGTTAAATTTGGTCTATAATGCTATATGTATTTGACCATATCAGTGTATTAATACTGAACTGTTAGCTTCTTTAGTTTTGTCTGGAATTTATAAGTTAATATATAATTAAAAAAATGTGTTTGAGATCAAAATATAATTTGCGGACTCCCTTCAGTAGCTGTAAATTGTTTAATTGACATGCAGAGTAAATATACTATATACACTATATAATGTGAACATTGTGGCTGTTAATATATAATCCAGGCTTTGTTACAATTAAAAAATTCAGGGTTTGACCTATGCAGTGATTTTTGCTCTTAATTTAGTATATTTTATGTCAGTTTAGTTCATTTACATGCTGTTGGTCCAAAACATGTCCAGACTTGTTGTCATTCTTCATAAATCCAGTGGACATTTCATTATTTTGATGCATCAGTGTGTTGTGCGGGGTAATGATGTGATTGCTAGTGCTTACGTTTATGCCTGAAGGACAATCTTTGTTTGTTTAAGCAGTTGAGCAATTCTCGGTTGAGTCAGTACGAGAGCCTGCCAAGCGTTTAATCACACACACACACACACACACACACACACACACACACACACACACACACACACACACACACACACACACACACACCCTGCTAATACACTCTCACTCATTCCACCCATCTGTGGAATATGATCCATGGACACCTCACTTTTAAGGAATGTTAGAATGGCATCACAGGGAACGTTGCTTTAAGTGATGTTTTGAAGAAACAAATGAAACCAAAACTGCTGCCAGAGCTGGGGTCGTGCTGCAGTTCACACATTTAACAAAACCAAACAGCCGTGACCACACAGGCAAATGAGATTGGGGTCTTGACTCACTCTGTCTGAATGTAAGGTATAGGTATGTTCCCAGAGCTCACGCTTATCACCCAGGAGAGCTCAGACCTGCTGTCTGGAGGTAATCACAGGCCCTGTAAAGCATCCAGCCAGACAGACTACTTTAGACGGTGGCCTGTTTGGAGCTTAGCAGTGATCTGGGGTAAACTGCATTCAGACCCGAACCTGGGGGTTGGGTTGTTAAGTGCTGTGTGTGGTCTGAAATCTAAAGTTATGTGCTAAATATTTCCTTCACCAGTATATGTTAAGCCATCAAGCTAGGGTATGATGAGGTTTGATCAACTTTACCAGCTACGCTTTGCAGCCTGGCCAGTTAGACCAACACCAAATCACCTAAGCTGATCTTTTCAGCAGCGTCTGCAAATCTAAAGTAATTTCTTAAATGCTCCATCTGGATTCATTTATTATAGAATCTAGAATAAATTCCTAAATCAAGAACCATGTGCTAATTTGACCTGCTGAGCACAGCTGGTCACTAGCTTTTGTTATGTTTCGAATGCTCGAAGTCTAGGCTTCTTAACTAGTTTAACCAGCAAAACGTGATACTTGCGAACTGCATGGCCATGCTGGTACATTAGTTAGACCAGCACCAATCTAGACATTGCCAAAAATGGACATTTGCTAGTTTTTTTATGCATTGTAGAATCAGTCCTAGATCTAGAGAACTGAGCTTAGGTAGAGTCAAATATTCAATTTTCTCAATATAGAGTTTTCTGAAAATGAATCGTCCTAAATGTGAACCTATATCATATATCCAGGTGTTCAATTTTGAGCTGTTCCCCAAAACTTGAAGTGCTATAATCCTGAAAGAAAATCCAACATTTGGAGTCATGTGCTAAATCTGGATTGATTTCCTGAACCAGAGTCTGGAAGAACTTGCCTAAATTTTGAGCCAAACCTGTTGAAAAAAACAGCAAATGCTGGTTAGGTATGTTTTGAAGCATGGCTCATGACCAGCTTAAACCAGCTCAAACCAGCAGCCGTGCTTCAAAACATACCAAACTAGCATATGCTGGATTTTTCAACAGGGAAGTGCTAAATCTAGAGTTATTGCCTAAATCCAGAATCATTTCCTCAATCTAGAGCCATTTCAAACTCAAACTAGAGCTATATATGATGATAATTCAATGCATAGTGGTTCAGTTTGGTTTCCTGATGTAGGTACAGGAGTGTGTTCGGCTGACAGATGCGGTGGGCGTCTGCGAGCAAGACCGCCCGTCTGATGCTGGCGGTTGGATATGTAGTTAGTTGCTTGTGGGCTGTGGGCTTTCAGCCTGCTGTTCATTACAGTGTAAGTTATTGTGTCAGAGCCAGGCTCCAAGGTCTCCCCAGTGTGTGTTTGGTCTTTCCTCTCAAATGCCTAAGTCCAGGATTTAACAAGTTCAGAAAACACCTCAGCACATTCCAGATAATGAGAGCAAAAGACATGGGGACTAGGAAACCTTAGTTATTTGCCCTTGAATAATCTTAAATTCTTTGCCTTGAGTGTTTCTGAACACTCTATGAATCCAGGGGGTTGCTCCCAGAACTGCCCGAGTTTCTTGGCATCTCTTCTTTGTGCTGCTTTGTTTGCAACAGCTGCCACCCCCGTTAACCAAGAGGCTGGCTGCTCCTGTCAATGTCCACCAATCAGCTGTTGAGTCACGACCCCATTCAGCTGGTAGCATCCGTCACTGATCTGCCATGGAACCCATTGATACAGTAGAGTACATGCGTACCATTCGGAATTTAAACAGTTTGCTTCCAAAAGGGTACGACCAAGACTTTTTGTGTCTGATACAAAAGAGGGGAATATAATTGTTTCTATTTGTTTGTTTTACTTTTGATTGAGCTCAAGTCTTGCGTAACATCTTTTTTAAGACTGTTGCCCATTGTTGCGTTTGTTAAAATGATTTCCACTCACGTCAATGAAAAACCGAGTACTCTTTGGTCATTATTCCAATGTCAAAGTGCCGTTGCCATTCTGCTGCATGAATGTTTCATTAGGCTTTTCTCGTGTATATTGATTCTAGGGCTTAGTAAGTCTTTCTAAATCTGAAACCCAAGTGTGTATGTGCATGTATTGTGTGTTATGTGAAACACAAGAGGCCAAGTGTCAGGATAACACCCTACCGGAGACAAGAGTCCACATGATCTCTGATCTTTTCGATGGCCATGAGCATGTGTGTGTGTGTGTGTGTATATCCCCTGATAGCCGATCCTCCATGGAATCGTACCCCTTCCCCCAGCTCCACTCTTCCAGACACTTATTGACCAGAAACCCCCTGCAGATGTGAAGCCAGGATCTTGACATTCCTGTCTCAAAAGGTTCCTTATCCACCAGTCAGACCATGATCAATCAATATACGCACACTCTGCTTTGGGATCTTTTTGTTCCTTTTGTGAGTTGTAAGTTGTACAATAAGCATATTATTTCAGATAACTATAGTGCCAAATTCAGTCCATTGTTCCTCAAGCATCCCATCTCCTTGCTCCCCTAGGACTGGTGACGGATATGCTGTTTTAGACATAGTTCGATTGGATGGTGTCTTTGAAGGTCATCCTATCAAACTTGCCAATTCAAAGATGTCACTTGTTTGCAGCTAAATGTTTTATCAGTCTTCTTGATCAGACTGCTGAGGTTGTGGGCTGAAAGCCGGAATAGATATTTCCTTACAGAAAAGTAATTCTTTAAGCTCTACAATGTGATGTATTTTAAACTGAAACAGGCTAGTGAATGGGGAAATAATGAAATGTGTGGCTTAAAATTTGATTGGATCTTGAAAAAGTGGCCATTTATGGTCAAGAATCACTACTAACAGAGTATCTTAGAGATTTTTGGGCAAGCTATTTGACTTATAGGCTTATAGGATACCATTTGCATTGCCAAGACTTGCATAGGCAAGTACAGCTCTTCTTTGCAATATGTCAAATCAGTTTTTTTTATGAGTAAAATTATAAATGAATCTATGTAAAGTGTTTGCTAATACTTCTTAAACTTGTTTGTATGTTCAGATTATTCAATTATTTTGTAAATAATTATCATTCAGCTATTGCATGTCTCAAGACGTTGCTATCTAACCTCCTTAATCCAACCCTTGACTATTATCAGCAAGCGGAGACCTCATTATCAGCTGACCCCTGAAAACAAAACGTTCCCGGGATCATTTCAATGGGCTCCTGCTGGGACAGGCTCTCTCAGACCCACTCTTTAAAGCTGGTCAACTATTGTCAGCCGGATCATATTTCTAACCTCGACGATTTGGGCCTACATGCCTCACATTCCTGTGAGGGAAGATTTGCTCCCGTACTCCACAAAGCAGCTATTGTGCGGTGGGCCGCCAGGGAAAAAAAGCGCCATGTGAACCGTTATGTTCTCTCAAATCATTCGTACATTGTTAGTCAAGGAGAAAATTAAATTCAGGAGGCACTCATGTACTGATGTGGAGTTCTAAAATACCTTTTTGTAAAAGTTTGTAATGGTGTATTAGCAATTTTTCAAAACATGAATTAGCATCAAGGGATTTCATAGCGTAGCTTAGGGGTTAAATGTGCTTTGCAGAGAATTCTGTCTGTTTATTGCTTTGTTTTGATGTAGATTAGGAAGACATTGAGGGATCCAAGCCAAAAAACACCAATGGCCAAGAATTATTTACTGTGTGTTTGATTATATATGGTCACCACATGTTTAGAGAAGCGTTTGAACACTTGGGGAATCCATCAGCTGTCAGTATCTAACACACACACACACACACACATTATGGAATGTGTGTGTGTGTGTGTGTTTGTTAGCTATGGTGTTCCACGTGTGTGTGTGTGTGTGTGTTTATTGTAGCTTGTAATAGTTAGCTATTACCCACACTGTACAAACACACACACAGCAGGGTTTTGGTTTAGTATTGGTGACTGAGAAACAAAATAATGTTTAGAGAGAAAACTGTGTGGTGAGGTGGGAGTTGCCATAGAGAGTGTGTATATTCATGTATGCGCGTGTGTGGGTATATGTTGTGTGTCTCTCCAAAAAGGTAGAAGGCCACACTAACAAAAAAACAACTGCATCAACAACACATTTTTTTCCACTTATACTTTTCATAAGAAAATACTTTCTTATGAATACTTTTCATAAGAAAAGTATAGTACGCTAACATTTATCACCTTTTAATATGCACACTAAAATAACAAACTTCATTCAAAAGCTCTAAATTTAAAATAAGTTTCATAATTAGATCTACATACAGATGTGCTTACTAATTGACATTAAAAATTAGACCTTAAATGATTAACCTTAAAGTAATCAAACATCTGATGTGAAACAGTAAAATGATGTTGTTCTTGTTTGTTGGCCTGTAGCTGTGGTTGGAATATGAGCTGTAAAGTCCTGCATGTGTTTTCAACTTCACATTTTTCTACTTAACTTCTGGCACTGGGAATTATCTTTCGTTCAACCCCCCCCCCTCTCATAAACACCACCTCTGTCCTGGAATCTGGCACATTAGAAATGTGTTTGTCCTGTGTGGATTGTACATACCGTGTCTGGCAGAGTTAGCGGTGGGCGGGAATGCTTCGTTCTGTCAGAGTAAATCCTGGACTGTACCGTCCTCACAAAGAAAAACATCTCCAGCGTTTTAGCCAGTAGAGAAATGCTACATGTGGCAAGGGTCTAGTTATTAGCAGTGTTTGCTAAGGCAAGCATCAGTATTTTGATTTGAGTAAGGGATTTGAAGAATTATCTTGTGCTTGTGTAAATCATTATTTAGCATTGCACCAGTGTAGAGCCCTGCATTTGGGCCCGGGCCTGATGGGCCCCGATTTTTTTACGCCTCTATAGGGCTGGGCTTCGGGACAATTTTCACATCATAGTTCAGGCCTCGGGCCTGTTTTACGCTTCTTCTTATTTTTATATTTTAGACATCCATCAATTAGTGATGAAAAAAAAATTGCCGCTCTGGTGGAAACAACACGAGTCCGTGCTGCCATGACTGAGAGCGGCTCGACGGTGTTTAGAGTCAGCGCAGCTGAGGGCTTCTGCATTCAAATGCACGCAATAGACTAAAGCTTGCCGCAACGTACCAGCAAAAGTAATTGCCATGAATGTGTTCGGGGGAAATAGTAAGGAGATATTTGTATTATTTACTAATACTCTAGTGTTTTCTGTGTCAGTGTCGCAAAGATGAAGATGATGATCCTGATTCGCTATCTCCTTATTAGACGCGCCTATATAGAGAGAAGTGCAACACTGATTATGATTATAATGAAAAAGTTTTTGTTTTTGATTTATTTCAAGTTAAGTAGTAATTTAAAGCTTTCTATAGATATATTTATCATGTGTGATCTATATATCTATAGATTTTATTTTAGGGAAGTCGTGATGATTTGAGAAGGCTAAATTGATCAAACATAAGCTATGATCAGCCTGCCGGTCTGCCGCCGGCCGCTTGGTTGTTACTTTAAGAAAGAAAAAACGTATTCAATGAACAAAAAATGCTCCAAACGTTTTTCTAAATTAGCTTAATAAAAAACTAAACAAAATATAATCACTTTGCCATTACATACAAAACTGAACTATTTTAATAGCTGAAACATTAGCCGTTTTGAATAAAAAAAACTAAAAAAAGACAGACTCGGGCCGGTAATTCTGACAAGCTGTCGGACACGGGCCGGGCTAGGGCCTAAATTTGAGGCCCGTGCAGGGCTCTACACCAGTGACTGAGAACTGGAAGTGTTCTGTGCTGAGATTTTTTTTTATATATAAAAACCTATTTAAAAGCTTTATTCCTTCTGAAAGCAAAAGTGTGCATTTATGTGTAAAAGTTTCATGTTTAGTATGTCTGAAAAGGGGCTTCAGTGGTTTAAAAATTCATGAGTGCTTTCAAATTACTGTCTGTACTGCGTTGCAGAGTGAAAGTTAAATGAGGTTAAGTAATATATTGACGGCTTACAGACACACACACCATCCTTGTCTAGTTATTTGTGCATACTTCTGTTCAAGTGAACTTTGTTCTTCCTGACCAGTCCACCTTTTTGTGTTACAGGCTCCCCGTATTATGACAACGTCAGGCCGCTTTCGTATCCAGACTCTGATGCCGTCATCATATGCTTTGACATCAGCCGACCAGAGACCCTGGACAGCGTCCTAAAGAAGGTGAACGGTTTTCCAATCTGTAATAACTGATTCAGCACACTTAATGGGAGTTAAACAAGTGGTATATTCTTTGATTTAACATCCACTAAAGATGTTAGGATTGGAGTTGGGGTCTTGAAGAACATTTCTATCAACCGATCAGATTTTAGGACTGGGGTTGGGTTTTGAACAAAATAAACTTCAACTAATTAGATTTTAGGACTGGGATTGGGGTTTTGAACAAAATAAACTTCAACTAATTAGATTTTAGGACTGGGGTTGATGTCTTGAACAACATTTCTACCAATCAATTATATTTTAGGACTTGGATTGTGGTTTTGAGCAACATTTCTAGCAACCAATTAGATTTTAGGACTGGGATTGGGGTCTTAAACAACATTTGCATCAAACAATCAGATTTTAGTGCAAGGTTGGGGTCTTTTAACAACCTTCCCATCAACCAATCCAAAATAGGGCTCCAAAATGACGACCTGAGAATCTTGATGGAAGATACCTTCATGTTACAGTTTTTGATGAAGGAAATAAAAAAAAAATGTCTAAACCGCTGACGTCTGGGGCAAAATACGGGTGTGTTGCACTAAAGTTTGGGAGTTTCTTTGATATCAAATTGTAGGCTTGACCTCTCTGTTTCCTAAGTCTAATTTGGTTTTAAATGCCTTGCCTGTGATTCAGAGAAATACTTCTACAACTCCTTTGTGATCTGCCCACTCTTTGTTGCATCCCAATAAAGTTGTCCTTTGTTCAGTAGGGTTGGATATCTTCTTTTAGACTTTAAGTCTGGTGGTCAGGTGTCTGAAATGGCCTGTGGCTCCGTTTCACTCGGTTAGGGTGGGCCCCTGGTTTGATGGTATTATTCTGGTATTAACTAGACCATGTGAGTGGAAGTTCAGTCGGGTGGTTTGTCTTAAAACGGTTGAGATCTATGTCGCAGAATCGGAAATATGATCAGGCTACACGTAGGTACCTGGTGGAATAAGCGAGTGTTGTCTACCGAGACTTTGAGGCCTCTGGGAGCCAGAAGGAAGCACAAAAAGGTCATGGGAATGAGGGAATGTAGGGTGTCTGTGTTCCTGTGTGAACAATCTTATGACTGTGTTGTACACGCCTGTCTCCTGCCAGATTAAATCCAGTGATTTAATGCCACACCGACACAAAATATCCTTTGTTTGGGAAGGACAGGAATGCAGATCACCTGTAGCATTGTTGGGTAGATGCACACACCCTGAAAAACAGTCATTACAGTACAAGCTTTATTCTATGCAGGAAGCATGTCTCTTACCTGTAGCAAGGAAGATTAATACTCTTGTGCTCGT
Organism: Ptychobarbus kaznakovi; assembly: GCA_027422405.1. Classification (NCBI taxonomy): domain Eukaryota; kingdom Metazoa; phylum Chordata; class Actinopteri; order Cypriniformes; family Cyprinidae; genus Ptychobarbus; species Ptychobarbus kaznakovi. The sequence continues at coordinate 5,254,926 of CM049815.1, forward strand.
GAAAAAAAAGGGATGGGATGGAATGTTATATGCTTAGAGAATTGGAACAGGAAACACTTGTTCTTGTCTTTTGTCCTCTCTCAGACAGGGATGGATCGAGGCCAATTGGTTTCATCTTTCCCTTTTGGTTTTGTCTCTTTCTCTCACAGTGGAAAGGGGAGATCCAGGAATTCTGTCCCAACACAAAGATGCTGCTCGTCGGATGCAAGTCAGACCTTAGAACGGACCTCACGACTTTAGTGGAGCTGTCCAATCACAGACAGACACCGGTGTCATATGATCAGGTGAGCGGTTCTCATAAACTGCTTTTGCAATTTGGTTGGATGCCAGTGAGACACTCAACTTTTGGTTTGATATATAACACCAATCTTATTAATTTACCAGTAATTACGTTATCGGCAAGGGCAGTTCGGCAACATTGCAATGGTTTAGGTTCCTAATCTAATCCCTGCATTAAATGTCGGAATGATAAAAAGCTAAATCTTCCAGACCACAAAGCTAAACTTAATTCTGATGAAATTGCAAGTTTGTTGGTTTAGTTTCATATTAAAACTCATTATCCTCTCTTTCCCTTTTAGGGTTCGGCTATGGCTAAGCAGATATCCGCACCTTATATCGAATGTTCCGCAGTGCAGTCAGAAAACAGTGTGCGGGACATTTTCCATGTGGCAACATTGGCTTGCGTAAATAAGAACAACAAAAACATCAAGCGCAACAAATCGGCACGCTCCACCAAACGCATCTCGCATATGCCCAGTCGACCAGACCTAGCTACCGTCGCAACAGACCTACGCAAAGACAAAGCAAAGAGTTGCACGGTAATGTAATGCAAGGTGTTCGGGGGAAAGATTCATTCTGGGAAATGGTGAGGGTGGACTGTGGAAGCAAGAAAGGTCTGGAATTGCCTCCAAAGGCAAAGCAAAAGTGGAGAGTGGAGTTGCTTGATGTCCCTGAAGGTCTCTCCAGTTTTAGGGTTACAATTCTTGTTGCCAGAACTTAACAAGCTTGTGGACGTAAACCCATATTACGGTCCCAACCACCTCTCCTAAACTTATCCACTCAGCAGGAGGATGTCACTACCCTCTCGGCCAATGGGAGGCCTTCCTTCCTGCTCCTGGATGTGAAGCTGCTTCCTCTCCGGAGGATTCCTTTGGAAGCTTCTCCTGCAGGAAAGGAAGGAGGAAGTAGAATCCCATAACCATTGAGTCCAGAGTTCCTCTGAGCTTTGGCTCGCAGCTATTTTTAAAAGATGCACGTTTCGGTTGGTATTAACAGTCGCACGACGGAACAGCGAAGGGGAAGATGTTGGATAAAGACAACTCTCGCTTCTTTCGTTTTTGAGTCTGTACAGCTAAACGAGGATATGAAACGAGAGTGTATCACTGTGGCTACGGATCACTTCCTCCTTCGATCCTCCTCGGTCTGTTTTGTTCCTTCTGTAGCCCAAGAGCACGAGTTTGTGTGTGTGCGTGGTTTTCATTTTCTTATGCTAAGCTCAGCTAAAACTGTCACCGTGGATACGCCGCTGGTATATTTTGAACTCCTCATAATCACATTACGGCTCATTAGGATTCAGAAAAAGAAAAACCAAAGAACTGGAAGGTTTTCAAGTCGGCTGACTCAATGTTTGAATTTCTGAAGTGCATGATGGATGTGTATTTGAGGGCTTTTGGTCAATCAATGAGAATTTCTTTCACGGTTCTGTAAGAACATGGTTCCGCTTGCCTTTACAGACCAGGTATATGGAAGTGCAAATACGACCTTTGAGAATTGACCTGACCATTTTGTATTCATTTGCATCCGGTTTATCCCTGAAGGGCATTCACACTGACAGCCATTTGCAGTGACAAAGCATCTGGAAGTCATTCATTTGCAATGAGGCTTGGTGATTTGAGGCCAGACTGCTTAGAGTTCAACGTTATGCAAATCTGGAACAATACTTAGGGTGGGACTCTTTAAAAAAAATATTTAAACTGTGCAAGATGCAACATAATGGCCAAAGATGTCTTGCTGTATTAGTATCAGGCTAACAGCTAAAGCACAGTACACTGTTAACATGCTAATTTAAGCACTACTGCTAAAATATCATGATTGTAACATATTTCAAAGCTAAATTAGTTAAACTTACTAAACAATCAGTCGTTTTTTTTGGACAACTGATAATCAAGACCAAACAATAAATATTAGAAATCAATAGTACAGCGAGTTGGTGACATCCAGCGATATTAATTTCTGTCAGTGTGAATGCTGCATACGAATAACATCACTATTGTCGTAACAAATAATTGTTTAACACTATTAAAATAGCACAAAACTAGCTTTTCGTTGTAAATCATCTTTATCAGTAAAATGTTACATGAACATTTGTGCCTTTTCTGACATCTGTGAAATTTTGTTTAAGCACAATTGTTGAAATAATGAATAAACAATCAAATTTAAGGTCACATTAAATCTGCACTTCTGTCTGCCCAGTCCAGGAAAAAAAAAAACAGTTTTTAGAAAAAAAATTCTCTCCTTTCTCTACTAAACTATGCATTCTGCTTCTGAACACATGCGAGATATTGAGAAAAATGACTAATGCACATTCTTTCTCTTTCAAAACAAAAACATATGTTGTGACTCAGTATATTGCCTTGCAGAGCCGTGGGGGAAAATGCGTTTCAACTTTGTAGTGCTAAAAGTTTCTCAAAACAAAATCTTCAGAAGTTTGAAGCTAGCTGCAAAGTCTCTTTGCTGCATGTTTGTAGTTGCACTTTTCGTTAAAACTTGCGCAAAACAAACAAAAACTGTCTTTTTTTACATTCGTTTTTAATGGGTCAGATAGAATTTCGACTGTCACACAATTAGTTTTCACATAGGCAGTATTAAACCGTTTTGGTGTGTAAATGTTGAGAAATGTGTAGGTGCTGTTAAAAACAAAATGTTTCCTAATGTAGGATGTCTGTAATTTTGTCAATGCCTTCTGTGTGTGTTGAGGTCCATGTATGTCTGTTTTTGTTGATGTTGCCATAATATTTATTGAATTATATATATTTTTTTCCCTTATAAATAAATGAAACAATAAATTGAAAATGGATCTTTTTGTTCTGAAATCTTATCAATTTGCATATATAATTTTTGTTTTCATTTTTAAATATATTTTTTATAAATATATGATATTCATAAAGCCGGCAGATATTTTTCATGCAGTTGAGATTCATTGTCTCATTCCTAATGACTCATCTAATTGCCTTGGGCGTCGTTTCTCTTCCTGTGTGTTCCTCAAATTCATTCATTCAGTTTCGGGTCATTTCCCCCTGCGGAAGGAAGTGACCTTCAGATGACCTTCACCCAGCCCTTTCCGGAGCCTCCATTCATAAACCCCACAGGCCTACAGCTCAGAGCTGTCTGGCTTCATTTTACTCATTGTGAGTGGAAATATGGCCATGATTTCGCTCATCTTATTTTTGTATTGCGTATAAGTCACCCTGATTCAAAGAGGAGCGCTTTACCTTGTTCTTTACACATTTATGCAATTCGAAACATTAAGTGTGGCTTTCCTGAGACAAATATGGCATCAAATAGTCTATATGCAAACACTATTCAGCTGAATATGAAAGCTGTGGTTCACGTATAGAGATACCACATCGACAAGCTCCAGTCAAAGCCAGAATTTTATCTTTTCTCCTCACTGTCATCTTCTCTTTGTGTGAATCCAGACTAAACACACACACTTTTTTTACTGTCAAGAGCATCAGGCGATATTTTTGCTTCTGACTGACAGCTATGGCAGAGATAAATCCAGACAATTACAAACACACACTGTGGCCCTGATTAATTGTGCGAGTTGTGAAAGTGCTTTGTTGTTACGCTGAGACAACGCTGAGAGAAAGTGATTCATTACAGCAGCGTCTGACTGGAACACACATTAATAGTGTTTCCTTTACGCATGATAGCTCATATATCACACAGAAACATGGAATAAATTCACACAAAACATGATGAATGATAACACAGGCCTGTCAGATGGCTGTTTTTGTGCTATAAACAAAACCAAAGACAGTTGTGCTGAAAATCTCATTCGGCTGCCAACAGTGACGGTATAAGATAGTAATATTTTCATACCTTTACACGGAAGGCCTACTGTAAAATCTGCTGGATTAAATTTCTATATATTTTTCAAGTTACAATTTATCATTTAAATTTGTGTACTTATGTTTAAATGAAAATTATATTTAGTTTAAAAAAATCATATAATTAACCTACAATATCATATTTTGCACATTTTTTTATTTATATAACTTAATTTTTTTATAATTTTATATACATAATGTTATATATCATTTTATAATGTAATTATACAATTTGATTTGTTATTGTTAAAACTAAAAACTTTTCGTCATTTGAAATAAAATATATATATTATAAGAAAAACTTTAACTTAAAAACTTTATAAATTCGATTTTTTTTCCTTGACAGCTAACTGAAATAAAATAAGTCTAAGATGAACTAAAAATGACTAGAAGAACTAAAACTGAAATAAAAATAAATGTAGGGCTAAATAGAAATATAATATATCAAATGATAACAGCACATAAAATTACTAAAACTAAAAATATAAAAAAGATAATTCACAATACTAATAAATACTGTAATAGTATATAAATAATACTAAAGTAATAGTTTAATTTATAATATTTTTATATAAAAAAATTGATTAAAAATTATAAAATACAAATATGTTAATTATAAATATTTCAAAATAAATGTACTGTATAATAAATACTATACTGCACATACCAAGAATACCATGGTACAGATTACACTGTAATACCATTGTACTTTTTCCAAGTGCTTGAATGATTACCATATTCATGTACTGTGGTATTAATATATTCCCAGGTATTTCAAGGAATATCATGATATTACGATATTATAATGATATTCATTAAGTCCAATAAACAGGGTATTTCCATGGTACATGTAAACATAATCATGAGACTACCATGTCTGAAAAACCACAATATTACCATGGTACTGTTAAGGGGTGTTCGCATAGGCAAAAAATAATAATAATAAACTTCCCAAAATCACTAAGAACACCTTAGAACTCCTGCTGTCAAAGGATTAATCACGATTAATCACATCCAAAATAAAAGTTTTTATTTATATAATATATGGGTGTGAACTGTGTATATTTATGTATGTCTATAAATACACATACATACAGTATATATTTAGAAAATATTTCCATGGATATATTTATATTAATATAATTGATATTATATATAAATATTTTAAATCTATAAACACAACATATTTTTCTTAAATATATACATGCATATGTGTGTATTTACAGCACACACACATATATTATGTAAACAAAAACCTTTATTTTGGATGCGATTAATAGTTTGACAGCACTACTTAGAAGAACACATCAAATTTCTTCAGAAAATAAAATCTAGTTCTACAGTAAATTTTAACATCAGAAACTTACACACATTTTAGAGTTGTAGCTTTAGCCAGCCTGCCCAAATAAGCTAGCTGAGCTGCAATCGTATCTGTAGATGTTTCGAGTAAGTGTGTATCTCTGGCGCGTGTTTTCTGGTTGACCGGATGCTCTAGTCTAGTCTAATGTGTGAACACGCGGCTGCAGTCAAGGGAAATGTCAGAGACGGTGAACAAGGCAGATTCGATAACAAGAACCATCAATGTGTTGTGTCTGGTCTGGGTTTTTGTTTTCTAACACCTCTGAATATTTGACGACATATTGAAATGAACGGCTTCTGGGTTTTAATGGCGTGTGTGCTCAGGTACCCGTAAATGTCACCGCCGTTGTTCTCACATTTTGCATTAATCGACCAAGGTTACTGTACGTGACAAATGAAATGTCAAGCAATATGTAGCGTTCAAAACATCTCTGGATGAATTGCGTTTCACTCTTGGGTGACTCCGGAAACTCAAAACCATTTAGCACTTTGGGATTCCAGCAAAAAAAATCAATACGTTCGGGTCTGAACCTCTTTGTACGTGTTTTATTGCTTTTGTGGGGTTAAAGGTCACACGTGTGTGTGTCTCAGACAGGATAAAGTGTTATAATTGGGTTCATATTGAAATATAGTTGTTTGTACAGCTATTCTGAGACACGTATGTGGTAACTTCTATAGAGACGGTTGTGTGAATTCACACGCATGGCTTTAACACCTGTCAGACAGGGAGGAAATTAAATCATGTCCCACCGCTGGAAACACAAACACCTAAACGCACATACAGCGCTGATAAGACAGGCACTAATTGAAATTCCGTTCTTAATGGCCCCTAAGTGCAGATCAGCAACAGGCCGCACGGGTGATTGACTTTTATTGTCTGTCTTGACCCGCCTAACCATGATGCCTTGAGGGAAAGAGGCTAGCAAGACTTCCATGAAATAGCTCAATTCCTCATCTCCAGAAGCTGCTGTGACATGAGTTTTGTTTTGTTTGGACATTTCTATCATGTTTTGTTGTGGATTTGTTTGCTTGGAGACAAAATTGTTTATTAGAACAGTTGCATTCAATGTGTCGCTCAAGTCAAACTAAGTATTACAAATCTGAGAGAGCAGGTAGAACAGATAATAATATATTATTGTGCCAATTTAAAAAAAAAAAAAAATGTTTCAAAATAAAACCACAACAACAGATATCTAAAACTGATTGTCATTCATCGCAGTGGCTCAAATCTTATGAAACTGTTCACTAAAAAGATTTGTTCACTGAGCAACAAATTTATCTGAAAGTTTGCATATTTAATTCTGAACATTCTTTTTTTGTATTGCACGATTTAACCTCAGAATTATGATATAAACACAATTATGAGAAAAAAATAATAATTTCAAGATAATTCTGAGATTAAAAGTTTTTCATTAGTCACAATAAAAAAAAACGCAATTCTGAGAAGAAAAGTTTAACTGTGAGATATAAAATCACAATTGCGAGAATTGTGAGATAAAAGGTTGCAATTACCCTTTCTATATTTTTGTATTCCTTTGCAGAAACAAACTTTTCTGACTTTTTCTTGTGATCGCAAGTTTATTTCTAACAATTCTGAGTTTATATCTCAGAATTGTGAGAGAAAAAGTCTGTATTATAAACCCTTATGAAAATTAATCATGGTTTTACTACAAATAAAACCAAAAAACATGGTTACTATAGTTAAACCATGGCAATCACAAATGAACCATCGCACTGCTACATTCAGTGCCGATAGTGCCGATCATGGGGGGAGGGGTGTGGTTGAAAGAATGGATGAAACACACTTGTCTGCGTTTCACTCCATCTCGAATCGCGCTCGCGGAAAGCGCTCGAGAAACAGTGTCTCTTCCGCGGTTCGGGTTTTTTGTGTCTCATGCAAGAGACTGTACGGTGTTCACGTTACATGATTTGACTGATTTTTACGTAGAGAGGGTGACAGCGCACCGCATTAAAATAACTGATCATTCATGTTTTCATAACCACTGGCCAACTTCAAAACAAAACTAAATGAAAACCTCTTTGAGAGGCACTAATAATATATAGTTTAACCATGACATTTGTAGTAAAACTGTGGTTTTACAAATAGTAATCAATACACAAAAAAACATGGTTAGTACAGTTTTACAGTAAAACTTTTACTATAATAAAACCATGATTAATTTTCCTAAGGGAAAACTCGAGGAAAAAAGGTCTGAAATGTGAGACACAGAGTTGTGAGGAAAAATGTCAGGATTGTGAGATAAAAAGTAGCAATGACGTTTTTTGTTTTATATTCCTTGGCCAGAAATATGCTTGTTAATTTCCACAATTCTAACTTTTTTTCTTCTTCTCAGAACTGGGAGTTTATATCTGACAAGTCTGAGAGATGTGAGAAAAAAATTGTGAGATATAAACTCAGAACTGCTAGAGGAAACGTCAACAATTTTAAGATAAAAAAGTTTTCCTTTTTTATTTTTTCATACAGATTCAAGACACAGCCTTGGTGAACCAAAACATGTCATTTTCCAATCACAGCAAAGAGGAAGTAGCCATGCAGTACATCCAACCAATGAAAACGCTCCCTCAAAACCCGTGCTCAAATGCTATTGGTTGTGTCGCCAAACACTTCATATAGTCAGTCACAATATGACCGCGACGATGCGTTCACTCAAAAGATTCACGAACAACAAAGGAAACGCTTCTAATACGCGGTATTAACGCGAAAGCTGCCCTGAAAAGATTTTTCAGATTCAATGACAGCATCGCATTCAAATTTGATTGAAATCAGGTAAGAGTCAAGCGTGATACACTGGCTTTGTATGACGACCATGTAGACTTTCAAAACAATAATTTAGGAAGTTATATTTCAGTTAGGATGCTATATAGGGAAAAGACATCAAGGCAGTTCACTAGGTTTTGAAACGGTGATTCTTCCCAAGGTATTGTCTCACAAGTGTTAGAAATGTCACTTCCTATTCCGTGTCCCTGTAACCTAGACCACACACACACACACACACACACACACACACACAAGATGCAGGATCAATAGATGATGTCTGCAAAGCTTTGTTCTGTAAATCCTGAGGCTGAGAGAATCAGTCATGCACAGCTGCAGAATACAGACAGAAAGGAAACAGACAATATCCACGGTGTGTGTGTATTAGTGTGTGTAGATTTGTGTGATCAAAACCTCTGAACACAAAGCAGAACATCTACCTGTACAATTAAACGCTCACAAAGATTTTCAAAGGCAGATGATGAGCGGGACAGTTTACATTTCTCATGAGTGCGTGCGTGTTTATTGTGCGCATTTTGTATTAGTACTGGGAGTTATAACATCAAAGATGCGCGCGGCCGATCCCTCGGCCTCAAAGCTCATCCTGCACTCGCATACAACATTTAATTAAGTGATTTTCTTTTGAAATGATTAAAGAAAAGACGGGTTGATAACGTTTTGATCTTGAAACTGGAATATTGACATTAGTTTTCTGTATCCACCTTATTCTTCAACCGGGAGGTATGCCTATGGGCGAGACTTCCGGGAAGAGAAGAAAAACAAAAGTGTAGTAAACGGTAAAAATGTTTGCATTACAAACCAATGTGTTCATAATTAAGATAATGCATTAAAATAATATGGTAAGACACCAATTTGCTATATAAACTAAGCAGCAAAACGAGCAGTTTTGTACAGCAATAGAAAAGCTGGAAGCGAATGAGACCGGAAGCAAGACCCATACAATTTACAAATGGCCGCGCACATTTTTACGTGAAGAATGTGGATATATCAAAAAAAAAAAGTAAGGCGCTGCTTTCTGGAATACTTGAATCTGATTGGTCAAGCATACTGCTGTCATGATGCTAAAATATATAATTTACTGTTATCATAGGCAACTGATTTCCAAGTTTCATGTCTCTCATACGCTCAGTGCTCGTTCTTCTTACATAATAAACAAGTTTCAAATAAAAGCAAGCTGAAAGTAGCTGGCTTTAGCTGGTCTCCCAGCCTGGCTGAGCTAGTCAAGCTGGTTTTAGCTGGTCGGTCAGCTGGTCTACTGGTCTGATGGCTAAGACCAGCCTGACCAGCTAAAGAAGTGGTCAAAACCAGCTATGACCAGTCTAGATAACCAGCTAAAACCAGCTTATGTTGGTTTTAGCAGTTTTTCTTCAGCAGGGTGTGATAATGTACATTCAGGACCGGCCATTATCGCAAACAAACCTCTTCAGAGTAGGGATGGCAATCGGTAGGAAATGGTTTGATTCACTAAAAAGAACCGACTCATTTGTGCGGGACTCAATCTACAGTGGTAGCCTAATTCTGTATGTATTTGATTATTTTTGAAGAACAAGCTCATAAGAAACATTCATTCTGGACTGGAATTACAGTGGTTGCCCTTTTGATTCCATAAGACACATCTTATAATAATCATAAGTCCGGGAATCAGACTACACTGGTCACATGGTCTTAGTCTATGCTTTTGATTAACTAAAAAGAACCATCTCAAAAGAGTCATCCATTCAGGAATCAAACTATGGTCACACTATATTAGATTCAGAAACCGAATAATAAGAGTCATTCATTTAGGAATTGGGCTTCACTTGCCACGCTATAGGATTTAGCTAATATTTTTGTTGGCAAAACTGAGCACAAACAGAATTATTGCTTAAATTAAAATACAATATTAAAGCACAATATTAACTTTTTAATTTACTAAACTGTTGTATAAAATCACATTTGCATTCAGGACAAACCGCACTTGTGTGACATTGCTTATATGATAAAAATATAAGACAAAATCTCATACAGGAGCATTTTTGCCCCAATGAATTAAAATTCATTCATTTATTAGACTGCAATAGTTAAGTTATGTTTTTGATTCACCAGAAAGAATCATAAGAGTCATTAGATTAGCAATTGGACTGCAGTGGTCATGCTGTATGTTTTTGATCCAAATAGGCCTACCAGATCATATGAGTCATTCAAGAATTGGACTGCACTGGTCTTGCTGTATTTTTGTTTCTATGAAAAGAACTGGATCAGAGTTATTCATTCATTTAGAGATGCGAACATGCGACACTAGTTGCACTGTGTCATTCATTTTTTCGAATCACCATCAAAACATGCATCCAAACTTCGGATTAAAAAATTATTCCGTGATTCCGCCCGCATTCCGCATCGGAATCAAGGTTATATTTGGAGGTGTTTTGCAACTTCAGTGTAGTGGATTGTGATTTATTGCAACTTCAGCAACGTCTGCTGCTGCCTTACCTTTGAGAGACAACTGATGCGTGATCACTGACGCAGCTCCAGTTAGCAAGTGCTTTCGGTGTGAGACTGCCTTCAGTTTTCCGCGTTGATTGGTCGGACTCGTGACTCCCTACATAAGATGAGCGGTGGGCGGATTGCTCTAGGCCACAGAGTGTTGAGCTCAGACAGGCTGCATCGAGCCAAATAGTGCATTTAAAAATGAAATAATTTCACCTGTATTATTTATTCACCACTAAATAATGTCACCTGTAAATAGTATGTTTGTTTGCATAAAAAAATAATAATAATAAAAAATTCTCGGCAAATCTGTTTTGAAAATGGCCGATATCGATAATCGTAAAAATGCTTAATATCGGCACCGATAATCGGCCAGGCCGATAATCGGTCGACCCCTAGTCAAAACTCTATCAGAGTAGGCTATTTTTAGTACGATATGTCGTTTGCATCAGTGGAAGACTTAAAGCATGCGTGAGAATTAAAGGTATAGTTCACCAAAAAATGAAAACTGTCATTAATTACTCACCCTCGTGTTGTTTCAAACCCGTAAGACTTCCGTTCATTTTCAGAACAGAAATTAAGATATTTTTTATGAAATCTGAGAGCTCTCTGACCCTCCATAGACAGCAAGGGTCCTTACACGATCAAGGTCCAGAAACGTAGCACGGATCCATGTGACATCAGGGGTTCAACCGTAACTTTACGAAGCTACGAGAATACTTTTTGTGTGCAAAAGAAAAAAAACTTTATTCAAATTCGTCTCCTTCGCGTCACTCTAGCGCAGCGGTTCTCAATTCCAGTCCTCGCGCCCCCCCGCTCTGCATATTTCGTATGTTACTCTTATCGCTTCAGATGTTTGTTCTATTCGAACGCAAGTGCCCTGCGAAGTGGACATCACAGGATATTCTGCCATGATTCCAGTTCGAAGCGAACGTATATATTCCATTCAAAGTGCATTGAAGTGTGCAAGACGTGAATTAAAATTGTATATATTTACAGAGGTATATGATGTCACACTCGTCCGTGCGTGAAGACGTAGCGCAGCGCAAATCCATGAATGAATGTTCCGAAAAAGTAAACTTCAGCGGATTTCCCTGCTCAGGGAGTAGGGAGCAATGGACAAGGGAATGGACCCTGTGTAGGGAGCAATGGACCCTGTGTAGGGAGCAATGGACCCTGTGTAGGGAGCAATGTCAATGGAACACAGTTCAGCACGGAGCGCACTTCTAACAAGCTGATTATCTGAATCAGGTGTGTTAACAAAGAGAGACATGCAAAATATGTAGAGCGGGGGGGCGCGAGGACTGGAACTGAGAACCTCTGCTCTAGCGCCATTTTGGAGAATATCCGCTGGACGGAAACTGCTTACGATCTTCTGTGTTTTAGGCGCACAGCGGATGCGCTGTTTTCGTTCAAATTAAAGTGTAATTATATGTAGAAGACGTATTCGTGTGGTGCGGCTGACACAGAAGAACGTACGAAATTTCCGTCCAGCGGATATAATCCAAAAATGGCACTACGCTGAGGTAGAGGAGACTAATTTTTTTATAAAGTCATTATTTTTGTTTTCTTTGCATACAAAAAAGTATTATCGTAGCTTCGTAAAATTACGGTTGAACCCCTGATGCCCATGGATTATTTTATCAATCTCCTTGCTACGTTTCTGAGCCTTGATCGTATAAGGACCCTTGTTGTCTATGGAGGGTCAGAGAGCGCTCAGATCTCATAAAAGATATCTTAATTTCTGTTCCGAAGATGAAAGGAGGTCTCACGGGTTTGGAACAACATGAGGGTGAGTAATTAATGACAGAATCTTTGGGTGAACTATACCTTTAACGGAAAAGGAACCAGTTCTCGGCTTCTAAAGGCCGTTCACACCAAGCACGATAACCATAAAGATATAGTTGTAAAAATCATTCTCTATTAAAGAATAGCAGAGTCCACTCCACACCACAGTTATAACGATAAAGGCACAGAGAAACGATATCGTTGGAATCACTTTCAGAATGATTTTTTTCAGGTAATGAACGATAAAAACATTGACACACAATCAGAATCCATCCTGCTATAACGAGCTTGAGAATTTAAAGCGGCAAACAAGCGTGCACTGAGAAAAAACAGACGATATCATTATCATGGATGATAATATTGTTATTTTTATAGTTATCTTCATAGTTATCGTTCTTGGTATGAATGGGGCTTAACTCTGCTTCAGAGTCATGCGACGCCTCTCCGCCTCACATTGGGATTTATTTTGAGTTAATGACTAACCGGCTGACTACATGATCCCTTCCGTGAGTCATTGCTTGTGTTTATGTATCTGACTGAAGACAATACCTTATTTCACGCTGGTAAACACACACTGTAGATTACAGAGGATGAAGGCCGCCATCATTAGCTCACACACAATGGTAAATGTTCTCACAGCGGGCAGTCAGTTGACCATATGCTGAAGCCTCCGCCTTTTGCTCTGGCCACACACACATTCACTCTCACTCTTCATCTCTGCCATCTGCTCTGCTCTTTGGCCTCTGCGTGCGAGAGATGTTCACATGTATGAGGCAGGCTGATACACACCTGTCCCGCTACTGTGAACATTAGCATTGTGACTCTCAACCCAATCACACTCCTTCATGCATCATTTCAGTTCCGTTCGATTGTTCACTTTGTCATTTTAATAAGGAGTCAATTAATTATGCTTCGATTGTGCATTCGGAAAGCACAGTTTACATTTGAGTGTGTGTGTGTGTGTGTGTGTGTGTGTGTGTGTGTGTGTGTGTGTGTGTGTGTGTGTGTGTGTGTTGTGTGTGGTCTTCATCTTAAAGGTCATGCTAATTTGTTAAAGGGTGGATATGCAAAATTTCTATATAAATAATTATCACAATACAAACAAATCGTAAGTCTTAGTTATCTTTTTTGTAGTGCTGTCAAACGATATAAAACGATATAACGTGATATATGTATGTGTACTGTGTATATTTATTATATATAAATACACACATACAGTATATATTTAGAAAATATTTACATGTTTATATATTTATATTCTTATATTTAATATATACACATAACATATTTTTCTTAAATATATACATGCATGTGTTTGTATTTATGCATACATAATAGGGCTGTGCAATTAATCGCATTAATACATAATATACACAGTATACACACACATTATGAAAACATGAACTTTTATTTTGGATGCGATTAATCGTTTGACAGCACTATTTTTTTCAAATGTAATTTCTAACAATTTCTTAAAAGTAAAATGAATTGTTAACAAAGTAATTTTGATTTAAAGAAATTGCAAGTTTTTTTAGGATAAATTTGATGTAGTTTGTAGTCATTATTATTATTACTAAATATTATTTAAATTAATTTAATATGTAGCTTAAAAAGTAGAACATAGTTCGAGCGACACCAACGTCAAAATTTGTATTTCCCAAAAAATTGTAAATATTATTTAAGGATACGTTTTGGTGTAGTTTGTAGTCATAAATATTTGTATTACTTATTATTATGTTAATGAATAAATATTGTCTTAATTTAATAATATACATTGTTTAAATTAGTTTGTATTCATTATAATTAATTATAATTTGTATTATTAATAAATACTATTTTCATTTATTTTATTGTATAATATACATTCCTGTAGCTGGAAAAGTAGAGCATAGCGATAGCATCGCCAAGGTCATTGTTTTTTTATTTTTAATGAAAGCATGAACTGAAACAAAAAGGTTCACGTTAAATGCACTAATGGTAATTTAAAAGTGTCCAAGTTCTCATTTAGATACACTGGATAGATAAGTTAAGTAGTTAGATAGTGAGACAAGCGTGTGTGGTTCTTAAAGGTCATGCTAATTTTACGATGACTGAACATTAATCCTTTGGGGGAATCGAACCGTGTATGTTTATGTCTTGATATTTGCTGATGTGACCGTGTGTAATTATCTGAGAGGCTTTCTTTACCCTTCTTTACTAAACTAATTAATTTCTGAGGTCGTATGTTGGCATGTGCGTGTGATAATACCAGTGGCTTTTCACTAATGACTCAATTAGTGAGGAGTCTCTTATCATAATGGGATCGGTGTAGAGAGAAGAATTCCCGGGGCAAATATCACAAAGCCTGTCAAGAACATGTCCGGGGTCATATTTCATACCAAAAACATAAGACAAATTATAAGTCATTATATTTTGCTTAAAGAAAACTGTGGACTATTATGAGGTTTTTGCATTGTGATATTATTTTTGTAATAATTAAGCATATTTCTTCTCCAAATTATCACAGTATTATTTAAATGTTTATAGTATTTATTAATATTTTGAATGAGCTTTTATTTGTATATTTTCAGCTTTCTTTAACTGCTTTAGTCATTTCGTTATGTGCTTTATTTATTTCTTTAATTTTTTTTACATGTTTTAGCTAATTTATATTAAGCTTTAAAAAAAAATATTTCAGTTTTAGTGTTTTTAATATTTAAACTCGGATGCCAAGGCAACATTGCTAATTTTTAAGATTTTTGTTCATTTCTTTTATATTTTTCATCAAATATCTATCTTTTTATTTTATTTCAGCTTTTAGTTTGAAACTGTTAAATGGAATACATTTTTGATAGTTTTAGTTAACAAAAATTATGCTGAATTCTCATTACCATAATGTAAAACAATCTAATTTTCATATCCATCATATCCATAAAGTATATATACATCCAATACAATAGTATTTTAAATTGAAAATAATTGTACTAAATTAATATACTAATTTAAAGATTCTAATTTGTGTAATACATTTTATTTTAATATGTTTGTATATAATAAAATATGCCATTGAATAGTTCTATTTTATTTAATTTCAGCTTAATTTCATTAAATGAAAATGATTTTTTTATATTTAATACAACACTGCATTTTTATTACCATAATGTAAAAATATGATTCTCATTATAACTGCAATGCAAAAAACTATAATATATAAATATACAAAAATATATATAAAATATATTTTATAAAAGTATTTATACATCCTAGTAGTATTTGTTGTAATTCTTTCAATTAATGTAGTATATTTTATGTGAATATATGCAGTATATTTAATTAAAAAAAATCACTGTTGAAAACAATGGAATTTTACATTTTTTTGAACATATATTTTTTTTAAATGTCAGCGTTATTTCAATTAAATATTATTTTTTTTAGCAGTTTTAGTTTCAGTAATAGTGCTGTCAAACGATTAATCGCATACAAAATAAAAGTTTTTGTTTACAAAATATACATGTGTATTCTGTGTATTTCTTATTCATCTAATAAACGTACATAATTGTATTCCTCATTCTTAACAATGATTTTGACAATATTTTGTATATATTTAAACTTCATGTAGGTTATATTGCATTTTATATTAGGCATATAGCATGGTGTATTTTTATTCGTTTTGTTAATAAAAGTAAAAATGCGACGGTGCTTTTATAAGTTAGTGCATTTAAGCAAAGGAACTAAAAGGAACTAAAAACAAACTGCTTGACGCCGATTGCTGCTGATATGTAAAGTCAAAGTAAGATGCACACAGTGCTTACAGGCTATTTAAAACCTAAGGAAACAGAGAAAAGAGGGAAAACTCAGAATCAGTGATACCGTTAAACAACACGTCGATTAAAAAGTTTCCTCACCGTCACAACCCTAGATTGCGATACGATATATTGCGATACAATACGATACTATAAGCAAGGCGTACTATTGGGATATTTCTTATTTTAGGAATAGGATATATTTTTAGGAAAGCTGTCATTAAGAGCGCACCACTATATGCAAACCATAGCGATAAATAAATACAAATTGTTTGACCAGAACACACTGGGATCTGCATTTGCAATAATCAGTTCCTGTAACATTCAACATTATTGAACCACTTTGTGTGCAGTACGAGTCAAGGGGGGAAATTTTAAGTGCTTGCAGGATTCTTTTGTTAAATGTATGTATAAAATTTATTTCATAAAAAATACCATATATATTTTTAGACCCTGCTTTAAAGGTTCACACTTCAGTTTAAGTTTACAATTGTAATATAAAATTTCATAACATTTGATCTGAACAAAAAATTACATCTGCTTAGTATCAATGAAAAATAAATAGCTTGCAGGATTCCTAACGAAAACAAAACAATTGTAAAACAATAAAATAAATACAGAAGTTGAACATTCTCGGAACCTTTCAACTAGTGCTGGGCGGTATGACCAAAAATGTATATCACAGTATTTTTTTATTATTGGTTTCAGGTATATGACCATGCATGAGGGTGTTAATCACATTTTCTACTGACTGAGGAAAAACTGCAGTAGATTGACTTAGAATGCCATATTTTAGTGTCATGATGAAATATTGTAGAAAAAGTCCACACTAAATACAAGGGTTAAAGCAAATAAATATTTAGACTGAAAATCTTTCCTCGGCCAAACCCCATTCCACAGCAATACGGCTACAGTCACACACAGTTTAAGAGCGGTGAATTAGGAGCGCTTGTCCTCCTAATTAATTTAGGAGTACCTTCTGATCAATAAAAAAAAATCTGATAAAAAATTAGCCTTCCGAATACGAGGTGACATTTGACTCCTTAAAGTGACTTACAGGGGTATTTTATTTTTACCTTTGCAATGGCATAATTTTCATCCACTTCATTAAAAAAATTATGCAGATTGTTTACAATATATCACATTTGCAAACTATAATTATTAATAGCTGTCACTCTCTGATCACGATCTGCACAGAAATTAAGAGCGCATGAGTGAGTTCAAGGCACGTGCAAATGTGATGCATTCTGTCGGAACCTGCGGGATTATAATTATTAATAGTCACAATCCCGCGCTGAAATTCAAGTTCTGATCCACTCAGGCTTTGATTACATCCCCCTCAGCAGACTGAATGCACCTCGTCAATTTAAGACCTATTCAAGCTAAAATCAAGACAGTTATAACACTATACATAAGTGTAAGCGTATTTACGGTCTTAAAATTATGAAAAGTGAATTTAAGACAGTCAACCCTGCAATTGACGGAAATCCGTCGTCTCGACGGAGAACTGTTGTGTGTGAGAGACGCGGGAGCTGATGGCAGCGGTCGGTGGATATTGTGGATGACTTCTCTCTCATCACATTCTACTAGTGCTTCAGTTTCGGAACTTTCACGCTTAGTAACACATACAGCTGTATCCTCGCCAAAATGCAATAGTGAAAAGAGACGTTATTTAAATGACACCGGTATTGCGGTATTTTAAAAATTCATATC
Organism: Ptychobarbus kaznakovi; assembly: GCA_027422405.1. Lineage (NCBI taxonomy): Eukaryota > Metazoa > Chordata > Actinopteri > Cypriniformes > Cyprinidae > Ptychobarbus > Ptychobarbus kaznakovi. The sequence continues at coordinate 5,272,943 of CM049815.1, forward strand.
GTAAGGGTATTCGGTATGAACCGGTATACCGCCCAGCACTACTTTCAACTTGGATTTCACAGGTTTTTCAGTTTGTATTTATGTAACGCGTGGAATCGCCGAGACCATGACGTGAGCACCGCATCAACTGCACAAAACGCCCCCAACACGAGAGAAAGCTGCAGCCGTGCAGCAACCCTGCCGCCCTATGGCAAGCCAAAGTATTCATAAACGCCTGCTCGGGCATCTGATTGCACACAGACACATCAAAAGCGTGCGATTTGACACCAAAACGCGCGTCCTCTATGGGTGATTTGCCAAGAAAATGCTTAGCGTGCGCTTTGGGATTACGGAAAACGCGCATTCTTGATGCACGCGTTGGAGTCACCGAAACAGATCATATCAGAAAAGGGCGTCGAATACGCGTGTTTTGAGTCGGACAAAACGCACATTATGAACGTGTAAACAGGTCAACCAAACTGGCGGTGCAAACGTCTTTTGAAGTCCACACAGGCGGAAAGAAGAGTGCTCTCTCCTTAGCGTTATCAAAATGGCACGTCGAAAGCTTGTGCACTTCGATAGTATGTCTGTCATGCTTTTTCCGCTATATATGTTTTTTATAAAGTAATCGCTATTAGTAACGCTTATTTCCTGTCAGTTTAAGTTCCTGAACAAAATGTGCCATCCTGCATCGATATCAGTACAGTATAAACTCGCGATACTCACGTGTATCGATATTTTCTTACACCCCTAGTTGAAATATTCTTAATTTCCATAAAAATAATTCTACAATGTTAAAAGTCTTAATGGTCTCAAAATGGTCTTTTTCCAAATATAATTTCTTATTTTTAATAGAGACTTTGTTGAAATTATGCATTTTTTTCCCCAGTGAGGAGTGACGGACCAAAATGTAGCAACAGAAAAAGCTCGACAGAGACTAACTCGGGTCATTATCATTCCATCAGCCAGCTGTCTCCAACAATATTCACCATATTCACCTTCACTGCATCTGTCTGTCGACCCACCTGTCTGCCTGCTGCAGACGAGCCGTCTCTCCCCCGCTAATGAATAGGTCCAGTCCAATAATGGACTCTTTAGAAAACGCTGTCAGTGCGAAGAGCTGTTTGGGTGTGCTCATGTGACACTGTAGGGCACGGAAAAGGAGCCCCGTGTATCCGAAGAGTGCTTTCACATTTAATCCATTCATTAAGCACGGAATGGTGTAATTATGCTGTGTGTTAACCACGGATGAAGATCAGACTCTGTGTGTGTGTGTGTGTGTGTGTGTGTGTGTGTGTGTGTGTGTGTGTGTGTGTGTGTGTGTGTGTGTGTGTGTGTGTGTGTGTGTGTGTGTGTGTGTGTGTGTGTGTGTGTGCGTGGGCAAGAGAGGGAGACGTTTGTTTCTGGTGCTGTGCAGGAAACAAAACAGACGGTCATGAATATATAATAATGTTTATTGTTATTAAAAGATCAGGCTTACAAGGGAAATGTCTGCGGATGGGAATAATTCAAGACAAGCATTCCAACTTTCAAGATTCGGGGAGGAATTTTGCGAAGAACCAACTGATAACGTTGTTTATTTGCGCATGCATTGTTTAGTATGTTACTAAAGGAATTATGCAAATCAGAATTACAATTAAGCAAAAAGGATGTTTTGTTGCAGGGCACAATTTGGGATGCCAAGGCCATTTTGGAGTGCTAAATTGCTTTAAAAAATCAAGTGTAGGTGATTACGATAATAGGACACAGAAATTTGCGTTGAAGTATCATAATTATACGGAGATGTTCAAAAACATTCAATGCTAAAATCAATCGACTTTTGTGGTGTCTATCTCTAACAAAAATACTTTTGTTTTAGTTAACAATAATATGGCTGAATTCTCATTACAATAATGTAAAAGTAGACTCTCATTATTGTCATACAAAAACTATAAAAATATATGGAATTATACAGTATACTCATCCACGTAGGGGTGGGCGATATGACCAAAATCTTATCACGATATGACAAATTTTATATCACGATGACAATATATATCACGATATAGTGATTTTTTTTCTTTTAAAAAGGTTATTATAAAGGTTATTATATTAAAAATCTTTGATACCATAGAATTTTCATAATCCTTGTCACCAATGTCAATATCAAACTAATACAAGCCTAAAGAGAGAGAGAGAAAAAACTCAACCTCACTGAAGATAATAAACAGTCAGTGATGAAATAAGGATAAGCAATAGGACAAAAAACTACAATGAAATAAGAAACACTACATACATTGTGTAAATGAATTAGTCTTCACTGTGTTAATTATATCTATCTATCTATGATAGATATACTTAACACGTGTATTATGTATAGATTCTATACATATTATAAATATATCCTTTTTGCCCTTTACTCTTTCTTAAGACCTAAATCGCTGTGTTTATGAGGATACTTGCAAAGACAGGGATTCTGACGCATATAAGTGTGTTTATGTAATTGTCCAAAGTCGGCAAAAAATAAAAAGTGCGCTCCTTTCACACAGAAAGAGACGGCGCACGCATATAGGTCTGTTGTTTTTTGAGTTTCAATGGCTTAAAATCGGTTGTTTTAAAACTGCAGTGCTTAAAAACACGTGACCATGCTACAGATGTAGTCCCTCGTTTAGGAACGAGCTCCTGGTTGTGTCCTGGCTGGTCGTTCTGTCTCTCCTTCACGCCCCGTGGTGGGCGGCGTGTAAAGATCGCAGTCACTCAAATTATGAAAAGGTATTACCGGAAACAATGTATTTTGCGACACCACGAAATAAAACGATAGAACATAATATGAAACGATAGACTTTTTATTTCGTCCATCCGATATATATCGTCATATCGCACAGCCCTACATCCACGTAGTACTTGTTTTACTGTTTTTATTTACATTTTATTTTAATAAACTAAATAAAAAACACAAAATAATGTGAATTTTGCAATAAAATAAAAGTAATTTACTATTTGCGATGAAAACAATGTCACAATTTACTAAATCTTAATAGGCTTAACTTTTAAACTTGTTTTATTTTTAAACTTTTTAAATTGATGAAATTATACAATGATGAAATACTATTGATGAAATGATGCACATTTTGTCTGTCATATTGTTTTTTTTCTAGAGATGATAATGTGTCGTTAAATGTAGAGTTCACACAAAAATGAAAATAATAGTTTTTTTTTCTTCTTTTGCACAAAAAAATCCTGCCACCTGATTTCTTTTCTTTTCTTTTTTCTTAATCTTTGTTGGACTTTTATTTTGATGCATCATGTCTTAAAGTCTTTTATTTTGAAAATGTTTTGTTTCAATGCACCTATTTACGTTGGTTGCCAGCTGCCATTAAAAACCAAGAAGAAGAATGTTTTGTTTCCTTTTGTTTTTAATCAATTAAGGTTGTGCATTTTGCCCTCACTTTTGCCTTGTTCTTTGTTGTGCGTTAAAAGTGTGATTTCCAGACGTTTTGGTAAGTTTTCTCTGAATTAACTTTTGCTGTTGTTGTTTACACTATATTGTAAGATTAGCTATCATATCACCTGCTATTATTATGTTTTTTAATCTCAGTTGTAGCTCTCTAATGTCATTCTTGCTTGCATTTTGATGTGTTACACCAGAAGGAGGTTCAACCAACTCTGAGTTTAAACTTGAACTCCGAGTTGACTTTGAGATGGGAAACTCTGAGTGTTCGGTTACAGAACAGCTGAAATTTAGTTTACTCTACTCTAAGTAGGTTGACTCTGAGTTAAGCGTGTGCACCACGACTATGAAAAGTCATGATCAGCGCAGTGTGGACCCCTCCATCTAGTATTCTTCCATTCCACACAGTAATTAGTTTCATTTTCAGAAGGTGCGATGGTGGGGATATGCTTGTCATCAATGCATCCAACCACACTGGAAATCCTGAAGGAAATTCAGATTATTGAGTTGCTTCCAGACGTCACACAAAGATGTTCTCAAGTGAACGTCATTTATCAGATTAGCCTCATTTAAACCAATTTTTACACCACAGACTTACAGTCCTCTCCTGTGATCCTCCTCTTTGACAGATTTGTGCCAGGAAAAACATTCTCAGAATGAGTGTGAGAGGTATATACAGTACACTATCCTTAAAATCTGCATACAGCGGTCTTATAATGTGATCTGCATCTCCGATGTTTTAAAGTGCATTTTTCTTATTTTGCTAATTATCTTCCAATGGGTAAGAAATTAAAAATATTCTTGTTTCCATTAAGATTTGCATTAAGATTAGAGATTGACCGATATATCGGTTTACCGATATTTTTCCCGATATTTAAGCATTTTACCATAATCTGTTTTTATTTTATTATTATTTGTCATATACACAATTATACAGAGTAATAAAATACGATGTTTTGTTTGTTATAGCTTATTTCAATATTCCAGAGAATATTATTCAGTGAATTATTCTTCACTCTTTAGTCTATTAAACAGCTTATAAACCTAAAACTGTAGTTTAAAATGAAGTTGATATGACTCCTGTCCTTTATTTTCTCCATTTGAAAACATTAGACATTATTTAGCTTATTGTTAATATCAGTGTTGCTGATGATGCTTTTTATAAATAAAATGTTTTTATTGTTGTAATTTGAAGATAAAATTTTACATGAAAGAATGTTAATTTTCAACAGTTTTTTGTTGTTGTTAAGATGACTGAAAGGAGGAAAAACCAAAGTGAAGAATGGACTTACTTCACTCAGTATTAACTTTATAACAGTAAATAAATATCGGTTCTGCATATCGGTTATCGGGTACATAAACGTAATCAAATAATTGGTATCGGTTATAAAAAATCAATATCGGTCGATCACTAATTAAGATTATTTTTCTTACCCTGTGGCGGACAATTTTACTTGTTTTATTAAATGCACTTAAAAGGAAAATCTCCCAGGAAACAAGACTAAATATAGACAATTTTTCATATATAATTAGATTTTTTTTTATATATTTGTACTTGAAATAAGACAAAAACACTCAGTAAGAAAATACATTTTGCAGTGTGAATGAATGAATAAGGTATTTAAACTTTGCTAACACCATAAAATGGGGAGGAGACCAAAAGAAACCCCGGGTTTACCGAGGAAAACCTGCTCCCGACCAGGTTAGGTTCACAGAGTAAGTTATCACGGTAACATGGTAACCACGGTTTAACCTCCTTTCTGAAACGGGCCCCAGGTTTGACTTTATTGTTGTCAAATTTCATTGGTTTGTTTTTGTCTCATTATCAACTGCAACCGTGGTTGTATTGTCTTGATGCACTGTGTTTAAATTAAATGAGATTTTGTATTTCTATCCTTTTGAATTTTTAAATGACCATGAGCTAATTATTTAACTTTAAACCAGTACTACTATCATTGGTGGTGCATTGAAACACATCAACACAGGGTGTGACCAATCAGAGCACAGATCATTCTTTGAGTGGGTGGAGTCTGGAACACTAATGGAACATGAGCAGTGATTTCATTAACCCTGGACTGATTTTATTGTCTAAACAGTATTAAAGACATGGGAAGGGGGTCTTTTTCACTTTCTCTGCCAAACATAGCCATGATCGGTCTCTGTTCTCTGAAGAAAAACCCTTTTAGATAAGTTTATTCAGTTTATGAATGGCTGCCATCATGGTTTGGTACGGTACGGTTTGACAGAAAAAGAAAGAGCAGTTAAGGCACAAAATAGTGCTTGTAACAGAGAATAAAAAAATGTGAGATTAAGTGTTTCCACTGTAAAATGTTGGTGGTTTACCTCAGAAAGTTACACTAGCAATCTTAAAATAAAAACATTTCAGGTATTGTTTAAAAATAAATTGTGTTTAATAGGGCTTAATATTGATTTATTTTCAACTTTATATTTGAGAAATGTTCGTTGTTTACCTCAGGAGGTATTACTAAATATATTTTTTTTAGCATTTATATGAAATCATTATTAATTTAAATTATAATTTTTCTAAAATATTCCCTTTATATTTGCTATTTTATATTTTGTATTATATTTAATTTTAAATATTTATTTTAAAAACAAAAATATAAATATAAAATATATTTTATTATTGTCTACATATCTTAGATTTTATATAATTTATTAGATTTTTTTATATTTAAATTTAAAATATTAAAATGGGTCTATATATTGTTTTTATTTTTATGTTTATTTTAAAAAGTTGAAAATGTAAATATAAAAGATCTTTAAAAGAAATTTGAATCAATTTTCAAATAATTTTAATATTTCAATTATTTGAAGAATAGCTATTGTAATTATTGTATTGTATGTAATTTTATATTTTAATATATCAATTTGTATTATTTCAATTATTTTTAGAATAGCTATTGTAATTATTGTATTGTATGTACTTTTATATTTTAATATATATGTGTGTTTGTGTGTAGAATTGTAATTAATTATAAAAAAAAATCTATAACCATCTTACTTATTACTTCAAAGAAAATAACTTGACTCTGCTTTGTACCCTATGCATAGAAAGTGCCCCATACCTCTCATTAACAAACATAATCATCATGTTTAAGCTCTTCTAATTAACAAACACAATCATCTTGTTTAACCTTTTGTTTTTGCAAATATGGATCGGAATCATCTACATCTTTCTCAGCTGCGAGCCCTTGCCTCCAGACAGCAGAATATGTTGTGTGCTAAAGGGTTAAATACGGTTTTAATTGTGATGCTAATGTGCTCTGAGATGGAAGGGATTATTACGCCCTCAGGGACAGAGAGATGGAGGAACCCGAGCGATCCGAGGCGGGAGGGATCCGGTTGGGGTATTTTAATGAGTGCACCTGAAATAAACAAAGAGATATCAGATTTGTCCGTGACATGCTTGCAATATCTCCTTATGCCAACAATGACAGCAACTCTCTGAGAGCGTTCGGACTGGTGAATCCCTTATTATCGGGCAGGAGCCAACCAGGATGCCATGTGGGCTCAAATCCGAGCTGTCGCAGGGTCTTATCAGCTCCTGCCAGCCGCTAATCAATAATCTGATAGCGTCTCTGACATGATTGTGTCTAAATCTGAGACATTTCCCTCCCCTTTTCCTTAGACAAACGCTGTGTTTTTGAATTTTGATGCCTGCAATAGGGGATTTTGGGGTTTGTTTTATGGTTTTTGGCAGTATTGTTGCAAATCCTCAGAGCCAAGGAAAACTGGACGGATTAGGAGCGAATTCTGGCTCGCTGTGGTCCAGATGTGTTTGGGAACGGTTGGTCGGGGAGCCTCTGCAAGATGTTGGGCAATTTTAGAGAAAAGTGGAAATAAGCAAGAGGGTTTGTTGACCTCGTTTCTGCGGATGTTGAGTTCCACCCTGATACAGACACATTTTGTGTGGTCTGCTCAGCAGAAGAACTCCCAATGTTTAATTTTCACCCCGTTATTTCACTGCTGAGTGCTGAGGTATTAGCTTGCTGTTAAAAGAGGGATTTGGAGATAAAAACGGAGTGATTTAAACTATAGGGTATTTTAAATCCTACAATATTAAAGGTTCTGTACCTCTGAAAGCCTTTGGGAACAGGCCTGAATTTGTCTGTGCATATCAAATGCTGCCTTTTTTCATCGCTGGAGTGCAGATTGTGGTGCCAGATTCTGATGGAATTGGTTCTGGGCTGGAAAAATAATTTCTGTTATTCTAAAACTTGCTGGTTTTAATCCAGAGACTGGTATGTTAGAGGTTGAAGGTGGGACGATGTTCAAACCAAGTCTACAGAACAACCCAGTCTGGCAAAACTGCACAGCATACCCTCAGAAGTCAGAAAACCTTAACAACTGCAGTAAAACCACTCCTACCTAAGTAGGTAGGTAGGTTCCTGTGGCTCAGTGGTAGAGCATTGCGTTAGCAGCGCAAAAAGTCATGGGTTCAATTCCCAGGGAACACACATACTGACAAAAAATGTATAAAGAGTCTGCTAAATGCATAAATGTAAATGCAATACAACCACTCAGAACACCTAAGCACGGTGGTTCTCAACCACATTCCTGGAGGACCCCCAACACTGCACATTTTGCATGTCTCCTTTGTCTGATACACCCATTTCAAGTCTGTGAGTCTCTTCTAATGATCAGGTGACCTGAATCAGGCGTGTTTGATTAAGGAGATATGCAAAATGTGCAGTGATGGGGGTCCTCCAGTAATGTGGTTGAGAACCACTGCCTTAGCAGACACAAAGCAAGTTAAAACCACTCTGAAAATCTTGTAAACTGCATAGCAACATACTAAAACCACTCTGAAAATCTTAATAACCACACAGCAATGCACTAAAACCACTCCAAAAACCTAAACAACCACTTAGAAACAGGCTAAAACCACTCTGAAAACATTAACAACCGCATAGCAGCACACTAAAACCTCCGTTAACCTTAACAATCGCATAGTGACGCACTAAAATAATTCCGAAAACCTGAAAAATGACATAGCTAAAACCACTTTGAAAACCTTAACAACTGTATAGCGAGTCGCGACATAATAAAAATCACTCCAAAAACCTTAACAATCACTTAGAAACAGACTAAAACCATTATTAAAACCCTAACAACCTCAATGACACACTAAGGGTGTATTTACACCTGTCTTGTTTGGTTCGATTAAAATGAACTCTGGTTTGTTTCCCCCTTTGGTGCGGATCTTATGGGCAGGTGTGAATACAACAATCGCACTCTGGTGCGCACCAAACAACCGAACCGAGACCCAGCTGAAGTGGTCTTAAACGAACTGTCCGTTTAAGGTGTGAATACAACAATCGCACTCTGGTGCGCACCAAACAACCGAACCGAGACCCAGCTGAAGTGGTCTTAAACGAACTGTCCGTTTAAGGTGTGAATATGAACTGGCCTCGATCCGACCCAATTGCAGAAAGCACGCTCAGAAACGCAGAGCTCATACATATAGTTCTGTTGTTTGCATTTCAATAGCTTCAATCACTTGTTTTTTAACCACAATGCTTAAAAATGCGTGCAAATTGTGAGTTTTTGTGACCATAGCGCCCACAGCAACGTGACATGAGCGCATTAAATAGGCTAAAGCTTGCCGCAAAGCCCCAGAAAAAGATAAAATGAATGTGTCTGGGGCAAATAGTAAGGAGATATTTGAATTATTTATGAATAAACTAGTGTTTTCTGACTCAGTGTCACAAAGATGAAGTTAAAAATCCTGACTCGCCATTTCCTCATTGGACGCTTCTTTAGAAAGAAATGCATCTTTGCGGATTATAATGAAAGAGTTTTTGTTTCTGATATTAATTATTTCATTTTGTAGTAATTCAAAGCTTTCTATAGATATATTCATCTTGTCTGTAAGGAAAATAATCACTAAGTTTCGGTTCATTTTTGTGAAGCGCTCCTGTTCAAGACTGGCAAGAGCATCCTATTAGTGTGTGTGTGTGTGTGTGTGTGTGTGTGTGTGTGTGTGTGTGTGTGTGTGTGTGTGTGTGTGTGTGTGTGTGTGTGTGTGTGTGTGTGTGTGTGTTGTGTGTGTGTGTGTGTGTGTGTGTGTGTGTGTGTGTGTGTGTGTGTGTGTGTGTGTGTGTGTGTGTGTGTGTGTGTGTGTGTGTGTGTGTGTGTGTGTGTGTGTGGTGTGTGTGTGTGTGTGTGTGTATATTTATTTATATTTGTTTTTTTTATAAAGCACTATGTTTTCTTGATATTGTGAGTGCACAAAAAAAACCTTTACAGTTCCGAACGATGTATTATTCTTACCTTTTATAAGAATAATACCTTACCTACGTATAATACGCATCCTTGCATTGAGGCGGAGCTTATGCTGCGTGCGTTCGATGGGTAATATCCAAAATGGCGCTACGCTGACAAGGAGAGACAGAGAGGAGACGAATTGTTGAAAAACCATTCCGTGAACCCTAACAACCAAATAGCTACACTCTAAAACCACTTTGAATACCTTAACAACTGTAAAGCTACTTAGAAATACTTGGGAAACACATAGCAATGTGCTACACAGCGCAGATGCTCATACCAACTTCATAGCAACAACCTAGACACAAAGCAACAAACCGCACAGCAACATGCGAAAATCAATATGAAAATCTTGGCAACCACATAGCAACACACTTAAAACCACTCAGAAAACCTTAACAACGGCACAGCAACAAGTCACATGTTAAAGCTGCTTAGAAATACTTGGCAACCTCATAGCAACATGCTAGATCCACCCAGTTCACCCTAGCGACTGCATAGCAACATGTGAAAACCACTCAGAACACTTTAACAACCACATAGCAACACATTGGAGGTTTGAAAGGTTTTAAAGGGTTTTGTTTGACAGCCACAGCTGTATTGTTTGTCACATGATGGCTCAAGTGGGCGGTTCTTGGCCAGCAGAAGCTGCAGTGTGATGGTCTGATGTCCGAAACTCTGGACAGCTGTGCTTCTCCTGTCCAGCACAGGACAGACTGATGAAGCAATGCCGGATCATAATGCAGCTACGCTCAGGAAACGGCTTTAATGATGTTGTTTTCAAACACATGTTCTCAAATCTATTCCTCGTTTCCCGAGAGACACAGATGTGAGGAAATTGTCGTTAAAGTGCCGATGGACACTATTTTAATCCAGTTATCAGTTTAAAAAGAAGCACAGTCGGAGTCCAGAGGCCATGGCAACAAATTGGAAACATCAGTTGGCGATAAACAATGTTCGTCTTTTTCTACTGGAGGTTTCAGGCAGCTTTAGTGTTTCATAATCCAAAAGGGAGAAACGGTTCAAAATGATTTGTGTCTGTGCCTTCCTGTTTTATGGGTATACAGCCGTATTACACCACGAGATACTAAACGTTTGTCAGCTGTGTTTTGTCAGAAGTGTTGTTTTGATGTAAAAGTGTCAAAACCCAAGCAAATCTCCTGCAGTAATGTTTAGATGAGCAGATTCTACCAAATAATGGTGACGAAGCAATCTTCTAAACCAGTACTTTTTAGTGATTCATTCATGACTTATTCTCAAATGAATTGTTGTTTTACTGTATAGATTATTTAAGTGTATAGATTACACTAAAATAGAACACTAAAAGAGATTTTGTTTCTGATATGTAATAGATTAATTAGATTAATAGACTAATAGATTACACACTAATAGATTACACAACTAATAGATTACACAAACTAATAGATTACACAATTAGAAAACATTGAAAACTGCTTAGCAACACACTGTACCAAAACCACTTCAAAGACCTTAGCAACTGCACAGCAACATACTAAAATCACTCCAAAAACCTTAGCAACCGCATATCAACACATTCAAAAATAAACACTCTGAAAACCTTAGCAACCGCATATCAACACATTCAAAAATAAACACTCTGAAAACCTTAGCAACCGCATATCAACACATTAAAAAATAAACACTCTGAAAACCTTAGCAACCGCATATCAACACATTAAAAAATAAACACTCTGAAAACCTTAGCAACCGCATATCAACACATTCAAAAATAAACACTCTGAAAATCTTAGCAAACCGCATATCAACACATTCAAAAATAAACACTCTGAAAACAGCACCGCATATCAACACATTCAAAAATAAACACTCTGAAAACCTTAGCAACCGCATATCAACACATTAAAAAATAAACACTCTGAAAACCTTAACAACCGCATGGAAACATATTAAAATCACTCTTAAAACCTTAGCAACCGCATAGCAACAATCTAAAACGATTCAGAAAACCTTGAGCTGCATAGTGACACCAAAACCACTCCAAAAACCATAGCAACTGCTGTTGTTAATACCTTAAACCATAACAACCGCCTAGCAACACACTTAACTCACTCTGAAACTCTTAGTAACAGCATATAACATTAAATCCACGCCAAAAACCTTAACAACCGCATAGCATCACTAGTTTAATTATTTGAACCAGTTCATTGAAGTGACTCACGCAAATGAAAGATTTGCTAAAAGGATTCAGACTCGACATGAAAAACTGCATTTGCTAGTTATACAACAGAAACATTTTGGACTGGCTGCATGGATGTGAACTTTTCACTGCAATTTCTAAGAGTTTTATGAAGATTATGCTAACGTTGTACCACATTAGTCCTTCTACTGGTGCCTGCGGGGATTTATGACGTCAAAGGAGGTGATTCTTTAACCCTCATGACCCTCACACACATCTAGAGCACATGTACCTCTGCCTGATATAGAAACGGTGTTGAATTATAAGCCTGGGACATCGAGTGTTCTTCCTTTATCTTTAGTTTTTAGGATTCATTTCTGCTCTTCTCTGGCCAGGTTTCTCTCATTCATGCATCTCAAACGACCAAATCGAGGAGTAAGTGTGTGTCTGTGTGCTCTTTCTTCATTGTATTCCAGTCTTTTTCTGTACAGGACACGTCTGCCCTAGATTCCCAGCTAGATCCTCTAATATGCAATGAAACCTGAATTGACCCTAAAATGTGTTTGGACCGTTTTAAAAATGCATAAATGGCATTGCAAAATATCAAAACGAGTGACATATATTAGAATTTTGAAGAAATGCAATTCAGTTACTGCCACTGATTGACGTTTAAATTTATTTAATCAGTAAATGTGCAATTTGACTCCGCTGAGTGTGAATATTTTGCCGGTCCTTTGAACTCAAAGTATTTGTGATTTATTGTCTGATCGTACACAAATTTATCTTCATCTTCTGCTGCTGACGGCTACTTCCGATGAATCTGAGAAAACGCCTCGGTTGTATTAATAATTAATCAAAGAAGTGTGTGTGTGTGTGTGTGTGTGTGTGTGTGTGTGTGTGTGTGTGTGTGTGTGTGTGTGTGTGTGTGTGTGTGTGTGTGAGAGAGAGAGTGAGAAAAGCATCACTAGAATGCTAAGATAAGACTTTTGGCTTGGAAGTAAATATGTATTTTTAGCATAATGATAAACTAAGAAAAAATACCATACCTTTATAGCATGTTTCATAATAAAACCAATGTTTTTGGACATGCATAGTGCTGTATTAAACCTGTACCATTGTATATATAAAAATATCGTTGTATTACCACCTGATAGTATCATTTTGCCATGGTAACACTGGTATTTTGTTGTAAGAGGTCTTAAAAAGCATCCAGTGTTTCTTGTTCATGTCCGATGGGAAGTGGGCAAATCCAAACACGGATACGGTGCTTCCCTTCCGCTGAATCCCACAGGATGCAGGAAGTCATCTGATGAGGTCATACCCCACTGATGTAACCTCAGGTGTTGTATATTTCCGATAGGAAAACTCTAAAGTGGGAGAATAATAACAAGGATTTGTGAGGTCATAATTTACAAGAATTTGAATGATGGGGAAGTTACACTGAAACTAAGGAATTTAGAAACAGGCTGTTTATAATGAAAATAAATATATACATTTTATTAGAAAGAAACTTTATACTGTAAAAAAGTGTAAATAAAGCATATTGGATTACAGGAAAATACTATTTTAGTCTTACTACTTAAACATTGTTGCTTGCGATTTTCTTTGTAATGATTTGCTCAGTTGTTTCTGAGCAAAAACTGTTTTAAAGTAAACCATACACTTTTTTTAGAAGCTGTGTACTAGCTTCTAACAAAAGTAGCTCAAATATTTAGCAATTTGGGCCTGGTATTTTACATGAATATTAGTTTGTAGCTTAACAGTTGTTACTAAGCTACAAATTAGAAACACTACAAGCTACTAAAACATATATTTATAAATCCATTTTAGGGAAACTACTTAAAATAATTAGTTTTAGCTTAGCAAACTACCATTTGACTAAAACATTAGTTATACAGGTACATTTACACAACAATGATGCTCCAGAAAGAGAAACCCTGCAGTAAGAGACAGGGTGTGAAAACTTTTGAACAGAATGAAGATGTGTATATTTTTCTTGTTTTGCCTAAATATCATGTTTTTCATTTAGTACTGCCCTTCAGAAGCTACAGAATATAGTTACATATTTTCCAGAAGACAAATTAAGGAGAATTTACCCTGATCTTTAAATTCAAAAAGTTTTCACGCCCCGGCTCTTAATGCATGGTTTTTCCTTCTTGAGCATCAGTGATCTAAAAATCATACAGTCAATGTTGGAAAGGGTTCAAATACACAAAAATGCTGGAAAACCAAAGAATTTGTGGGAGCGGAAGGATTTTCCTGAAGAACAGCAGATAGTTTAACTGTTCAGGACAAACAAGGGACTCATGAACAACTATCACTAAACAAAAAAACACATCTGTGGATCATTCAGGTAACAACACAGTATTAAGAATTAAGCGTATGTAAACTTTTAAACGGGGTCATTTTTATAAATTCAACTATTATTTTCTCTTGTGGACTACATGTAAACATCTTTTATGTGAAATATCTTATTCAGGTCAGTACTAAATAAACAATAGCATGCATTTTGTATGATCCCTCTTACTTGGTAAAATAATCAACATTTCTGCAGATTCTGCAAGGTGTGTGTAAACTTTTGAATTCAATTGCATTTGGATTTTTCTTGTTTTATTCGAAAACATGAAAAAACCTCAGAATTATTTTGCTTTCAACACAGGAAATGCATCAGTGAGTTGTTTTGGCAGTAAATATCTTGCTTCACATAAATATCTAACAAAAAATAAATCTTAAAATTGGTTGTGATTGCATCACGTTGCTCAGAAGTGTTGCACTCTGTGGGAGGATGTTTGTTTTCAATCACAAACCACAAAATCTCAGCGTACAACTCTTCTGGTTTATTCGAGATTGATACATCAGCCAAGCCAGTAAATCTGGGTTTTGCACTAACCACAAGATAACCTACCAATAATCTCGAAACGGCCAAATATCGTCCGATTAATCGCCTGGCTGATATATCTATCGCTAATAACCCCGCAGAAATGTTTTGGTTTGTTTACTTCTCTGCGATTAAAAACAGGCTTTTCTAGCTGAATGGAAGAAGACAATGGAACATATACTTATTTCTTTCTCAGCTGGGGGTGTGTGTGTGTCTGTGTGTGTGTGTGTGTGTGTGTGTGTGTGTGCGTGCGTGTGCGTGCGTGTGCGCGCGTGTGTGCGCGTGTGTGCGCGTGCGTGCGTGCGTGTGTGCGCGTGCGTGCGTGCGTGTGTGTGCGTGCGCGTGCGTGCGTGCGTGAGAGAGAGAGAGGAAGCGACCGTCCCTTTCACGAGCCCACCAGATGGAAAAACACACTCGTACCAGGTTGTCAAGGAAACAATTTTGTCACGTCTTCATTAATTTAAATTGGTTTTCTTCTTGATGGGCTGTTCGTGTTATGATTTAATGTTTCAATAATCAAAACCAGCAGGCACAGTTACAACACACAAATGTATAAGCTGTTTTATTCTGGGTTTTGCAGTCCAGCTGGACTCTTCTCTCTCTGTGTGTGTGTGTGTGTGTGTGTGTGTGTGCATATCTTTTATTTGGATGCATTTATTGGGCTCCACCTCGTCTTGCCAATATTTTGACCTAAAACTTTGGCCTTGGTCGGTTCTGGTGAAGTCATGGAGTTACACCCCGTCTTTACAGACATGCGCTGGCTCTTTTCACGACATATCAAATTGTTTGCTTTGCATCTTTTCCGCAGGTTTCTGAGAAACTCCACTTTAAAGCATCTTTTTTTCTGCAACCCCAGAAATTCAGTCTTTACTTGTAGGACTGCTCTGAGAAACATCAAGAAATATGTGTCAAATATGCTTAATTCCCTGACATGGCTATATGTGCGTAGAAAATGCAGGAGTTATTTCTGGTAACATTGATTTAGAAGATCTTGCGACAAGAAACATGGATGCCAGCTTAAAGGAACTCTCCACGTTTTTTTGAAAATAGGCTCATTTTCCAACTGCCCAAGAGTTAAACAGTTGAGTTTACCGCTTTCGAATTCGATCGAGCCGATCTCCAGGTCTGGCGGTTGCACTTTTAGCGTAGCTTAGCATAGATCATTGCATCTGATTAGACCGTTAGCATCTCGCTCAAAAATGACCAAAGAGTTTCAATATTTTTCCTATTAAAACTTGACTCTTCTGTAGTACCAAGACTGACGGAAAATGAAAAGTTGTGATTTTCTAGGCCGACATGGCTAGGAACCATACTCTCATTCTGGCGTAATAATCAAGGAACTTTGCTGCCGTACCATGGGTGCAGCAGGCGCAATGATATTACGCAGCGCCTGAAAGTAGTCCCCAGCTATACCATAACTAGTTACCTCTCGCAACTTTTCATTTTCCGTCAGTCTTAGTACACAATGTAACTACAGAAGAGTCAAGTTTTAAGTAGGAAAAATATTGAAACTCTTTGGTCATTTTCTAATCAGATACAATGATCTATGCTAAGCTATGTTAAAAGTGCTACCGCCAGACCCGGAGATCGGCTGAATGGTTTCGAAAACGGTAAAATTCAACTGTTTAACTCTTGGGGAGTTGTAAAATGAGCCTATTTTCAAAAAAGTGGAGTGTTCCTTTAACTCATACATTTTGAACCATTTTGACAATAGCTAAATTAGTGACCTCAGATGAATTAACTAAAGATTGAGTGTTTTTGTTTTTATGGTATTTATTTGATTCTGTCCACTTACAATAAAGGCATAAAACGCTAAAAACAAAATGTAAAAAAATGACTAAATAAATCACACTTTGACCAATATATAGATTTATTTAAAACTGCTTAATGTTATACAGTGTAGCACCGACATATAACACCATTGGATTGACCTTTCCCGATCCCTTCGATATATATATATCGAAGTACCGATATTAAAGAACCGATTATGTTGAAATGTTTTGGTAAAATGGCCATTCTTTACAGTGTGAAAAATGTATGTAAATATGATCTTCATACCTGTAAATAACCAAACTTTTTACGCTCAACAGGGTAATTCACTCAGAAGAGGAGTGAATCTGGATTTAGACACAGCAGTGTGAACATGTCTAGAGAGTTGTTACATCTGCGAATAATCAGCGTTAAGAGGTCCTACAATTGCACAGGTAATCTAGAAACAGTTACTCAAATCGGTGAGTCATTGTTTCAATCCTAACATGAAATTTCCTGAAAAGAGCAGGAATGTTGATGACTTCTGGGTACACCTAAAGGAAATGGAGGTTTTTCTTTGTGTGAGGGGTGTTTGAGTAGCCAAACCCTCGGCTCAATTTTTCCGTGAGCTATGCATGTGTGTGAGGGCTGAAATGATTCACGGCACCATGGAAACACAACTCACGGCTTCCTGCCGCACATATGGAGACAGTAAGGTCTGCCTGTGATCTCATATCAAAACACCGTTAGGACTCGGAAGTTCAACCTGCTCTCTAGAGAACGCATTCATCTCAGGAACTTCTTAAAGGTATAGTTCACCTCTCACCCTCATGACGCTCCAAACCTGTGAGACTGACTTTCTTCTGTTAAGGAGAAAAAGATCATTTTTGAAGAACACTGTTGTTCATGCTGTTCCTTTTTATACAACAGAAGCATATTGTGGTGGTCAAGCTTGAAAAAGGAATATCTGAATGGGAAAAAAAAGTTGTAGAAACAATTGAACTCCGAGATTGCTAGTAAATTTCACAAACAATTTCAGAGAAATGGAAAGTAACGCCTTGAATTAACTGAAATTTTAAAGTAGGACTGAAATTGAATTTTCTTGTAAAACAACTTAAAAAGCATTTTTACAATGTATTTATCTTAATTATGTGTATTTATTAACTTTTTAAAAATAAATGTATATACATTTAATATTAATGAAATGGTTTATTAAACTATTCTTTAAATTCTATAAATTATTTCCTGCCTTGAATTTTTTTTTGTTTTTGAGAAATTCGTAAAATAAATGTGTATTTACACCCATCGATTGTACCAAAAAAGAGAATTTAAGACTTAATTAAAATCAATTCTAATTGCTTACAAACCCTCCTGATTGCATTGTGTATTCATCAATGCATGTTGTATTAAAACATATTAGTTAATTTGTTCAATTATTCATTAATTCTTTATTTAAATCAAATTTGTACATATGAAGCATAAGACAAATGTTTACATTTATAATAGGCTGTCTTTTATTTACTACTAAAACTACTACTACTACTTTATTTACTATAAAACTATGTCTAGTTATATCAAATATTTACTTAGTTAATCATATTTAAACATCTAAAATAAACTCTATTTAATAATCCTTAGTGGGCTGTCTTTTTAATATTAAAAAGTTAATTATTTAATCATATTTGTACATATAAAATCTAATGTTTAATGGGCTGTCTTTTACTATTAAAACAATGTTTAATTAGATCATATTTGTGTATATAAAACCAAGTAGATTATTATTTTTTATTAAAATGTAGTATTTAATATCAAATATTAACTTAATTATATTTTATATACATCAAACTAAATTTAATAATTAATGTACAGTTTTTTTCTAATTAAATTTAATATAAAAAATTATATCAAACATTTAATTGTTTAATCTTATTGGTTCAAAACATAAGTTTCATAATACTATTTAATTTGGTTTTATTCTGAGCACTTCTTGGCCCTGACGGACAGAACGAAGAGAGAGCGAGAGGTTTTTGGCTTATGATTTTCCATAAGCCTTTCCCTGTCACCGCTGCATTATACAATCCAACCCACAAGCCGCGGCTCAGCACTGCTGACAAGCACCTTAGCTTTAGAAGATGAGAGAACCAAATACTGCAATCCCCCCCCCCCCCATCTGTATCATAAATGCATTGGGGCGATATTACAATGATGATGTGACTCCACATAATCCGTGTGTCAGCAGTTCAGCCTCATCCAGAGTGTGAAGAAAACAAGGATGTGCCAGATTGGTTAAATGGCAAACAGCTGCATCAGTGAGGGAATGAATTCAACAGCGCTGGCAGCCAAGATAGTTTGCATTATTGCGGTGTCGTAGTTCTCAAACCTGGATCACTTTTTGGCTCCATTTACGTTTGTTTTTCTGATCTTATTTTATACATATTGCAGACATGAAAGCTAAACATTTCACATTTTCAATACAAGGTCATTTTAAGTGTAATACGGTAATTGTAATGTGGGCGGAGCTTATATTTATAGATTGGATTTGATTGGATCATGAAAATCAGGGTACACTTATTATTGGATAATAGGCCATTGCTTTTACTCGCTGGCATGGCTTCAGGAGAAAAGAAAAGCCATTTTATAGGTGGAATACATTACATTTTAATAAAAGTTGATGAAATGATTTGTTCAGTATAAAGTTAAATTAATTTGATTTCATGTTATTTTAAATCTACATGTAAAACCAAGATACGTGTATTTAACTTTTTAATGCAACTTTTTTTTCTTATTGAAAATACATTTTCTTTTAAATGATGGAGGGCTCAGGGCAGGACTTGATTTTGATTGGATTAGATTGTAAAAATCAACACACCTGCAGGCTGATTATTAGAAAACAGACTCATTAAATATTATTTAAAAACACAACCTGTTGGCCGGCGAGCCCACTACCGGCGCGACCACAGTGCATACATACATCCACTTCTTCGGTTTTGGCAGAAGCGTGTCTCGTTCCCCACTCGGGGAAATGGTTACATACGGTCCCCTTCATGGGAACTTTAAATGTGAAGACCATTTCATATACAAAAGGCGAGCACAAGCCAACTTAGTTTGTCCCTCGGAAAACCTTATCCCCTTCGGCCAAAGACCCGAGCTGAACCCTAAAACTGACAGGTGGCCGGGAAAAAAAAAAAGGCATATTTTTTATGGCCAAGCTTAGTGGTATAAGGTGCACTACCGCTTGCTCTGCATGGATTTGACCCTTTGCATAACCCCAAAATAAAAAAAAGGTAAGAGTGTGGGCCAGGCACAAACCGGGGCCTGATGTATATTAACCCTACCGTTTGTTTTTAGAAAGAACACTTAACGCAGAATAAAGTAAATAGTCTCAATTTCCGAGAAAGATGAATTGTTTAATTTTAATAGATTTATTTTAGCCCACTTGCATGGTCTTGGTAATATATGAATATTTATTTAAAAAAAAAATAAATAATAAAGGCAAGACAAAAAAAAACGTTAGTGAAAAGCTGGTTGGGTATTGGAAAGTAATATTTTTTTTGTTTAATTTTATTTAATATTTGAATACAATTAGTGAAAAGCTGGTTGGGTATTGGATAATATTATTTTTCACTTCTCTTATTTGTTTAATTAATTTTTATATTACTATATTGTTTATGTAACTATAAATTAGTGCTGCCAAATGAATAATCACATCAAAAATAAAAGTTTTGTTTACATAATGTATGTATACTGTGTATATGTATCATGTGTATATATAAATACAAACACATGCATGTTACATATTTAAGAAAAATATGTACGTATTTAACCTTTTTACTTATTCGACTGAAAACTCATTTTCTTAAATGATACAGAACAGGACTTTCATTCATTTTATTGATTGGATATGAATGGATTATGAATAATGTTATTATTTGACAACATCAGTTTTCCAACCCATATGGTGTTTCTTACACCAGTAGGGGAAAAAATAAATATTATAAAGGCAGAAAAGGTTATTCAAATTTTTTTTTTTTTGAAAGTTGGTAAATACCAAAAAAAAAAAACTTGTAATATTTTATAATGTATATTTATAAGTCATGCACAATAAACCATGGACATTTAAATATGTATTTGTATTTATTACTTAATATTTTATTTAAGAAGACAATTGTATTTAAGTAAATATGGTCAGTTTTTATATTTTTCTATTATTTTTAAGTTTGAGAAATGAACACATTCTGAACTGTACTGTATGTCAACAGCAAGTCTCGCCTGTGGCTTCCTACGCAACCGTACCTAAGCGCTCGATTCATCAGCCAATAGCGTGTCAGCAATCCTCCTAATTCCTCAGCTCCTGACCAATGAAGAGTCCTGTGGTGAACCCGCCCAAAGTCACTGCAGCTCTGGCTCAGGGGCGTCACATGCTTTGTAATGTTTACTCAGACTGACAGAATCATCTATAGCAAACCGATCTGGAAGCCACGCGCAGTCACTGGAGTGGAACAGGATTGAGTTAAGAGATGACATTTTCTTCAAAATATCACGTTTATGACATATCTGGGCCGGAATGCCACAACTTTATGCCCTGGAAAAAAAGTGAACTGCCTATTGTGTGACATCTGTCAACATCAGCAGCGTCAAGGGTGACCTTCTTTCTCTGAGACCAAATCATTTGTATATGGACTCCTTTCGATATGCGATTTGTGCTAAATTATGTGCTGTAATCTGTCAGGATTGTGTCTGGATCATATTTCAACCCAAAATCAAAAGTTTAGCAGTATACTGAAATATACTTTAGGACCATTTGCATCTCCCATGCAAAATAAATCCACTTTTGTTGAAGCAAGATTAGTTTTTTATGCGTTTTATGTCAATTTATGGACGTGGCGTGAATAAAATAACACAAACATCTAATGAAAATGTTTACATCCTTATAGATTTGCATTTGGAGAATGTTAGAGGTTGTATATTCATTTTGCAATGTCTCCTGCTGGGCTCTGTTGTAGCATGGCAGTTATGATGATGATGATGATTGATGATTGCTCTACATGGTCGTATAGTGATGCATACTTTAGTGCAAAAATGTTTCTTGAAAATTAGCTCCTCTGCTAAACACACACACATACATATATAGGAACCTGTGATAATTTTTCCCGGATTCTTTGATTAATAAAAAGTTTAAAAGAATAGCATATTCAAAATAGAAATCTTTTCTAGCAATATGTCTTTACTTTTTTTATCAATTTAGCACATACTTGCTGAATAAAAGTGTACATTTCTTTAAATTCTTAAAAAAAAAATCCCAAACTTTCGAATGGCAGTGTGAATATATATGATGTATGACGATATATGACAAAAAATATATATATTTGTTTTTTGTCTTTTGTATATGTATGTGTCTATGTATATAATGTGTGTGTGTGTATATGTGTGTGTGTGTGTGTATGTGTCTACATGTATATGTGTGTGCGTGTGTATATAGTCTAGAATTTTAATATATTAATATTACTTTTTTATATTGTTTCAGCCAGAAATTGTATCTTGGTGCATCCATTAAAAAAAGCACATGCAGTTATTTATTTATTTTGAAGCTATCGCACTACCTGAGACATATTTAGTGTTAATCACGACAAAAATAAAATTAAAGTTGCGTTGTAAAAATATGTATTATGCAATCATAAACAAGTCACAAACACGTTTTGCTCTAAAACTGCATGAGGTTGATATTGTGGAACAATTAGTTTTCCGTAAGATTTTGATTGGGCGCACTGCGCAGTACCAAATGTTTCCACTAGATGAAATTTGCTTCCCGCTCATTTTCATCTCGACTGGATTAGATTTCTTAAAGGATGCCGTTAGCAGAAAAACAGTAGGTAATTCACTTCATTTTACTCAAGTTTGCAACAAAACAAAAAACAGGCACTTTTAACTCAGACAGGCTTTAAATCACCTGAAAAACACAATTCGCCTGATTTCCTCTGGGAAAACGAGTCTGAATAGGGCTTGCCCAAAAGATCTGATTGCAACCATGTGCCTTACGTCATGTTTTGGGTCTCCTCCAGGTTGTGTTTGGACCGCTGCCCTCAGTGGAGGTGTAATCATTCACTGTAGAGTGCAGACGTCAGCTTTACTGGAACCAGATGGAGAGACCAAGCCTGTGTTTACCTGGACCAGCAGACACATATATGACCGTCCCTGACAGACATGTGAAATCTGACCTCAGGTCAGCAAGAGAGAATTTTCTCCATCCAGACGTTCAGACAGACCGGAGGAGCTGAATTACTAAAGTATGTGTGCACTCTTACACACGTACAGATGTATATACATGTAAAGCGGATCGGGTTACATACACATTTCTCTGAGGTCTGGCTTTGAGCCAGGTGTCTGCAGAACTGCACGTGATTAAGTACGAGTAAAACAAGAAAGAAAGAAAGAGAGAGAGATGTATGTCTCCAAAGCAGCTGTAAAGCGTCTCTTGAGCTGTTTTCCTTTCAATTGAAAGAACCCCTCAGTGCAAAGCCTCAACAATATCCACCCTGCTGTGCTGCCCGACACGTTTAAGATTGCCTACACGCTTCAATACAGGCTGCTTGTAGTTTTTATTCACAGTTATTATGTGTAATATTCAAATATATATGTGACCCTGGACCACAAATCCAGTCATAAGTAGCACAGGTATATTTGTGGAAATAGCCAAAAATACATTGTATGGGTCAAAATTTGTTTTATGCCAAAAATCATTAGGATATTAAGTTAAGATCATGTTCCATGAAGATATTTTGTACATTTCCTACTGTGTGGCATGCGAAAGTTTGTGAACCCCTTGCAGAATCTGTGAAAATGTGAATAATTTTAACAAAATAAGAGAGATCGTACAAAATGCTTTTTATGTTATTTTTTATTTAGGACTGTCCTGAGTAATTTTACATAAAAGATTTATACATTTAGTCCACAAGAGAAAAAAGAATATGCTGAAATTATTAAAATAACCCCCTTCAAAAGTTTGGGAACCCTTGGTTCTTAATACGGTGGCCACACATGCAGGGCCCATAACTTAGGCCGCGGATGCCATATCGTGCCGTTCGCTTGAGAGAGGAGGTCCCGTCTCAAGGGGAACGGCCACGGGGCTGCTTTCAGCAGCTGGAATAACTCCGACACCCACGGTTAGTTTCTCCAGAGGGGGGCTATTAGAATAAGCTTTTGCCATTGTTCCCTGACTCGCCTGAGTACCTGCGGTAGCAGAGCGACTGGGGGGAAAGCATAGAGCAGAAGGCTGGGCCATTTGTGGGCCAGGGCATCCGTGCTCTTTGTACTCGAGCTCTGCCAAAAACTTCCCAAATTTTCTGAACCGCAAGCGGGTGAAGCGTCCATTCCTCTGAAGAGACATTGTTCCTCGACAACATGTCTGCTCCTTGGTTAATTTTGCCCGGCACATGCGTCGCCTTCAGTGAGCGCAGATTGTTCTGAGCACACACAAGAAGGTCGTTCACCAGCGTGCAGAGTCGCTTCGAGACGAGGCCGCCCTGGTGATTTATGTATGACACCACGGACCTGCTGTCTGAGCATACTAGCACATGGTGTCCTGTATGTCCGGCAGGAAGAATTGACAGGCCTGACTCACTGCTAGCATTTCTAGGCAGTTGATGTGTAGGCCCAACTCCTCTTCGGACCAAAGACCGAAGGTTGGTTTGACCTCGCACAGTGCTTCCCAACCCTTGTTGGAACCGTCTGTCGTGACAACCTTCCTTCTGTGCGCCGTGTCTAGGATCATGTCTTGCTTTAGCCAGAAGGGGTCCCTCCAATGGGCCAGGGCTGATACACAGGCCCGAGTCACCGTTACGCTGTGGCGTCCGTGATGCCAAGCTGCGGATCGAACCCTCTGCTTCAGCCAGAACTGGATGGGTCGCATGTGAAGCAGACCCAACTGAAGTACCGATGCGAGACGAGTGGGGGGCACGCTACAATATCGTGAGCTCGTATGAACTTTGGGGAAGAAGGGGGAAGAGCGTTGGCGGGGGGCTTGATAGCGCCCCGTGAGAAAACACTCGTCCAGCCTGCTGCGAGATGGCTCCTCTGCGGAGACCATTCAAGCCCGAGCTCATTGACAGCCTTTGTCATGATGCGGATGAGCTCCTCATCCACTCTGAGTCTGGCGTTATGTGAAGATGATGACGGTAAGAGGGCGGGGTCAGTCACAGAGCCCGATAACTCCTCCGCGTCGAAGCCGCCAGAAAAAAAGTCTGTCATCTATTTCACCGTCACTCGCACCGAACGAGATCATGTCGGTCACAGCGGAGGGACGCTGATCATGTTGAGTGAAGAGGACGGGCAAATGCTCTCTCAAAAAGACAGCTAACCGCGAGCGCAGAGAGGCAAGACAGAAACACTCGCAGTGCGAGCATTCAGCCCCGCTGAGCGCAGCGTCAGCGTGGGTTTTACGCAAGCGTGACACACACTCAGCGTGAGTGTCATCAGCGTGCAGGGGATTCCCGCACGTCTTACAATGACGGCACGGCATTTGCCCCAACGCTGCGCTGAAATTTGCTCTTCTAGTAAGGCTTTCTTAGATCTTACCAGATAGCCGCAGGGGATGACCGAGTCTGCAAGCTGGTCGCTGCAAGAAGTCCTAATCCGGCTGCTGAGGAGCTTCAACGGCAGACGTTCTCGGCGTCAGCAAAGAGTCAGCGAAGAAGGGTCTTCGTCGCTGAAGAGAAGAAATCTGAGATGCGGTGACAGGGCAACTGATTATATAGCCAGACGCCCCTCCCATTTTTGTGGGCTATGGCGGGCTGCATAGCCATTGGCTTGCTCGCCACCTCCGTGCATTGGTTCGCTTTTTAATCCTACACGAACCAATCAACGTGCAGTTATGACTGCGTGATTGAAATAGGCTTCAGTTGAAGAGGAAAAAATTTTTTTTCCAAACAAGCGTCGATACTCGACGCAGTAAGAGTGAAATATCTAAAGGGAACAATGTTGTAGTCCAAACAAGCCGTTCGTTGTAGTTCTTGAAATTTTTTTTTAACTCTCCCTTTGGAGTGGACTTTGAGATTTGTAACTTTGTAGATTGTTTTATGCCCAAACATACACACTACACACTGACTAAAATTAAAAAAGTGAAAAAGCATAATAGGAATAATAGTGAAAAAGCATAATTAATTTTTTGAGTGCAGTACCAAACATTTCCACTAGATGAAATTTGCTTCCCATTTATTTCCAGTGTGGTCATTTTGTGGAGCAGAAGATTGACTATTTCAGGACCTTTTAACCTTTTCGGATCATATCCTGGATTTACTTTTTTGTTAATTAAGCAAGTGCCAAAACCTTTACCAAGTTTCGGACCATTCCAATGAAGTAAAAAAAACTAAACAATCAAAAAAACATAAAATATTTCTGTCAAAAATTACTGAAGAGCCAACACTCTTCAACACAAAAAAATTATGTTATAAGTATATAACATTGTGCTCTGTCCACAACTAAGACCAGCAAACCAGCTTAAACTGGTTAAAGTTGTAATTTCATCAAGGTTAGTACTCATTCTTTATCCTGCACTTTTTTCTGTGAGTATTTGAGGTTTATCTTAAACAGTACATCAAGTAAACTGCTCTCACATGGCACTTTAACTGTTTTAACTGCTCTCAGTGAGTCTTTTCATCTACCTGTGTGGCCAGAATAACTGCGTGTAAGTCTCTGTGTTTAACAGACGCTGCCTGTGACCATTAGCAGTGAGTCTGGATCAAAGTGTAATTTTGATAGGTGCAGGATTTTCACTTTAATGTGGTTCATTGTGGCATTTTGTCCCGCTGTGCCAGTTGGAAACTGTTCAGTACTGTCTGGGTCACTGTAGGTGTTTATGTATGTGGGTCACCAACATCAAATCTTCATGATCTTGAAGAATTTTATTCCAAATAAGAAATCTTATTGAAAAGAAAAAAGAAAAACTATTGCCTATTAGATTTGCGGCAATGTTTCGCAACTGCAGAGACTCACAAACACACATTCTAGGTCTTGAGGGGGCGGCTTATTTCTTAAGCTTTTCCGGAGGGAGGTTTGTATTTGTCAGAGGCACCAGTCATACACTGTGTGTGTGTGTGTGTGTGTGTGTGTGTGTGCATATAAACATGAACGGAGTGTTCTTAATCACCCTGTCAAGAGCTTGCAGGCCTGCATGCTGTGACTCTGTCATGTGGTGTGTGTGTGTGTGTGTGTGTGTGTGTGTGTGTGTGTGTGTGTGTGTGTGTGTGTGTGTGTGTGTGTGTGTGTTCACGTTGAGTGAACGACGCTCCCTCAGGATCAGAAAAGGATGGCAAATTTAGTGCATCAGCAAAAATCAGCTGTTTATTCATAATAAATTACTTTTATTAGTCTGGCCAGATTTCCATACTGCAGTAAATAGACATTTCCTTTGCATTGCTTTTAAACAAGTTCAGTAAACAAGAACTTAGTATTAAAAAACAATTTAAACACAGAGTAGCTATGACGCGTTGTCGTGCAAGCCAATCAGCGAAGAACTTATTGACATGTCCGGTTGTATCAGAAAATGGAGGAGAGCATTATGCGATGATGTTTATTTGCACAAGTGACACGAAAAACTAGAGTGATAATGCAATGAGAATATTCGTTTCGCGTTTGATGTGCACACAGCATTATAATGTGCACCACAAACGAATTAAATTATTTGTGCGAGTAGATACGTACAAATTAATACAGAATGAATCGTTGAAAGGACTATTTTGTTTTGATGAAAGATTCAAATATTTGATTCTTTATAATAGCAGTTTCATAAATTATTTACTGTAATACATTAATAAAGGTTTGATTTCATGACTTTAAGGCATGTTTGAGAGTAATTCTACAAATAAAATATGCAAAAGCTACAAGGTCTTTTTGTATAAAGAGATCAGAGCCAGAACTCTCTCCATCTGATTCCTCACTCCTCAGGCAGTAAAACAAACCATCTCAGCCAAATGACACCGAGAAGCTCAGTTCATTGCCCGTAACTGATTGTCCTGGCATTTTTTTTTTATAATAAAAAATGAAATGAACTTTTTATACATGCAACATGTGCTGTGTTTTCTCCAGTGACTGTCCTTATGGAGTGTCCATATTGGACTTGAGAGCTATAAGTGGATAGATACAACTATGTTTCTGTATTTTGGTAACAGTGACTTCAGAAGACTTGGAATGTAGTCATATGAGTGGTTTGGATTACTTTAATGGTTTTTGTGTCATTTTAGAGCTTACAGCCTCAGTTCGCATTCAAGAATTGTGAGGATGTTCTTCAGACATTTTCCTTTTGTGTTTCACAGAAGAAACAAAGTCGAGTGTGGAATGAATTCAGGGCGAGTAAATGAGACCGAATATTCATTTTTGGGTGATTAACCTATTCGTGAACCTAAACTTAAAATAAAACCAGGTCTGCAAATCTGAAATGAACTCATAATAGAGGCCAAATCCAGCGTTTCCTCAGAGACTGGAGTGTGTGACAGCAGCTGCGATGACACACACACACACATCACCTCTAAAAATACCCTTCGCTCAGGAAACGGCACATCATGAACGTGCACGCCATCAGGGAACATTCGTAGCCCGATTTGCCAACATCTATGTTTACCGTTCACCGCCACATCCTGCGGTCCTGTGAAATGCGGATTGTAAATATTTAGCTTTCTTTCGTTTTACATGTCGCTGTTTGTTGAAACTTATAGTTTGATTGAACGTGCTGGTCTGAATGAGTTGTTTTGAGATTTTTGGATAAGTTGTTTATGTAAGCTTATTTTGATTATCGCGCATGTTTGTTTTGAACAAACAAATTAGCGCACGCAGTTAAAACGTCTAATGAATTCTTCCATAGCAAATGAGTCATGTGATTTACCCTTGTAATAAACAACAGGGTGTTTTTTCTCCAAGTAGAGCATGACATTCTTGTTGTTTTGCAGCTAGCTTAGTTTTTTTTTATTGCTCTCTCTTTAGTGTCTAATAATATTAAATAATATGACATCAGTAGATTTTTATATTCAAAGCTTTTTGTTGTTGTTGTTGTTGTAATAGATCAACAGGTACAACTGATGTCCTCAGATAAATATTATTTATTTATTTAAATATTAAATAAATATAAATCATTTAAATATATATCCTTTTGTTAATTCAAAGACACCTTTAAAAATTAAGAAAACCTTTCTATGGGGGGAAGTTAGTAGATGGTGTTTTTTTTTGGGGGTATATCATTTTTTACAAACGAATTGAATTTCAGATTTGTATAGTAATTAATTTTTTTTATATTCGACTATATATATTTTTTTTTAGATTGTTAATTGTAAAAAGTATATATACATATAAAGGTATACACACACACACACACACACACACACACACACACACACACACACACACACACACATATATATGTATATATATATATATTTACGCCTAAATCTGAGACATTAATAATAAACTAAACTTTTTTATATACATGTAAACAGTACTGGATCAAGCACCAGCGATTACAGAGAAAAGGAGAATTGTGAAGGGGAAAATACAGATGGCAGCTTGAAAGAATGAATGTAAAAGGAGGTACATTTGTGAAAGAGCGCAAGAGAGACAGAAATATAACTGTTATGATGTTCTCCTTTCAAGATGACAGCGGGGAAAATGAGTGAAAGACAGATTTGTTGCTGTTTACCAGCATTATGCTATAGCGTTGATCTTTCCACACTGATCTTTGTCTAAATCCAGACTCATTCTTTGGTACATCCTTTCAGCCATTCATAGGTCTCAAGAAGGCTGATAAACACTCAACAATTTCTCTCTATTTCATTCTTTTCTGGTTTAAAATAGGAACTAGGCACCATTCAAACCCATTTACTCATGTATAAGTGGTGTAAGTCGTCTCAGTAGAGCTGTACTGTAGAAGCTAATCGCTAATGTTGAGAATACAGATGTCTTTAGTCCTGTGACTAGCCATGATTTAAACTGAATGTGTTATGAGATATATATATATATAATAAACAAGGCTTTCTGTCTTGATACATTTTTTTCTATCATTTATCTTTTTTCCTCATGGGTTATTACATTACATTACTCGTCCCTCAAAATAAATGATAGTTGCAGTCCTTTTCTATTTAACTGTTGCCTGTTT
This sequence comes from Ptychobarbus kaznakovi, assembly GCA_027422405.1. Classification (NCBI taxonomy): domain Eukaryota; kingdom Metazoa; phylum Chordata; class Actinopteri; order Cypriniformes; family Cyprinidae; genus Ptychobarbus; species Ptychobarbus kaznakovi. The sequence continues at coordinate 5,302,563 of CM049815.1, forward strand.
GCCCCCATTACATTATTTGACTGTATATATTTTTATATCTTAATACAATACATGTTACATTAAAACATTTTCAACTTGTTTGTTGCAGTCCTTCTTTATGTGGTTGTTGCCTATTTCCCCCCAGTATTTCATGGCTTATACATTTAATCTTTTCTCAATAATTGTTTGTTGCAGTACTTAAATTATTGCATATTTAATTATTTTCTGTTTACCCCCAGAATATATATTTTTTTATTTTTGTAATTATTATTTCTCATTAATATGTTTTATTGCATTAATCTTCTCTTACAATAATTTTTAGTTGCAGACCTTATTTACAAAACTGTTTCCCATTAATCCGCAGATTTTTATTTTATTTTACTTTATTTTTCATGGCCTATTTTACTACATTAAACTTCTCCTTTCATAATATTTCATGTCTCCAATGCACCTTTCTGCATTGATTCAGGTGTGTGTGGGTATTCTTCTGTATTGTTCTCATACATAAGTAAACATCCACCTTATAAATAAGTCACAGGATGATTATATAAGGGTTTTAAGTGAAGGTGGTAATTCTCGAGGTGATCCGGTTGTCATGGTCTTCACCCGCTAATGTTCTGTGAGGCCTCGGGCCCTTGAAAGGACGCTGTGAAAATGATGTACTGTCTGCAATTAGTATGGCTACCGATTAAATGTGCAGCCATTCAGATGGTGTGTGTGTGTGTGTGTGTGTGTGTGTGTGTGTGTGTGTGTGTGTGTGTGTGTGTGTGTGGGTGTGTGTGTGTGTGTGGGTTGTGGTGTGTGGGTGTTGTGTGTTGTGGGTTGTGTGTGTGTGTTTGTGAGTTGTGTGTGTGTGTGTGTGGTGTGGGTGGGTTGGTGTGTGTGTGTGTGTGTGGTGTGTCGTGGTGGTGTGTGTGCGTGTGTGTGTGCGTGTGTGTGTGTGTGTGTGTGTGGTGTGTGTGGGTGTGTTTTTTCGCTGCGCCCGCGTGTAGTTGGCTCTGGTGGATATGAATACACAGGGAAGATTCTTTATGCTCACGGCCAATTTGTCACTTTAATTGCACTGCTGCCTTTGCAGTTGATTATCTGCCAATATAAATTATCTCTCTCTCACACACACACACACACACACATGTATATAAGCAAGCATTCATGTGAATGCACAAATTTAATGGTTAAAAAGTCACATGACTTCTGACTGACAGAGAATCTGCACTGAAGTATCCTGCTAATAACTTTGTCAATGTAATTAATACACATTTTTAGGAGCATATGTGTGTAATTAGCTACTCGCAAGCAAATTCAGATCATTAGTCGCCTTCTAAATTGATACATCATCATCATCATCTGTGTCCATGCTGGATAAAACTTCCCCTGGACTCGAATAAATGTGTAGTTTTTCCAGCCAAAGCTATTAAAGCCGCAGGGTTAAACAGGCCTGCGGTGATCTGCATTTACATGTAATTAGCGGCGCTGTTAAGAGTTCGTTAATGTCAGACATCATCAGCGTCTGTATTTTTCTCGGCAGGTTTGTGACACTTGGACGTGCAGGATAGAGCCATTTTGCCAGAGGCGTATTCTGAGTGTGTCAGCAATCAGAAACTGTGACTTTATTAGAGAAAGTCTCTCGGTGGTTCATTTATGCGTAAATATGCTGAACGTTAGTCTTGAAATAAAGCAAGCACACTGTAAAAAATGATTTTTTTTAATTGAAAGTAAAACAACAGAGCACATTTTACATGAAAATGCTATTTCGTTCTTTCTACTTCAAAATGTCACATTTAACTCAATGTTACACCGTGTCTACACCGGACGCGAGTGTCGCAGCGCGACTAAAGGCCCGTACACACCGGGACGAATATCGGCGCGCGTTATTCGCCAGCGTTTTTCAACGCGTTTTTTGTGTTCACACCCAAGCGATTTTCGCTGACGATGAGCCGAGTGAACATGCAAATTCATTCCTGACATTTGATGGCGCTTAATGTTAAAAAGAAATACCCCGGTACACAAGGTGGCGCTGCGCAACTTTACGCTTCTGACACTCGCTTGTCACTCAGAAGAAGAGAGCAAGTATTTATGCGCTTGGTCAAAATCATACAAAGAAAATATGTCATAAAGTTCTTTGTGTTTAGACACCAACGGAACCAGCAGCTCTACATTCATCTTGCCTTGCATCTTCTTTGTCTTCTTATTTCTTCCCGGCAGTGTAGACACTACTTGCGTATATCTATTCGTCGTTACGTATGTGTGCTCGCAAGACTGTTTTGTGTTTGAGCGCCCCCAAGTTGTGTTTTACTGTAACTTCAGCTGCTCCAGACACGTGAGAAAAAGCGCCAATCTCATTGTCGGATAGTTTTTGACGCGGCACGTCAAACCAAAAAAACAAACCCGAGGCGTTTTTTGAAAAAATGACGCTTTTTAACACGCGTGGCGTTTTTCGCGTCGTGTGCACACTCACATTGCGCCCTTTGTTTAGTCACGAGGCGTAAACGTCGGCGAATATCGCACGCGAAATTCGTCCCGGTGTGTACGGGCCTTAAATCAGAGACTACTCTGGCCGAAAAGGCACGCGTGATTTTTTTTTTTCCTAAACCAGTTCAGTGAAAACTCCACCTCGCAGCTGATTCGAAACATTTCATTGGACATGTCAATCACAATGATGAATGCCTACACCAAACACAACCCCTCACCCTAACCTTTAACCAATGAAATTAGCTGCTGCGCGGGATTTTCGCTGAACTGGTTTGGGAAAGAAATTGCGCAACATGCACGTCTGTCCTGCCATTTGTATGAAGCAGAAGCAGCTTTATGTGAAGTTCAAACTCCATCAGGAAAACAATGAATAGATTTTTTGCAGTTTGTCCAAGGCTTTTTAAGTGAAGTACATTTAATTTTTATTGTATACAAATAGAATTAGAATTAATTTAGATAGGATTTAACACTATTTGCTCACCGCTGATTCCCGATGGTTTTAGAGGTCAATTACTCCTCATCGCCCCCTGTCGTTTCAAAGGATAGTACAACTGTGGCGTCTGATGTAGAAACGGTGCTACTTGTCATTTCTTTGTGAAATTTACCAGCATTTTCTGAGTGAAAATTGTTTCTGTGTCAGTCTTTTTGAGGTGATTTTACCTCAGGTAAAGTATGTTGTTAAACAACGCACAGTGGAGCTTATATAAAATGGCGGGAATAGCAAAATGATTGCTACATTGCTAATGTTCAATAAATAAGTACATACTTTAAATAATAATTATCCGAATAAACAATTCTACTTTTTAATTAGGCCTTTTAATATGGTTGAGTAGCCTTACTGTTAGCTGGTTACAGTAAGCATAGCTTAAGTAGCGCAAACTGTTGTCGTACGTGATGAATATGAAATTAATTTGATTTTATATAGACAATTTGTGCTTACTTTAGCTAGCAGGCTACAACAACACTTTTTTGCTCAAACTAGCTTGCCAACACAATGATAAGGTGTTTTTGGTTATTGCCAAGGCATTGCTACGTGGTTGGTGGGGTGTTTTACTGTACGTGGTTGCTAGGAATGACCCAAAGTCCAAAGATAAGGCTCGGGTATGTCTATCTATGAGATTTTATATGAAAATCGTAAAGTTTTGACACTTATTTCATGTTTGTAGCACAAACTTTCTGGAACGAGATAAACAAGTTTGTTTAACCCCATAAATATAAGCAATAGTACTAGTGATGTTAGTCTTAGCAAGCATGGCTAATAGAGATTTATTAGCTAACTCCACCCATGTTTACAAACCTAACAGGTACAAATGTGACGACTACATCTTTAAAACTTTACAAAAAAACAATGTTAGCTCAGTAAACATACGCATATCTCTGTCCCCAATCTCTGATAGCATCTCTGGCTGAGAAATATATGTAAACGCTAACGGGTCTGCAGTGATGAGCAGGGATTGCGTGAATTGAAATGCTCTGATAGCGCCGCAGGAGATGAGAAAACACTTTACGCGCCTTGATATGTCATTACCGGCCGCAGCTGATATAATGACACCGTCTTCTAAACGTGCAATTTTCACAATATTATTCCTTTGTCAGACTGGCAAGGAATAGAGTGACGAATGGGAAGAAAAGGCCTCTGTGTGTTTGTGCGCAATTGTAGAAGTAGCAGTGGCCTCTGTGGGCATGCTGTGTGTAATCAAGCACAAATAGAGACGCAGGCGGTAAGCACACCGACACAACACACACTCCTCACACCCGCGCTGTACGAGCGAGTCTGTCAGTAATCTGACTCCTGTTGTCAGACGAATCGTCCTTCATTTTCCCTGGTGTCAGACATCTCTGACTGTTTGTCTCTGGTTCTGTCCGTCTGACCTGTTTTTCTGTTTTAGTAAAACGCTGTGTTCTAAAGCCTGGCATTTTAAAGCAATCCCAGAATGCACTGCAACGAGCTGAGAAAATAAATCCAATATGGCTGATTAAGTGAAGAGAAATGACATGAAATGAGTATTTCTGCATGCTGTGTGTTTTTAATGCTTAGAAAATAGATTGTTAGTGGAGTTGTAAATAAAACAAATTAAATTCTATTTTCGTCCATATACTATTACTATTGCACCATTTTCAGATTATTTCTACTTCAACATTTCATGTTTAATCCCAGGTGTTACTTGATTTTTTTACTTAATTGAGAAATGTATTTGTAATTTTTATGTGAAAATAGTTTCTGTGCTATATTTCAGTAATATTTTTTTCTGTTTAACTATACATCTTCCTCTAATCAACAGCCATTAAAAAGTCTTAGCTTTTAGAGTAGCTGTGTATTCTGATTATTATTTTTACAGACTCAAAATTGGGCACCCATAAGCAAATCTCTAGCATAGTTAAAATGGTATACTTCTATAGTGCCATTGAGATGAATGCTGCTAACAGAATGCTCACTATAGGTTTTGGAACAGAGCTAATGTGTTACCAAAACACAGATCGTCACACTTACCTGCCCCCCGCCGTGACGAACTCACTGCCATCATGATATCGCACCTCAGCGGTGGTGGAAATGTGCGTTGCATTTCCATTTGTGTGTGTGTGTGTGTGCGATCTCACATTTGGATCCTGTGCTGAAACCGCAGTACAGTTGAAAAACATTTCCTGTTTTTAATCAAACAACATGTTTTTAATGTCCCAAAGCACCACAGCATCGTTTAAAACCCGCGGCCAAAACGGCATTACGGCTTTAACGGTGAATCAATATTCCAGAAGTCTTGAATCGATTCCAAAGCGGACAGCCGTTCCTTGTGGACCTCGGAGAACTTTAGGCCTGTAATAGAAGAAACTTTATTAACTGGGAGTGAAATGCGGGGTGAATTTCTCTCGGTATAGCTGACAATTTAATACAAAATAGAAATAGAAAGTTACATTGGCAGTTCATGAGGGTGTGCGGCTAGGAAATATAAAGATGAAATTAATGCTGTAGTGAAAGAGCTCTTATGGTTATGCCATGGTAGTACTTTGTGCTACTTATTTGTACATTTTTGGCCTTATTCCTGATAAACACTGTAATACTTTGAGATCAAATTTATGTACCATGGTATTTACTGTGCATGGTTTTCCAAGGTACTTCCAAGAATACCATGCTAAATGTTGTAAAAAGACATATAATACTTTATCATATTTTATCAGATCATTTTCATGGAAAAAAGTTCAACAAAAAAAACTATTTATTTTATAAGAATAAAAGAAGCGTTATGATTATTGATCAAAAGTATAACAGTTTTTGGTCATAAAATAAATGTAAATAAATATTTAAATAATAATAAATATAAAATAATAATTAATTAATTTAATTCATGACTGTTATGATTAATACAAGTATTTATTATTATTATTATTATTATTAATGACAAACTCTTGAATAAAAATGTAAAAAAAATTTGTTGTTTGTCTGCTTGTTTCTTTCTTTCAATAATAATTATAATAACAGACTCTTGAAATATATATATATATATATATAATTATTATTAATGATAAACTCTTGAAAAATATCAAAACATGGTCTGTTTGTTTCTTTCTTTCAATAATAATAATAATAATAGCAGACTCTTGAAAAATATACCACACTTTTTGGTCATAAAATAAATGTCAATAAACGTTTCAATATTACTCCTAATAATACATATAAATAAATATAATTAATTTATTAGTAGAAGTAGTATTTATTACCATTATTAACAACAAACTCTTGAAAAATATGAAAAATTGTTAGTTAGTTTGTTTCTTTCTTCTTCTTTCATTCTTTGT
>CM049815.1:5308905-5366405 GCA_027422405.1 Ptychobarbus kaznakovi
GCGTAGTCTTCAGGGAGACGCTGCCCCTCAAACAGGCTTTCTCTGGCCTGCTGACACATTCGCCCTGTCTAACCTTCCTGTGCAGTGACATTCACCTGACGACCGCTTCCCGCTCTTTTATAACCCTGCCACTGCTTTCTCTTTCTCTTTTATTCTTTGTTGTTGTTTCGTGCGGTTTTGTCTGTGATTTCTTAAAGTGCCATTAAAATGACATTTTTAGCAGAGCTCACTGATCTGTTTAATAATATTCTCTTTTATAGATCAGTGGCACAGCTGCAGAGTCGCAAGCGTTTGCTTCGCTTTTGCTGACACCTAGTGGACGTTACCTGTCAACGCATGCGTGCTTGTGACGCAATCGACCGACGCGATTTCATATAATGGCCGCTGAAGACTGACAGAGGAAATTAATAACGGATTATGAAATATAACAATAATGATAATTTCTTCTCAATGTACTGAATATAAAGGCAAGCCGATTTAATATGGAGGGCCAAATTACTCGAAATTAAATCATTAAATAAAGGTTGAAATATATAGGCTAAATAAATCGTCCAATACATAATTAATTAAATTAATGTAAATACATTTGATAAAAACATATATTATTATTTCATACATTTTTATTCATTCATTTAATTGAATAAATAGATAAATAAATAAACGAATGAATGTATAAATGAATACACAAATTGAATAAATCAATATAATATTTATTTATGTATTATGTATTTATTTTATTGTGTAATTTATACCGCCATAATATAAAAGTAAATACAAATACTTTCAATGTACTTCCTATCATTGCTCTACTTACTACTGGAATATTGTTTTTTTCTGTACTGATATTTTATTATATTTATTAATGTAGTAACAATACATATTTCAGTTAAATACATATATAAATAATTATTTAACATGAAATGCACATATAACTAATATCAACAACACGTTCAACGTGTTATTTAACTTGTTATTGGCATGTTTAAAATAATATTTATTTGTTTATTTATTTTCATATTTGCGCGGATTTTTTATTGTTTATTTAATCATAACAGTTTTTTTATGAATAACTCAACATTTTTCGCGACTTTTGTGCTCTGTGGCGCACCGTCATGACGTCACGACGTCGTGCGTGCGAACGTGATCAGTAGAACCTTGTGAAGACAAACTGGGTGAGTAAGCGGAAAACACGCTGTACTTTACCTTAAAAACACTTTAAACATAACGACAAATCGCGATTAAACCCGTGTCATGTAGATCTATAATACCAGAAGAGCATGTCGATCCCAGTTTGACACTAAAGTCGCGTTTAGTGTCGTTCGTTAATCGTGTTTGAAGTGAAAGAGAGAGGATCATAACTGGATTGTTTGTGTGGGTTTGAGGTGATTAAAAGATGATTAATGCTGTAAAACATCAACCTCTGCCATGATCATTTGTACACATATAAATGTGCATATGACAGATTTTGACATTTAACGTGTTGTTAGTTTTATTTAGTCAAGAAAACAAGTGTTGTTATGGATATTTTTGGAATAAAATAAGGTTTGAAAATCTAACGCATAGAAACACTGGCTCAAATCATATTTGTATTCTATGAGAAACCTTATTTTAATTAACAAACAAGCATGTTTTACATGTGTATTATTTATAGTTATGTAATACTTCATATTGGACTGTTATATAACCCATTGGTGTAATTGTTAATTATTCTAATGGTTATATGTGTTTGTTGCAGGTTGCAGTGAAGTGGAGCTGTGCACACATGATGGCGAGTGTGAGTGTTACACAGACTGCTGCTCCAGTTCTTCATGTGTTTGTACAGTGTGTGTGTGCTGTAACACTGTGTGTGTGTGTGTGTGTGTGTGTGTGTGTGTGTGTGTGTGTGTGTGAGTGTTACACAGACTGCTGCTCCAGTTCTTCATGTGTTTGTACAGTGTGTGTGTGCTGTAACACTGTGTGTGTGTGTGTGTGTGTGTTACACAGACTGCTGCTCAGTTTTTCTGTGGTACATGTGTGTGCGCTGTAACTGTGTGTGTGTGTGTGTGTGTGTGGGTGTGTGTGTGTGTGTGTGTGTGTGAGTGTTACACAGACTGCTGCTCCAGTTCTTCATGTGTTTGTACGGTGTGTGTGTGCTGTAACGCTGTGTGTGTGTGTGTGTGTTATGTGTGTTATGCAGGTGCTGTGCAGGAGGGTCAGACAGGTGAGTCAGTCGTCTGTGGTTCAGAGGTTTTTGACCATCAGAGGTTTTTCAGCCGCGGGTTCGTCTGGATCAGATGAGCCGTATATAGCTGTACCATCTCAAAACTCAGGTGTGAAATGCATATTATGAACATTTCTGTTACATCAACATGATTTTAAAGGGGACATTCATGCACACGCACATACATATATTTAAAAATGTGATTATTATTTAACATATTATATAAAAATATATGTTTATAGAGTATAACAACAGAAGATCCATTTTGTTCCATGTCCGTTTGATGTTAATATATTTTTGTATGTTTTTTAATATATTAATGCATATTATTATATTCAAATATAAAAAAAATATTTGTTATATATATATATATTTATTATTAAATAAATATAATTTTATAACGTATTTATTTATTTATATATTAAACAGTACATTATTTAAATATTTTATTTTTTTTTTATTATGTTTTGATTTATTATATTTAACATTAAATGATTAAATAGAGTAACAATACAACATTATTATATATTTTTATTATATTTATGCTTATAAGGTTATGTTATAAAATTATTTCTTTATTAATATAAATAGAAATATAATATTTATTTATAATTAATACTATTTTTATATAGAATTTACTATTTACCATTAATATGTTGTTGAACATGTTTAATATTAAAGTGTAACTATATCTATAATATAATGTAATTTATATAATTTGTATTTTAATTATAAATATTTGTATTACTATATTCAACTTTAAATGTTTATTATAGCATACAATATAAAGTATTTTAATATTATTAATCTATGTACGTAATGTTAATGTATCTATAGTGTATATTTCTACACTTCATACGTGTTATATTGTATAGTGTTAACATTTGTGTTAAAAATGTGTTGAATATTATAGTGTAACAGTATATAATGTGATATGTGTGTGAATATTATCGTATTTTTTATTATATTTCTCAATATATTGCTTCATTTATTTATGTTATACATACATTAATTGATATATATTAGATTTGTTTAAATATGACTTGTTATCCCGCAGTGGTTTAATGTAATGGTCTGTCTGACAGGTCCCAGGACAGTGTGGCCAGATGAGACCATGGGTCCGTTTGGGCCTCAGGATCAGCGCTTCCAGTTGCCAGGCAATGTGGGTTTCGACTGTCACCTGAAGGGTACCGGGTTACAGATGAAAGGGCCGCTTCACAGGACGGTCCCGGACGTTTTAACCACCCCATCCTGCACAGAGAGACACGAGTTCATCCTCGCTCAGTTTGTGAATGAGTTTCAGGTAAAAGTCTGCTCCGAGATCTTTCGGTTCTTCAGTGGTGTTGTTGATTCTTCCAGTGAGCGAGGGCTTTTGTTCGTTCAGGGTAAAGAAGCGTCTCTGAGAGTCAGTAAAGCTGAACACTATTTCAGTCAGTCAGATGTGGAGTGTTCCATGCATTCCTGCCCGGAGCTGCTGAAGAAAGGTACTGTATCTCGTAGAACATGTCAAAGCTCTTCACGCGTACAGTTTGTGAATCGACTCGTTGTTGGTTTTGCAGAGTTAGAGCTGTTTTTCCCAGTGCTGCCTGCGAGTCCCATCACTGTGGTCACCGTAACACCGAAGAACCAGAAAACAGCCCCAGAAGAACAGAGCAAAGATCCACACGAACTACTAGATCATGTGAGTCTGACTGGAAATTCAGTGACGCATTCATTATATATTATTCATTTGATTATCAATTATAATATTAATGCAGTTTGTTCATCAAAAAACATCAATAATTGCATTGATTTTGTTTTACATAATTGATTAAATTGCTTATTTATACATTATTATAAATTATTATGCTGACAGTAAATATAAATTATATTGTAAATTATCATATTTTAAATAAATTATATTATATTGCTTTGTTACATTATATTTTTTAATGCAGATTTAAATTGAACGTAATTGCATTACAATGAGGACCATCGATAAATACAAAAGAATGTAGTTACATTATTTTAGTAATAAATTATTATTAAACTATATTTATATTAATTGCATAGTGATGCATTTATTTGATATGTTGAATTAAATAATACATACATAATCCAATAATATATAATTTATGATAGTGATGCATTTGATTTATTCTTATATTTGCATTGCTATATTATTAAATGGTATATACTAATTGCATCATGATAATTTGTTATTGTATATTAAATAATTTTATTTATAAAGTAATATACACATTAATTAAATAGTATAAATTGTTATAATATATTCTAATTTATTGCATTGTGATTTATTATATATATATATATATTATATATATTACACACTGTATGTGTCTGTGTATATACACTGCTGCTCAAAAGGTTGGGATCAGTAGGATTTTTATAGGAGTCTCTTCTGCTCATCAAAGCTGAATTTATTTGACAGACAGATGGCATAATTTGTCTTTGTCTTTTTTTTTTAATAATCATTTATGCATTTAGCAGATGCTTTTACCCAAAGTGAGTTAGTGCATTCAGGCTATACTTTTTTGTCAGTATTTGTGTTCTCTGGGAATTGAACCCACGACCTTTGCGCTGCTAACGCAATGCTCTACCACTGAGCCACAGGAACACGGATAAAACAACAAAACACAGAGAAAATCACTCACTATTCTTGACTGAAAAACTTTAATACAGTTGCTTTAGGAATCAGTCTATATAGTGTTTTATTGTTCATTCAGTTTCTTGAAAGCTCCTGCTAAATACATCTATTGTACCTGGAAATAAAGCACTGTTTGTTTTACCTGTATATTATGTGTAATCTGTATCTTTGATCTTATTTTTTAATGAGAAACATGTTTAATCTTTGCCCACTTTGGCCTAAATTGGCCTTTGACCATCATAGCCTCCTAATCATCCTCATACACTGATTGGCTTCATTATTCTGTCTCCTCTCCACCAGTAAGCTGGTGTGTGGTGGGCAACTAGGCACACTATGGCTGCCGTCGCATCATCCAGGTGGATGCTGCACATTGGTGGTGGTTGAGGAGATTCCCCCACTTCTATATAAAGCGCTTTGATTACCCAGAAAAGCGCTATATAAATGTAACAAAGTATTATTATAAATATCTGCCGTTCTTTTTTTTCTTCTTTTTTTGTTACCTTGAAAGGCTTTATAATAGGGAAATTAGTTTGGCTGTACTGCTCAGACAACTTGCAAAATAGTAAAACCAACATGACAAAGAATCGTGATATTTCTAAAAAAAAATCGTGCTATTATATTTTTCCCATATCGCCCACCCCTACTTGATATACTTTAAAATAGAATTTATTCCTGTGATGCAAAGCTGAATTTTCTGCATCATTACTCCGGTCTTCAGTGTCACATGATCATTCAGATTTCTTGCTCAAGAAACATTTGATTGTTTAAATCAGTCATGCTGCTTAATATTTTTTGATGAATGGAACAGTGTTTAGTTGAAATAGAAATCTTTTGTAACATTATAAATGTATTTTCTGTCACTGTCAGTGAATTGAACGCATCCTTGCTGAAGAAAACTATTAATTTGTGTTATTGAATCATCTGATTGCAGTTTGTCAGTGGTGCTAAAGAAATCTGCTTCACGCTGTGGAGAGGAGGATACTGGGCTGATTTCATCAATCCACTGTCAGGAAAAGCTGTGAGTACCTTCATCTCAGTCCAAGCAGATGAAAAACTCATGTGTAACTTTATAACAGCACCAGTGTTTTCTGCTGCAGTTTTTTGGCAATGAGACGCCGGACTCTATTCTACAGCGTCACGCTGGCTTTCACATCGAGGACCTGGCGTTGTGTACGGTCATACGCCACGTCTTCAAGGGGACGTCCACGTTTGTCTTAACGCTCATCACTAATGCACCTTCCAACAGTCTGATCATGGAGAAACTTCAGGGACACTCCAGCGCCTCAGAGGACAAGGACTGATGGACCGAAGCAAAATCTACCACAATAACGTACTGTTTCTTATAGAAGAGATTTCTGAATACAAACGTGCTGGTTGTGGTGTTACAAAATGATTTTGAGAGTAACTGCTGTTGTGAGCTGATTCAGAGAACACACAGCAACAATGCTAATTTATTTAAAATATATAAACACTTGCAATTCAATAAACGTTTAAATTCAGATGTGAATAAAAAACAAAACATCAGCAGCCTTTGAGAGAACGTACTGTCGGTAAAACGTCATCTAGAGTCAGGACGTCTGAAAGAGAGGAAACAACTCAACTAGTGCCACTAACAAGATTTTTTAGATAAACCAATCATCTGTGCGTCATGATTTCAGTGCACTAGAATACTATTGGATTAACTGTTCATTTCAGTTTGACTGATTCTTGATTTGTTGAATGTGAATAAAGTTTATTCTCACCCAGTGTTTGCAGAAGTTCCAGGATGAACGAGTGGAAAACCGGAAAGAATTCCTCATGTTCCTTCAGCTTTACGATGATACTGTGAAATACAATAAACACCAGCTGTCTGCAGTTTCCAAATTAATGGAGCCTTTGTGTAAATTGTTCCTGAAACCCACTCCTGCAACTTGACAAAGCAATCGCACATTCCCACATTTAGATTCTTTACAAATAAGAAAGTGAAACTATAAGCTTTACTTTTTTCTAAGCCATTATTGTATCAATGTATGCACTTTACGATAATGAAACAAAAATATAAATGTTAATTTCTACATACACATTTTTAACATTTAAGTTGTATAATTTAACGGATTACGAGAGACTGATTCAACAATGAACAGAGTATATGTCAGCATTAACTTAGATCACCAAATTAGGCAGCATGAAGTAACAAAAATATTGGTAGTTGACCTTTAGGGCCAGATTTACTAAACAGGGCAAATTAGCGCAATTCCATAAAAGCGCTGACTGGAGAGGAAAAATCTGCATCTAATTTCCATAATGACCAGCTTTAAATTAAATAATGGCGCAAATATCAGTAATTTGACAAGCGCAAACGTTAGTAAAATGCATTACGTGATACATTTAAATTTATGCTCATATTTTTTATTAACTAAAATAAATGCTTTTAAAAGGTTTATGATACATTATTATTTTGATAGTTGAATGGAATTATAAAAAAATTAATATTTTAGAAACCACTCTTACATAAGCTCAAGCAATGAATTAAACGTGAACTTACACAAGTTAGTCACTTTATAATTTCATGTTGAATATATTATGAAAAAGTTATTTAACGTTCATTATTCATGATATATAATACATTAATGTTTATTTAAACTAACAAATTAAATGAAAAATGTATGCTTTAATATTTTACATTTAATTCTTACATAAATTGAATCACTAACTGAACGAGCCAATTTACATGAGGTTCAATTCATAAGCATTAATGTGCTAGATATCATAAAATAATTATATTTGAAGCTAAACGTAATGTGCGCACACTGATATAACTGCTCCATAAAAAAAATGTATTGCAACGTTTCAACTATTAGGTCTTCATCAGGCACCAGACCTGATGGTCGATAATTTTTTTTTAATGGAGCAGTTATATCAGTGTGTGGACCTGTTATGTGCACAATTTTTGGCGTTCAAAACGTATATTTGTCAGTTTGTACATATACACTTTTAACATTTCAAGTTATATACATTTATTGTGAATGATTATGATTTAACAATGAAACTATATTTCTTAATTAACAATGAACAATTCTTTTTACAGCATTTACTCATCCAAGTTGATGTTAGTGCATGCTATGGCACTAACTAATAATAATTAATTGCACATTATTATTATTTCTGATAGCTGATGCATGGAACTGCATGAAAAAAGTACTTTTGGTTATGTATTCGGGATCATAAAATATTGAAAAACTTAAAATGTCAACATATTTAAGTTTTGCATATTGAAACATTTAAAAATATGAATCAATTAATAGTATAAAATGAATAATATAATTTGTTTATTGTTAGCTCATGATACCTAATGCGCAAAAACAAACTGCAGGGAGTTTGTGAGCTGATAAATTATCTAATTAAATAAATAATCAATTAACTAAACAATCAAGAATAAAACAGATTTTTTTTTTTTTTTAAACAAAATAATTTTCAATAAAAATATTGAAATAAAAATTAAGTAAATAAATGAAAAATAGATTTGTTTACCTACATGTCACTGACCATTAACTGACATCAAAGAACTGTGGATGTTATTAAATTATTGAAATATTAACTTAAAATCTGAGGGGGACATCAAGTAAATATGTAGGTTAGAATGGTTTCAGTTGATGAAAAATTTGGGAATTACTGCAATAACTGATGTTAATGAACTGAACCTTAATATACATTGACATGGAACAGGTTTAAAGACATTTGAGCACAAAGACAAACTCTGAGAGGGACGTACCTTTCAATGTCACTGCTTTCCAGAAGACTGTAGAGCTCCTGACCTGCAGCGTTTCCTGACTGCGACACCACTGCAGCTACCTTGTTGATGACCTCGCTAGGGGGCGCTTTATCATCTAGATATAAAAACATCAATTCAGAGAGGAAGGTTGTATATGTCATTGAGAATTATGAAACGCTCCAAAGATGTCTCAGCATATCTATCTCAATACCCAAGTCCAGAACATCTCTGAGGTTCCTCATGGCATTGTTCATCTCGCCCAGCTTGGTGTAGACCTCGTTCATGCGAGGATAGATTCCCGTCAGTGATGGAGCATCGAAGAGTTTCTGGAAGTGGGCGACCATGGACTCCAGGGTGTGTCTGGTGGGGCTCCGCAGAACCTGAGGAACATCGTGAGCATCTTCAGCTGATGGATCATTATAAGCACACTAAGGGAAATGTTGCTTTCAATAGAAGTACCTTGTCGTCTGATGCGGTCTCATCGAGCAGTGTGTCGACGATCAGCATCGAGTCTTCCACCCGCACAGGACCTGAAGGAGCGGTGATGCTGCCCTCTGGCTGCCATGGTAATAACCTCTTCTCCAATCGGATGAGGGCACGATGAAGATCCTAGTGAACCAAACAAATCGCATTCAAACCCAATGAGTTAAGGTGCAGTCACATTGGGGAAATTTCAGTTTGAGCTTTGCTTCATACAATGTATGAAGTTGACTGTATAATTTTTAATTGTACCTTATTGTTCAATTGTTGGCAAAATTTTGAGGGTAAAATTCAGTCTTTTCAATGTGATCTAGAACAGTTGAACACCGTTCATCTGAGTGGGGAAAACTTTTCACGTGAAAATTCTGGTAGTGCAGACTTCTATTGAAATAATTTATTCTGCCAAAAATTGCCGAAATTGGAATTTAACTAAAGGCGTGGTCACATTTGCTATTGTTAGTTGAATTTTTGTGGGTAAAATTCAGTTGTTTTAACAGGATTGGGAACTTCACTTTAAAGGGTTAGTTCACCCCAAAATGAAAATTGTGTCATTAATTGTGACCCTCTCTGTGAAATCTAGGCTAAAGTATAAAAATAAAATTATGAGAAAACAAGCATCAAAGTTTGATTTCTACCATTAATTTAACTATAATTTCAAACTTTGACATGACCTTACTCAGTCAATATTAAAGATATAAAAGGTTACATTTTCACAGAATGTTCTTTACCATATGAAGAATGATGTCTTTGTTTGTAGAAAAAAGCAAAATCACAAAAAATGACTTTAGCTGGGTTTTCACAGAGAGGGTCACATTTACTCACCCTCATGTCCTTCAAAACTGGAAGTTGAGCCACTTTGTTCAGGACTGTTTGTTGCTGTCTATGGAGGGTCACAAAGCTCTCGATTAATCAAAATATTTTTGTGTTCTGAAGATGAAAGGTCTTATGGGTTTGGAACGACACGAGAGGAGTAATTAATGACATCCTTTTCATTTTGGGGTGAACTGTACCTTTAAGGTGGAACCATTTCCAATCTCATAGATTTCAAAAGAAATCACAAAATTTCAGCTATGCAAATTCACAGAAATTTAATTCGACTACAAATGTGGTTATATTTACAATTTTTCTGCAAAATGTATTAAGTAATTTCAGTAGGAATCAGTAAAAAACTTTGCTTAGTTGAAAGATTTCCATGCAGATTTTGCACATCAGTTCCTATTAAAATTAATGAATTTCGCTGTCAAAAACTTGACAAACAACGGTAAATGTGACGGCACCTTTAGTTAAATTCATTGCCCAAAGATTAACCAGGTTTTACCTACTGGTTCAACCCCATTAAAATGACTGAATTTTGCTCATGAAATATTTTTTTATGACAAATGTGACTACATCTTTATATGAATTAAATTTCAGGAAAATTGTGTCATCAAAAGCGTAGCAATATATGAAGCAGAGTTACTTCCAAACCAAACAGATTTCTGTTGGTCAATGTGGCGAATCTGCATAATTAACTTAACGAGTTACGTATGCAAAGATCTCAAACAAAGTTCCAAGTGTGGATTCGCATAGCATCAAATGCGCCAAACTGTGATAAATGTGACCGTACTTTTAGTTAAATTCATTTCCCAAAGATTTGACTCACTGCTAGAGAGGTTAGTTGTCGGCTCCAAACCTCCAGGGTGGGAATAATCAGCTCAAACTCCGCCTCCTGCTAAGCTCTAGGTTGGTTTGCGCACGCTGCCTCAGCAAACCCAACGGAGCCCTGGGATTGGTCAGGACTGCAGTGATGTCATGTAGGATCTGTAGAGTAAATCAGATTGTGATGATGACGACTTTAAAACAAAGTTTAAGTTGCGTAATTTATTGCGTCATCTTTTTCATCAATCCGATCCAACAGCAAGTCTTCGTTTGTTTCATGTAGCTCATTTGTCATATTGAAGACTGCTCAAGTTGACCACATTCTGGGATACATAATACTGCAAATTTTACTGTTTTGGGAAATGGTTTTCGTTTATATTCGATGTGTATATTAGTATACCCAAAAATAGTATGCTATTCCAAACTGTGATAAATATCACCTTCTCCAGCTTGAAGGCAGATTCGACTTGTTGGCGTTGAACTTTCACAGCAGAAAGGAGATGATTGACATCTTGCACATTTAGTTCCTTACAAACATCCTGGAAGATAACCAGAAACATCAGACCTTTTAGTATAAGTGAGATACTGTAGTAGCTTTTACTGATAAATTTGAAATGGAACAAAATGTTTTTTAATGGTTTTAGTTTTATCTTCAAGTACCATAAGGTGTCTCTTGCAGGTAGAGTCATCCAGGTGCTGGATGCTGGTGTTATCTGTGTTTAGCGTCTCTGCAGAGTCCAGCGTTTTGAGTGCTTGAGATGATCTGTTTAACACGTAATTCATTAGAAGAACGGTTTGTTCATTTCAGATCTTACCTGATGTTGCTCTGCTGAATGATCCGATCCAAGCGTCTCAACTGCTGTTTGCAGGTTTTCAGTTCTTTTATGGTGGGTCTAAAATGTGTAACATTAAAAACGTCACCAACTAAAAATATATACCAATAGTAACGGCTACAAAAATCCGTTATCAACCTGGACTCCAGATCTTCTTTTAACCGCTGGATTTCGGTCCGGAGTTCTTCTCGCTGAGCTTTGGTCTCCTTCAGCTGCTCCTGGTACGACTGGAGACAAGCAGAATCACGTTTACATGTCAAGATCAAGAGTCGATATCAATTGTTTCTCATTATAGATACCTTTAAAAGGGCGTTATAGTTGGAAGACAGGTCAGTGGCGGCTTTCTCCACTGTGGATCTGTTCTTTTGGGAGTCCTTCTCTCCAGAGCTACTTTTATATAACCTGCAGGAAAAGATGACGCTGATGTTAGAGGACTTTACATGTAGAATTAAAATGAACATCTTTCATACACTTACTTCAGTTCATTTCGTAGCTGTTGCATTTGGGACTCATACATGTCAATGATGTCCAAAATCCTTCAGAGGAACAAGCACAGTAAGAAATGATCTCTTCAGTTGTTTGCAATTACTGGATGACAATTTTCAAATAAGAATACATTATATAAATAGATGTATAAATATTTTTGAAAAGGGAGAACAATTCTACAGTCAATACAAATAAGGTTCTCAAAATAAAATTAGAATATAGTAAAATTCTGTAAATACAGAAAATTCTAAATCAATAAAAGTATTAAAATAATATACAAAACAATTAAATAATACTAAATCACTTGACATATTTAATAATTAAATTATTTTATTTGAATAATTTAATAAATAATTGTTATACAAATTCGATCATGTTCTATAGTATAAAAATATGGTCCTCAAAATAAATAAATAAATACTTTAGACCAGTAAAAAAAAAGAATTCCCGCAAATATAATGATAATAATACTACAATCGCCCATGGCAGAGTTACTTTTGGCCAATGACTTCGAGTTGATCACAATTACTAAATTATTCTAATTTAATTTAAATGATAAAAAAAGAACATAGAATTTTTTTTTTTAAAAAATAAAAAATAATTTTTTATTTTTATTTTTTTACAAATTTGAAAATAATAATAATTATAATATTCAATAGAAAATGTTCTACAAATGTCTTGTATCAATTTCTATGAATTAAGCATGCACAAATAAAACAGCATGTTTAGAAACGGCTGATTGTAATTGATCCCATGATCCTCTCTGGCACTCACTGCTGGTCGGTGGTGGAGTTGAGTCGGGCTGATCTGCGGTGGATCTGTTGGAAGGCCTGGTTCTGTCGGGCCACACGTCTCTCCTCCTCCCTCACGGCGTACTGGAGCTTCTTCTGCAGCGGAGACACCTGCTCCTTCTCCTGAGACAGAGACTGACAGCGCTTCTGCAAATACACAACCAATACTACTGATCCTGACATCCAGACAGCAAATCATTTCATGCATTTATTACACCAATACCTCAGCATCTCTCTTTTCCTGCTGCAGTTGTTGGAACTGTCTGTGCTGTTGGGCCGCTTTACTGATGTACGAGTCCTCTAGGTCTTGAACTCTGACCTTCACCCCATCCAGAATGCCCTCCAGCTCAGCAGCCCTCTGAGACTGACGGGCAGCTCGCGTCTGATGCTGCTGCACTTCCTCTCTGAAAATGATACAGGCATCTTTACGTGCTGTATGTGAGTTTTTGTACTTCTTATTTGTTTGCAGTAGATGTGTTGTGGAATGAGCGGGGAACACGTCTGTCCTGTCAGCTGATCTCATCTCATCTTCCACTCATCCTGCATTATATTACACTGCAGCAGATGGGCAGCACTGCCGCACTCGAGGGGTTTACATTATTGAGCGTGTGCTGACAGAAGCGATATGTCCAGGAGACGTCCCTGGAGAGACCACGAGTGCTAAACAATTCAAATATTAAAGAGTCATTTGAATATCTATGCTGAAATTCCAATAAAGAAAGGAATGAAACATTTCATCCCAAAATGAGAAATTACAATATATTTTGCATAAAGTAAACAGTCTACTTTTAAGACCATTAGGATTTTTTTTACAATTGAAAGCAAATTTACCTCTGAAATTCAAATTACCGCAATACATAATATTGCAATATAGTAAAAAAAAATAATAATAATTTTGTTGTCTCATCTTGTTTAAAATTTTAAATCAACATACATGCAATTTAAAGTCAGGACAACATATTCAAATTACTCAATTAGTTACAAACGTTATTATTTATTTTATTTTAGTGCCGTCAAACGATTAATCGTGATTAATCTCATCCAAAATAAAAGTTTTTGTTTACATAATGTGTGTACTGTGTAATGTGTATATATAAACACACACACAGTATATATATATTTTTTAATATTTTACATTCATATAATTTATATTAAATACAAATATTTTTAATACATAAACATAACACTTTTTTTCTTAAATATATGCATGCATGTGTTTGTATTTATATACACACATAATAAATATACACAGTACACACTCACATTATGTAAACAAAACTTTTATTTTGGATGCGATTGATCGTTTGACAGCACTAATTACATTACGGTAATGAAAACAATGTCACAGTGCAAACATTTGTAACGGCTCCAAAAATATACCTGATTTTCTTTAAACGAAATATCTTATTAGTTTCATTTGATTTTGGGGTGAAATGTGATCAGGGAATGCTTTAAATAACCCTTTTAAATTAAAATCAACAAAAATGTAATTTAGTACAACCATCATGCACAAATCTTTCAAATTTGATTAATACATATTTTTCATGTAACTATATTTATTTTATGAATGTGGTAGATAACAAAAATTATACTTTTTTGTTGTTGTTAAATATGATTTAAAAAACTATAATATTGCCCAACAATAATGAGACTTCGACTACAGATGATAACTAGGTTTTGGCATTTCAATAATGTGAATTGAGGGGAAAATGTGTTTAACTGTCATAAAAATAATATCATAAAGTAATAAAATCTTAAAATAGGCTTTACAATCTTTATGCGAAATATAACTTTGCATTTTTATATTTTTTTTTGAATTTTTGGTGAAGTATGACCCTTCACAGGGATCATGAAATGTATTGTACTAAATATTATTATATCCATTTCTCGGGGATTTGACAAAAAATAAATACCGCTATTCCATTAGAGGCATATTCAAGCATATTGACTGTGCATTTATGAAAGCTAGACTCACTTTAGTTGGCTGTTGGACTGAATGAGCTCTTGAATAAGTCCTTGTCTCCTTTCAGAATCTGACAGCATCGTCTTCAACATCAGCCGTACATCAGATGCAGACTTACGCTCCAACAAAACCAACTCTACAGACAAACATAGAAATACTCATCAATACTGAAAACCAAAAGATGATTATTTAACCAAAATGAGGAGTTTTTGTTTTCTGATTTCGTTATATATATATATATATTTATCATGACATTTAAAAATCTTTTCTTGTTATTCTTTTCATTTAGACATAAAGTGAAAGCATAAAAATTGTATTAAAATAAATATAGAGAGTTGTTTACAAATTATTTTTATAAAATATAGTGGACTAGAACATATAAAATAAGGTCACCAAAAAAAACGGTT
This sequence comes from Ptychobarbus kaznakovi, assembly GCA_027422405.1. Lineage (NCBI taxonomy): Eukaryota > Metazoa > Chordata > Actinopteri > Cypriniformes > Cyprinidae > Ptychobarbus > Ptychobarbus kaznakovi. Next base: position 5,324,102 of record CM049815.1, read on the forward strand.
ACATCTGACCAATGACTTCCAGTTTCTCGAAATTACTGGAGAATTATTTAACTTTAATTGTTTTAGAAACAAGTTTTTAAAGATGTGAAAGAAGATATCAGCGATGCATTCATTACCTGCAAGGTTCTTGTTCTCTGTTGGATCTGCAAAGTTGACCGGTTTGAAGCCATGATGCTGCAGCAACCTGTTAACAGCGTCCCACTCTCTCTGCTCCTGCTGCAAGACAATGAAACACATTATAATCATTATAATATGTACATGCAATATCATGAATAAATCAATACATGCTTAAACATCAGAAATAACTGCAAAAATATCAGAGTCTCTTCAATTCTGCTACCTTAAACTGGCTGTGGGTCCACAAAAACACATATGTTTTGTCTCTGGACTGCAACGCAGCAGTCAAAGCTTTTCTATCCATCTTTATCTATGCCAAACTATGAGCTACAACACTATTTTAAGCATCTTCTCAGGTCTTCCACCTTTCCTCTGACCAGACCTGCACTGCAAACGCCCTCTATCCACCGACAGCAGGTGGAGTGAACCGACACAGATCAGATTACTATCCCTGAACAATTAGAAACAGCTTCACATGAAGGAAAGAGCACCAGCTCACCTGCTCCATCATCTCTTATCATCTGAGAGCCTGTAAGAAAACAGATGCATGTAAATAATACTGTATAGTTCCATGTAATGTGCATTTACACACATGCATTGATTGAACTCACATGCAAATGTCAGGTTAGTCAATTTGTGTAAAATATGGTATTTAAATGTTAATCCTCCCAGTACTTTAGAGAATACCATGGTATTAAAACTTATGACAGATCCATCATGTTCAACTGAATAACAACTAATACCACGCTACGATACTATGATATTCTGTGAAGTAAAACAAGGTACTACTATTCTAAAACAAAAGAAAAACTTAAACTGCCATAGCAAAACATGGTATTCTAATGGTAAAATGTCCAAAAACATGGTATTACCATAGTAACTTAACGTTACACACAAAATATAAGCAGTAAGGAAACACTGCAGGGCAAACTGTGACTACAAACGCGGCTTGAATTTAATTAACTTAAAATGTTTCAAGCAATAGTCATTTATAACATACCTTAAAGCACCGAAGATTGGTGTTAATTGATTACTATCCTATCAAACCGTCAATTCAGCATTTAATGAACCGACAAACTCGAGTTGGTCATTGTTTCAAATAACAGCGGAAACTAGCACGACGAAATGCTTCCTGGAATTAGACCAATAGGAAGACAGAATGACAAAGCCACGCCCTTCACGTAGTTTGCGCCTTTAGCACTGACGTTTCCCTCTTTTATTTATTTATTTATTTTTGGTAGTGGTGCTACTTAGTGGCCACTAGATGGCTGCAAAGGCTGAGCTTTTGAATATGGACAACCTGGAAATTTAAAATAAGGTATTTTTATATTCTATAAATAAATACATTGTAAAGTATGAAACAATAATATTTATATTTATAAATAATTTTATAAAATAAACAATTTACTGTGGAATGGGTCATTCTTCAATTGGGGTGGCAAATGAGAGGCAGAATTTGTAAAAATTACAAATGATTGTAATTTTTCTAATCAAATATATCGCTATGCATTTAAAATTAGTTTAGTACGCCATATCCATTAAAATTAAGATTTTTAAATCATTTCAATCAAACATTGGTAACACAGCCACTTAAGTCTATGTCATTTTGAAATAACACCACAGACTTTATATTGCAAGTTACTATAGGCTCTGTGGTGTTACCAGGAAAGACAGTAACACCACAGACTTTATATTGCAAGTTACTATTGGCTCTGTGGTGTTAGGCTCTGTGGTGTTACCAGGAAGACAGTAACACCACAGAAGTTACTATGGCTTGTGGTGTTAAGTTACACCACAGAAAGACAGTCTGTGGTGTTAAGGAAAGACAAGTTACAGACATATTGCTCTGTGGTGTTTACTTTATATTGAAGTTACTATAGGCTCTGTGGTGTTACCAGGAAAGACAGTAACACCACAGACTTTATATTGCAAGTTACTATAGGCTCTGTGGTGTTACCAGGCTCTGTGGTGTTACAGGAAAGACATAACACCACAGACTTTATATTGCAAGTTATATAGGCTCTGTGGTGTCATAGGCTCTGTGGTGTTACCAGGAAAGACAGTAACACCACAGACTTTATATTGCAAGTTACTATAGGCTCTGTGGTGTTCCCGAGGAAAGACAGTAACACCACAGACTTTATATTGCAAGTTACTATAGGCTCTGTGGTGTTCCACCAGGAAAGACAGTAACACCACAGACTTTATATTGCAAGTTACTACAGGCTCTGTGGTGTTACCAGGAAAGACAGTAACACCACAGACTTTATATTGCAAGTTACTATTTGCTCTGTGGTGTTCCCAGGCTCTGTGTGTTCCCACAGGAAAGACAGTAACACCACAGACTTTATATTGCAAGTTACTACAGGCTCTGTGGTGTTACCAGGAAAGACAGTAACACCACAGACTTTATATTGCAAGTTACTAAAGACAGTAACACCACAGACTTTATATTGCCAGGAAGACAGTAACACCACAGACTTGTTACCAGGAAAGACAGTAGGCTCTGTGGTGTTACCAAGTCTGTGGTGTTCCAGGAATACAGTAACACCAGACTTTATATTGCAAGGCTCTGTGGTGTTACAGAAAGACAGTATAGGCTCTGTGGTGTTACAGGAAAGACAGTAACACCACAGACTATATAGGCTCTGTGGTGTTAAGGAAAGACAGACTAGCTCTGTGGTGTTACAGGAAAGACATGATGATTTCAAGATATGGGGACAGAAATATTAATAAGTATGTATTTCTTTAAAAAATGTTATACAAGTAAGATCTGCAGGCTCTGTGGTGTTCCACTTTTCTCAACATAACACCACAGACACTAACACCACAGCCAACATGATGATTTCATCAGGGGACAATTTGTGGTGTTAAAAAGACAGTAACACACAGACTTTATATTGTATGTATTTATCAAAATTCTTTATAAAATATGGCTCTGTGGTGTTAGGAAAGACAGTAACACCACAGACTAATCAACATAACACCACAGCATAAATAAAGTGTGACCAGACTTTTGTCAAGAGGCTGCCAATGAATTTCAAGAAAAAGTCAGGGGACATAAATATTAATAAGTATGTATTTATCCTATAAAAATATGTCCTGCGTGAAGTTATCCTAACACCACAGACACTTACATGTGAAATTGTCAGGGTTTAGCAGGAACCTACCTTTACACGTAATCAAATAGAATTCTCCCTTTTTTTAAAGAGGCGACGTCCATTGCTGTAACACCACAGACACGAATTTGGACACAAATATTTTCTTAAATATAACAAAATATGTATTTTTAAAACAATTTAATAAAATTGTACATGTTAAGTAAAATCTATATTCACAATATAACCACACTATTTGTGTTAAATGTGTTTATATTGTTGTAATTACATTCCATGATACACCTCTCTAAGGTTTGGCGGGAACATCCATATTTTGTCACAAATGCAATTTCTAAAACTCAATTAAATATGTATTTTAAAACAAAAGAAACTAACTATTAACAGCGCACAAATTGTGTTTACCCTACAGAATACAAACATGTAAGCATTTTATGATTTATTGGTATTTAACGTTTATTTAAACTGTTAAAGTGGAGGGACACCACTTGCTACAAAAAAATGCATAAAATGCAAACAAGACCTCAACAGATCAGTTCCATAATCTTTCAAACCAACGTTTCTGTTGCTTTTACAGACAGCATTTATTGAGGCTCTAATCTCACTTGGCATTTCATGGATTCTATGGCATTTCGTGTTGCTCCTCTTGCAGTGTGCAGCCTTGGTTTGGAAAGGGCAAACTCACCTTCGGATGAAGGGCAGCATGCATATGACACCGCTATCCGAAAAAGAAAGGGAAACAGAGAGAGCAAAGCTTTGAAGCATTCATGTCTGTAAACCCTTGCTTTACCTCATTTATAATACCCAGAAACCTACCTTAAAATGTCCGACTGGATATGAGCAAATAAGCATTAAAAAAGTAAAGTAACAATAATAAATGTTATTTTATCAGGGGAAACCGGGGGCAATTGTAACACTCAATCCCTCCAATCAGAATCAAGCTAGAGTGATAAACTTAATCTGCAAATGCTCAGTAAGATGAACAACCTATGCTAATATAGGTGTGGCTAGCTAGGGTATGAGATGTTATCATGGCTGCAACATCGGGGGCAGCCACAGGCCCAGTGTAAACACCTTGTTTTTCTGCATTGACCTAGCTACTTTTCTGTTAGAAAATACACTTATTTTAAATGTAAAACTACATTTAAAATGATTAGTGTTGCTTTTAAATCTTTAAAAAAAAAATTACTATTATCTCCACATGATCTCATTGAGTTCTTCTGTTAATATGTTGATCTTGTACCATTTCATTAAAGACTGTTATTGACTCATCAGTTAAATAATGTATTTGAGTAAAATAAATATAAATAATTCAAAATCTAGTTACCTCTAGAAAAGTTGCAGTCTTCTGCAAAAAATATAAATAGACTTTTGCTTTTTGAATCATGCCTGACATTTGAGCGAATTTGAACCAAATATATATATTATGCTAGGGGGCGCTCTGGAGGCGCGGACGTCAGGGGGCGCTCGGGAAGCCCAATGATATTGCCGGCTTTGTTGCGTCATTGATGATAAAGCCACACCCACAAATTGCCAAGCTACTTGTAGTCTTTGACGATGGTGACTACATGATGATGCTAGGCGGGAAACGTAAGTAGAACGCTGTTTCCGATTAAGAAATATAATTATAAGTTATATAAAAGATTATCCAATTAAAAATATGATAAATATGATTTCCTCAACGAGAAAAACATACTATATCGCAATCCCTGAGGCAAAAAATGTCTTCCCTGAGGTGAAATAATAGGTCTTGTCTCTGAAAATAACCACACAATTGTCAACAACCCTGTTGAAAAAAACAGCATATATGCTGGGTAGGTAGGTTTTGAAGCATGGATGCTGGTGGTTTGAGCTGGTTTAAGATGGTCCTTAGGTGATCATGACCCTGCTGAAAAAAAACAATAGAACCCTGCCCAAAACACAATAGAAAATGTAATGGGTTTAATGGTTATAATGGGAATTGTTTTGGTTTTAAATGGAAACTATAATGGTGTCTACTGGTATGTGATGGATTCTTTTGATGGGATGTTAAATCCTATTGGAAAAATGCCCAAAACACACTACAAAAAGGAATTTTGTAATAGTTTTACTGGAAAAAGCTAATGGTTTATAATGGTATTTTAATGGAAACCATTATAATTTCTGTGATGGTTTCTATTGGGCTTCTATTGTTTTTTTTAGCAGGGGACCTGGTTTAAGCTGGTCCTTAGCTGGTCATGAGCTGGTCCTAAGCTGGTCCTGAGCAGGAGTTAGTTGCTTAGGACCAGCACATGACCAGCTTAAACCAGCTAAGGACCAGCTTAAACCAGCATCCATGCTTCAAAACCGACCTAACAAGCATATGCTGGTTTTTCAACAGGGAGTTCCAAAGTTATTACAATTATAATGATAATATAAAAGCATAATGAATCAATATTAGGTCTCCTTCAAATAGTGAATGTAAAAACTGTTGTTGTTATGTCCCATTTTAAGTAGCCTACTATTTTTGTATTTGTTAATTTACAAATGTATCATTGATTTGTAATAATTTATTACGGTTTTCTATATTTCATGAATTTTTATGTGCTTTTTTCATGTATTTAAAAGATTATAATTTTTTTCAATGATGAGTATGTCTTCCTGACATTGTGGTGAAACTGTGCTACTCAGCTGTAAGGTCTTACTGTTTATTAAATATCATGTTGGATTCCACATTCTTCACTGATATGGGCGGTGACAAAACACGCGCTGCTCAAGCTCCACTGGCGCTGATGATGTGAAACAGGTGTTAAAGACATTCAAATCTGCATTCATGCTGCTGGCCAGGTGAAAGATTGACGTTGATGCTCTGTTAACTCAGGTAAGATGCTCTGGTGTCGGTTCTCCCATCTGTTGACGATAAAAGGCCCGGAAGGTCCATTAAGTAGTTTAATAGTGCACCGCAATTTTCGCCATCCGCAACAACAACAAACGAGCTCTTTCGGTGTTCAAATGACGAACAAGGTGCGAGACGGCCGAATTTCTGTACCGAACAATGACTTGACACTGATCAAATCGAGGCATACGTTATTACAAATGCAGGCTAACACATCATTCAGCACTGACATCTAGAGCTTGACTAAAACTGTACCAGACAACTTTGAAATTTTGTACATTGAAATCCTTACAAGCATGCTGAAATTATCACATGACTCCGATGAGAAGAAAGGGTGGATGATGTGGTTATATATATTTATTAGGGATGGGAATGAGAATCACGTGGCACAAATGGCCTCGCGAAACGATTAGTAAATAAACTGTATAATGTTATGTTTTCTATTACATGCGCACGGATTGCATGTAATGCTATTCAAAAAGCACTGCATGAGCTCGTGGCGCCAGGGTTCAAAGTCCAAAGCGCGAGAAAAATCTGCGCTAAAACACTGTTACTCGTCAGTTGCTCAGTAACATTTTTATGAGTTTTTTAAAGGCATGTGCCAATGCGATACGTATGCAACAAACATCTTCCCAAACTCGTCAGAATCATTTATAAATCTGCTGTCAACAAAAAGAAGCACTGAGGTCTTCCTGCGGGTTTCTGCCAAAATAAAAGCTCCATCAACATTAATAAATGTTAGTATTGTAATTTTAATGTTGTTCTGTAAAATAAATACAAAAGTAAGAGACTAATAATGATAATAACAATTACCCTACAACAGCTCTATAACATTCACACATAGTGTTCAAATTGGGATCTGTAATATATTCTAATGTTTTAAAAGAAGTCTCTTCTCAGCAAGGCTGCAATTATTTGTACAGAAATAAATACATGCCTGATTCAAGAAAAGGGGGTCTCAAAAATGGCCAAAAATTCTGCTTTGTTGGTATAATGTCTGATAGAATGTTAAAAAATGTTCAGTGTTAAGTAAATATTTTTGAATTGTTGTTTTGTAATTTATTTATTTTATTTAAAAAGCAGTACAAAACAGTAAAACACACTTTTTAGGCTATTTCATTTATGCAATGGTGAAAAAAAGGCAAACTAGGCCTACATGGGGGGAAAAATGAAAGTATCTTAACACTTGTATTGTAACAGACAAAGTATTTGTCATTGAATCATTCATTCAGGAGATTCCAGGAGTGAAAGAAGTCTTTATGAAGTGAGACACTGAATCCTCCATTGCATTTTTACTTAGTTCTAATGAATATATATTTTTAAAAGACTTAAGCAATGAACATTTTGTCAGAATCACTAGTAAATTACATTATTTAGTTTAGTTTTCTAATCTTTTTTTTCAGAATCGTGAGAGAATCGTGTATATATAAAAACATTGTGATTCTCAATTTATCCAGAATCGTGCAGCTCTAGTTTACATGTTGTTATTACAGCATATAATTCATTAAAATAGAAGTTTAATTTCATAAAGTACAAGTTCATTTCAAAATGGCCCATTTTTTGCATTTTGTGTTTTTCAGTTGAATAAAATACTATTTTTCCCTATATATTTCATCATTGAGGATTTTTTTTTTAAAGTCTAAAAATCTCGTCTCGTTCTCATGAACTCTTGTGTCTCGTCTCGTGGGATAAGTGTCTCGTCACACCCCTAATATTAATAGAAAAAGAGATAGAGAGAGATAGATTATATACAGTGCCATGCAAAGGATTTTGCCCTTTCCTGTTTTGTTTTAGTTTGTTTTGCATATTTGTAACACTTAAATTATTCAGATCATCAAACTAATTTTAATATTACACAACGATAACCCAAGTAAATACAAAATGCAGTTTTTAAATAATGATTTCATTTATTAAGGGGAAAAAGCTGTCCAAACCTGCCTGACCCTATGTGAAAAAGAAATTGCCCCCCATATATCGAATAACTGGTTGTGCCACCCTTGGCAGCAACAACTGGTTTTCGAGCATGAATGAGCTGTTTAAGGTCATGCCACAGCATCTCAATCAGATTTAAGTCCTGACTTTGACTTGGCCACTCCAAAACCTTTCATTTAGTTATTCTTGAGCCATTCAGAGGTGGACTTGCTGGTGTGTTTGGGATCATTGTCCTGCTGAATAACCCAAGTGTGCTTGAGCTTGAGGTCACAAACTGATGGCCGGACAGTCACCTTCAGGATTTTCTGATAGAGTGCAGAATTCATGGTTCCATCAATTATGGCAAGTCGTGCAGGTCCTGGAGTTTGAAGTCCATGTTTTATTGTTAGTTTGATGTCTTTTTATGTAATGCTGTGTTGGTTTAACGCCAGATTTAACGGGATACACATTTTCCAAAAAGTTCAACTTTTGTCACATCAGTCCACAGAATATTTGCCCAAAAGTCTTGGGGATAAACTAGATATTTTTGGCAAATGTGAGGCGAGCTTTTGTGTTCTTTTTGGTCAGCAGTGGCTTTTGCCTTGGAACTCTCCCATGGATGCCGTTTTTGCCCAGTCTCTTTCTTATTGTTGAATCTTGAACACTGACCCTAATTGAAGCAAGTGAGGCCTGCAGTTATTCAGATGTTGTTCTGGGTTCTTTTATGCCCCCTGGGTGAGTCATCGTTGTGCTCTTGGGGTAATTTGGGGTAGGCCGGCCACTCTTGGGAAGGTTCACCACTGTTCCAAGTTTTCTCCATTTGTGGATAATGACTCTGACCGTGGTTCGCTGTAGTCCCAAAGCCTTAGAAATGGCTTTATAACCCTTTCCAGACTGATACAGGTCAACTATTGTTTCTCATCTGTTCTGGAATTTCTTTAGATCGCGGCATGATGTGTTGCACTTTGTCAGTCAGGTTCTATTTAAGTGATTTCTGGCAGTAATCAGGCCTGGGTTTGACTAGTGGAATTTAACTCAGCTTTATAAAATAATGTGGTTAATCACAGTTCTTTCATGATTTAACAAGAGGGGGCAATTATTTTTTTACATAGGGTCAGCTAGAGTTTGGACAGCTTTTTTCCCTTAATAAATGAAATCATCATTTAAAAATTGCATTTACTTGCATTATCTTTGTGCGATATTAAAATTTGTTTGCAAGTGAAAACACCCTTAAATGAGCTCACTATGGAGCCTTGAGAGTAGGGTTGCAGTGATATTTTTCTAATAATTCAACGGCTCGGAGTCAATTATTCCGCTTATACTTCAGTTGCCACACTTCAAGACATCGATCAGATTATATATTTCAAGCCATTCGTCCGGTTTTTCTACTTCAATCGCTATTGTGAGTAGGATTATTTCTTCCGCATCTCATCTAACGCCTCCCTTGCTAATTCCAAAACGTCATTTTAAACCGTAACGGACGCTTCAGCCGTTGATAGCAGACCATTATGAGACAGAGAGAGAGAGAGAGAGAGAGAGAGAGAGAGAGAGAGAGAGAGAGAGAGAGAGAGAGAGAGAGAGAGAGAGAGATTAATATTACCTCTGTGAGTCAGTGATCGGCAGCAATGTCTATAGTGAGAATTTAAGTTCCTTTTCTTCACGAACAGAGCCGTTGTTGTTCTCTTATCGCTCTCGCGGTATTTTGATGTCATACACTGACCATTCTGCGCAGCGCTGCTTAAAGTCGAACGCGCCTAATGTTACCACAAATGTGAAGCACGTGGTAAATCGATTTAATTTTACTGGTTGAAGGGAATCTCATTTGACATCACTAAAATAACAATTTTGTTGATTGAACATTAATATTGTTTTGCAATTTTCTTAGCGTTATTTAAAAATTATGATATCCCATAGGTAAACGTGTAATTACATTCCTAACTGAAATTTCAATTTGAACTTGATTTGTGTATTCTATTGAAATAACTTATTAGTAAACGTTATTTTATTAATTATATTGTTTGTGAACTCTAACTAGCATTACCTACTTAGTTCTGTGAAATACAATTACGTGTTTACTTGAGGTAAAATAAACAAAAAACATATGTCCAACAAAAATTGAACTTTGTGTGCTAAGTAATAAGTACACGAGTCAATTTTCTTTGAGGTAAAATGCTTTCATCCAAAAGCTCCTGACGTTTTTTTTTCACACTTAAAATCATCTTATCTCGCTTTGGCAATTTGAAGCAACCAAAACAACCGACACGTTGTGCTCACACACAATGCCTTGCAATTACGCTTAACAAAACGTTTAAATGGAGTGAGACGTACATCTGACTCCAACAACAAGGGCAGAAAGAGCGCCGCTTTTCTCTTTTTACACACTTCACCCCCTGAAAGGCAATTTGGAGATAAAGGTTGAAGCTGGAAGCCATGAAAGGCGTCTAATGCTAATCCTGCCTCACCTTGAGTCTGATCGAACTCTGAAATCTCTCGTTTCTTCCCTAAACCGTAAATACACCCACACGGTTCGCACAACGGAGGGCAGCTTTCTTCTTCTCGCACTGGAAGTTCTCTGAAGTGAAAGATGGTGCCGACAGATGGTGGAAGTTTTTAAAGTTTTGATGGCCGATAAGGTTACTTTATTTTGTTTGTTCAGGTTCCTGTGAAGCGCAGAGCTGAGGCAAATCCGTTCCGGGATTATCTTCCACTTTCTCGCCTTGCCCAGGTGTGGAGAGCTGATATGGCCCAAACCCACATGCTCCCGGTGCACCATGGGAAGAAGTGGGACAGCTGTGAGAGGGAAGCCACAGGTTTGCACAGATATCAGAAACCCTTTCTCTACTTTCATACGAATGGGAGAAGAAAGAAATGAATTGCTTTAGAATATTACTCTGAAAAGTCCTGTCTGAACTCTAGTTTAAGATGTTTATAGTATATGGAGAAATATTCTTCATACTTCCTTGTTTAGCAAACGCAAAACTACCTTTGCAATGAAATGACTTCCGTAAAATAATAAGTGAAGATGATTTGACACTTAAAACGTACTTTCGTGTAATCAGGCTGATTCAGTTATCTGAAATAATATTGTTGACACACTTATAGCTACCTTTCTTATCAAGTTCGACATTTAGAGGTGAACAGAATCAGCAGAACATGTATTGATGAACACAAACTTGACAAATAATATACTAATTCATTAGTTTTTTTTAAAGTGTTTTTCTCCTTTTTAAAAGTTGATAAGCCATTTTATTATGTGGTCCTACCGTTTTATTGTGTTACATTTTAGCACTACAGTACTGCTTTAAATGTTTAGGAAATGTTTTTGAATCTTGATGAAATTATTTTAAAATTAAAATATTTTTAAATAAATGTAGGCCTAAACATTTTTTTAAATCCAGTGTTCATGAACATCGTAAAGTATTGGAAATTCGTTGATTAAAATTTGTTGTAGGCCTCTAAACACACATAAAACAGGATACAAGCATGCTTTTAGAAGTTCTTGCATTCTTTAGAGAAACAAAGGCTTCAGCCCTCAAAACTGATAAATGGTAATGTAAAAAGAGAGGAAACACTCTAATGTGAATTAAAGGAGTCACGGATAAAAGCACTTTAGCCGAAAGTGCCATTGTTCAAAGACCAATCCGCCACAACTTGCCTGCGAGCTCAGATAAACACAATTTCACTCTAGTCTGTGCGATTACCACACCGCTAATCGCTTCATTTTGCATGTCGTTATTGCGGGTAAACAAAAGGTCATCATTTAGTGGAATTAGAATTCCAGAAACGAATCCACTTGAACCTTTTTTGTTCTTAAGAACGCACAGAATACTGATAATGTTTTAATCCCTCGCCAAGTCTATTAAATTGTTTGGGTGTTTAAAAACTTCCAAGCTTTCAAAAGTCGGCACAATGGAACAAAATACTGTTTTTTTGTGGAAATTAAGTACAACTTTCAGGATTATATAAAAGAAGCATTTTGCAATTACATTTGGAGTTGTTGGGGGAAGGTTCGACAGACCAAAATCAGAGAGACCGATAAACCACAAAGACTGATCATTTTTATTTTCTTACAGTACAGTTCCTTTTATACATTTCCTCTCATGTAAAAACTTGTGAGTCTTTGCTCAGATGCAGCATTCAAAGCACTTGAGCCAGTTCAAACCGAATTCATGCGGGACTTTAGTTCAGACAACAAAGAGCATCCTGAATTGCAGAACACACAGGCATCATGGGAGTTTTCCAGGACATGTTCTCAACATAACTAGGTTGAGTTCTAGAGTTAACATTGATTCTAGAGCTCCTGCTGAGCTGAGACAAACTAAATAAAAAAGGCCTGGTCTCAAATGTTGCTCTTAGTCCTCTGAGGACTCAACACTTTGGTGACGTAATGCAGCAAAGTCTATTGGGTTGAAATCCACTGTGAAGTTCACTTCAGTGCTTTGCAAAAGTGTGCACTGCGGCTAAAAAGCACCCTATTAAAAAGCTAAAATTATGAATGAGACCCTGTGTACTTCATTGAAACATGCAAACAGGAACACAAATACACATAAAACAGCCTTTTGAAGCAATACCTACAGTAAGTAATACATATTAAATATTAAGGTTATTTTCTGGAATCTGTAACATTGTAAATTATTTATATAATTACAATCACTGTACAATTTTTTTTCTTTAAAAACAACACATGCTCCTTAATCGCAATCTGATTAACTTAGATTTCAGATGAAACAGTTCAGTCTTTATTGTTTTCAATAAAATGGCATCACATTCTTAACATTAAACAAGAAATTGGGTGATAGAATCAGTTAAAACAGAAAACTAAATCGTCACATTTACAATAAAGTGGAAAAGTGGTTTTTGAAAAAAAAATACATAAAAATACATTTACAAGTATTAAAACAAACAAACAAAACACTGGGTTTTGACTTTACCCAAAACTGGGTTGAGCCTGTTGGGTCATTTTGTTGGGTTATTTTTAGCTACACATATTGGTCAATTACTGCTATTGGCCTATATTTGTAACTATTGGAGTTATCAGACATCAGTTGATTATTTAAACAGCTAATTATGTCCTATCAATAAAAAGAGATGTGAAAACGTGGGCCATTACAAAACTCATGCAGTGAATAAAACATCTCCGGCTTAATTAATAGCGCTTAATTATTATTGTCGCAACTGGACTGTTATTTAAGCATCTTAGGTTAGCTAAATGTCAAAAAGATGCTATAGAGAATTCAATTCAATTCCATTATAAGTTATTTAATGTAAGGGTGTTTAAAAAGGTGGCAGAAAATGTGCAACCAAGTTGCTGGTTTATAGCAACCATAATATAGATCGGTTTGTCTCCTGTCCTGAGCAAAAACTTCCTGTGGGGAACCTCCTTGGTAAATTTGACATTTTTACTTTATTTAATTGGAGTGAAAACAGTGATCCACTACCTAATACAATTATAGATGTAACTTAAAATCATTCTGAGGTCAAATTAAGCTAGCATTATAGTCAATGTGATTAATTGTGCAAGCCACCTTGATTGGTTGGTTTAGCGCAAGGTATTGTTCACACCCAACGGCAAGATTTCAGCTGGGCTCCTTTTAACTCAGACAATTTTTTTTGAGTAAACACAACCATGTTTTTTACAGATAAAAGAAACCAAGCAACTCTCAGTAATAACAGAGGCAAACAAATAACAACTATGGAGGTTAGATTAAAACCTTGCATTCCATGTAAATGTACAAAAGATCTCTTGCCGATAATCCCTTTCTCTTGGTTTATCTTAAGAGGTAAGGGAAAACTGGTCTTGTTCAATGGGTTTTTCAACCCATGCTCCAAGTCCTGCTTTGTAGAAAGCTTTGAAGAGAGTCTGTTTGGTCGCGTGATACTCCACTGCCGCTTGTTTTGCCTCGTGGTAGGAGCCTGGCCAAGATCCTCGGATCCGCAGAGACTCACTGAGCTGAGAGAGGTAAAAGGATATTTGCTTTTAAATATACCAAGTTACCATATTTGCTAAAAATTAAACCTTGATTGTTTAGATTCATCCATGAATTATCGTCTACCTTTACAGAAAAGCTTTACCTTGGCATGTAGACAGACCCAGCGACTGTAGAGGGCATGTTTACAGAGGTGAGACGCTCTTCCGAGATCATCTTTTCCTGTGGTGGCATTAATAATCTCCAGCCCCTGATCTCCGACTGTCCAGTTGACGCTGAAGTTGGGAGCTTTCCCAGGTTGCCTTGCTTCTGTGTTACTGATACCTGCAGAGGAGGGAGGAAACAGACATGGTTGGGCAAAGAGCTGAGAAAACTGATACAATCAATCATTCATTTGAGATGTTTTACCACTAAGTAGAGGTCTGTTGAGGGCAAACGGTTTGGGAAAATCATCCATGTCGGCGATGCGCTGGTACATGGCTCTGGAAAGATGGTCTGCATGGTACAGACTTCCCAAAATTAAACTGGAGAAATAGATGGGTTCTGTAAAGTAACTCAGAAGAGACCCCTGCACTCCGATGACGTTCCATCTACAAAGGGAGAAAGAAAACCACAGATGTTTTTGAAAAGTACAGGTGTGCACCTGGTTGACGGAAGAAAACAAAGTCATTGGTTGCATGCAGTACAAAGTATTCACCCCCTGCGGACATACAGCACGATACTTATGCCACAGTACCAAGAAGGAATAAAACAACATCCTGATGTCAAGAGAGTGCACTCGCACACAGTCATATTGACGGCAACCATTAAAATGATCGGAAAAATAACACCTGGGATCTATAATCTCAATCACTGATTTCTCCGAAGCCTTCAAAATGAGTTTTTTTCCAAAGGTGATGCATCAGATCTGAGCTCTCAAAAAGCCTCAGCTCACAGCTGGATGATAACGACCGCGTTTAACTGGAGTGGATTTCTTGTCATCCAATGCAAGGCACGCGGATGTGTTTGCGGCAGTAGGCTTCCCTCAGCAGGACGGCTGTTTTTTGGAGACCATAATCAGAGCCCTAATCAGGTGCCCAATGCCCCTGCTCCAGGGAGCCCCCGCTCTGGAGAGAGCTGAAGTGATTGGGGTTTCAGAGCCAAGAAGACAGCCAATCAGCTGCTTTCTGAGTGCCACTGGATGCAGGCAACGGAATGCTAATGAGACTTGTTAAAGGTGGGGGGAGGGGGGCACAAGGACAAAAGTAAGACGTCATAGGAAGCATTCGACATCGAGTAGATCAAGGAGAGGTGTCACAACAAAAGTGGGCCACCTGATGTCAGAAGGCTTTTTTTTCTTCAAAAAGAATCAATCAAAGCCAAAGCATTTCCCCAAAAAAGCAAAACGAAAAGGGAAAAAAGTCAGGTTTTAGCTTAAAATGTGAATAGATTTTAATTACGGTCAATAAAACAATAAAATAAACATTGACCCCTATTTACATTCAGAATTTTTGTGAAAACAAACTTTGATTTGAAAATACATTGAAATGCATCGAAAATACATTTTTCTTATATGGAATTGAAATAACGAATTTCAACTTTGACAAATGACAACATAATTTTGAGACAGAGGAAATTGAGAATACAAATATTGCATGAAAACAATATTGTTAATCATACCTAGCAATCTTGTCACTACACGACATGGTTAGCAGTCGTTCTCCCTGCAACACTCCATCCCAGGTCTGAATGGTGTTACTCGTACGAACGGGTATTGTACCTTCTCCAGACTCAATCTTGGTTCGCAGTTGTCCGCGAGCCTTGCGGTTTGGATGCCGGTCGCCCTGGTCTACAAAGAGCAAGCAAGAATTTAGTTTACTACATTTTAAAAACTGGTTCATATTTTGTTGTGGCATACAACAACAAAATGATCAAATCCATCCGTCATAATTTACATACCCTCGGCACCAGCCTCATGAGGGGAGAAGATCCGGGCGTCTCCACAGGGTGACGTGCTGATATAGAGATGGAACTGAATATCGTCTTTTAGCCGATAGCCATGTTCACTACACCATCTGAATATGGATTTCTCCTGTTCCTCAGTGCTGTCGCTAAAGAGAAAACACACACACTTGTGAGATCTATGATGTCAACAGAGACCATTAAGAGGGCTTTGAAATGTCTATAATTGAAAATATACATCCATGTCATCAAATCTGTCATTTATTATTTCACAGCGAACAAAAGTCGTGTCTAATTGATTACACACACATATCCATGTCCATATGATTTCATGCTAATCGGCATCTGAGAAATGTATCCAAAAATAATCTTCCATATCCACAGGCCAGTGTGAATGATTTGTCAATTTTTAATGATTATAAAATAAAAGACGATTAGAGAGTATTGTTACCACCCAAACAATATTACATATTTTTATAATTATTATTATTATAAAAATATAATTTAGAATATAGATTTATTAAAAAATATATATTTGGTTTATAATTTAATTATAATTTTATCCGCAATATATAACATTAAGCTGACAGTCGTTATATGATATAATAGCATGGAAATTATATATTACTGCCAATTTGACATTAATGGTGTTCCTCAGGGATCTGTTCTCAGGCCTCTAGTTTTCATCATTTACTTACTTCCGTTAAGTCACATTATCCTTCGCCATGGTTCTAACTTTCATTTCTATGCAGATGACACATAGCTAAACACCTGAAAACATATCTTTTCACTTTTTTATTCTAATTTTCCTGTCTCCTGATCTGGTTATGTTTTTTGTGTTCTCTACATTCAATGTATATGTATGCCTTTATTTCTGCTGTCATTGTGAATGATGAATAATTGTAAAGCGTCCTTGAGTTTGTAGAAAGGCGCTATATAAAATAGACGTATTTTATAATTTAGAATGATTAAAAATGATATGGAATATATATAATTGCAAATGTAAGATAAATATGTATGTGTTTCACCTGAGGAAGTATTCCAGCTGACTGTACAGGTATCTGATGAGGGAGCGACGTGCGATGATCTCAGCATGGCAGTCGTTAAGGGCCAGTCCTCGATCACTCATGTACTCCCCATTTATACACTTGGTTCCTGTGGTGACGCAAATCACCTGAGCATCCTTCACATCCGTACCTGATAAAACAGTCAATGTGATTTAGCCAAATAGGACATGTTATTGTTTCAACATTTCAGTCATAAGCAAGCATTGTGCTTACCAGTTGTCATGACAACACCCGCAAGGACTTTCCGCCGTGCATGTGGAGACGTGAAGTTATCTGTCAGCTCACTGAACTTTTCCACAACTAAATGACAGACGGCGTCGGCGAGGACCTGAGGAACCCACAACCATAACTGTACAAACATCTGTATACAGTGCTTGCATGTCACTAAGCTAATCAGCAACTATGAAACTGCTAAAAGACTACAGCATTACGGAGTAAATTCCAAGGACACATTAATTTGATGCTTTTTAGAGAACATGTATCCGATTGAAAATAGCTGACAAAATGGCAAATGCTCAAACACAAAAGAAATGAACTGCTTGACTGACACAGACCTTTTACTGAACGATCTCTTTAGACAGAGAGGTGAGAGCGATGTGTTTTCCTGTTTGATAAGTGCTCCTGTATCTGATTTTAATTAAGATTCTGTTTATTCTCTTCAGCTGTTATCGAGGGGGAATGGGAGGGATTATGAACAGGATTAACTAATGTGTAAATAATGCCGTGTACACTGGCGCACCGATTAAAGGTTTAATGCTTGAGTTCGTTTGAAATCCAACGGAAACGTTCATGTTTGGGTTCTGATTTAATTAAAATTGTTAAATGAAGACTGGCAGGAGCTTTATAAAGGACAAATGATGGTTAAGCAAAGCTACTGAAGCATAGCATTTAATCACATTCAAATTGCTTTTTCAATATCAAGCTTGATAAAATGCAAGTCCCATGTATGGGGTCGTATAGAAATGAAATTAATTCATTTATAGCGTAGTCAGTTTTCTTTCTGGGGCAGTTGAGACCATAGGAAAAAAAAAAAAATGTTATGTCAAAGGGGAAAGTACTGTAAAAGACAACCCTAATAAAAGATGGAGTACACAGTTCTCACCTGAGGCAGGTGTAGCTGAAGTCCCTCTCTTGGGATTGGCTGTCGGGATGGCGTCTGGTCCAGTTGCATGTTAAAAAGTCCTGACAGAGCCGCTTGGGCCGCCCTCGCTTTCGCCAGCTTTTTATTCCGTCCGGAACCTTGGAACATCTGAGTATCTACAGTAACTGCCATTATAAAGTTCTTGGCATGGCTTTCACCGCTCTCAGTCACAAACTCATACTTAAGTCCAGGCCGAAGCTCATTTAGGGTCATTACAGCATTTTTGCCACTGCCTGTAGGGGGCGTTGTGAGTGCAGGGTGTAGTGGGAGAGGGGGATGTGACCTGTTGTTGTTTTTCAGCGCCACGGGCAAAGTGTATTCGTTTAAGGAGCAAAGAGACCCATTGTTGCCAAGACTCAAGTAGAAGGTGTCATCAGGCGGTGCGGGCGTCTCAAATCCATTAAATAGCATGTCTGGGAAATCTGCTTGATCTGAAGTGAAGTCTGCGTTAACAGTCAGTGTGCGGCCCATCGCGAGATGAGCTTCGGATGCATTGGGAAACTGAACGAAAGAGCGCAGCGCTTTTTCCGCCGAATTCAGTTTCGCTTTCTTCTTCGTTGGGCCTAAGCCCTCAAATAACTGTCCGTTAACCTCAACGGTCATGACGAACACGGGTGCATGTACCGGCCCCGTCTGAGACTGAAGTTTGTACTGCAGTCCCGGTTTGATTTCGTTCAGTTGCATAAGAGCATTTTTTGGTAAGACCGGCCCTTGCGGTTTCCTGCGCTTCTTGGGCCGGAATTTGGAATGCCCGTGACCTTTGTTGCCCTCCTCCAGAGGGCGTTTCCTGCTCAACCCCCGAGCATTTCCATTGGTTAAGTGAGGCCCCTCCCCCAGCACTTCTTTGGAGGAGAGGTTGTCCAGGTTGCGGTTTTCTTTAACGTCCATGCTACCCGAACCTGTGATGTCCAGAGAGAGTAACATACAATGCCTTCCATGCAGGACCTTGTAAATGTAAAATTTAGAGATTTTTCATCTCTCTTTGTAACTGGATTGAATGATACCATCCTAAAAGTAAGTTTAGTCTAAAACATTTAACATTAAGACAATACTAATATGGTTTAAAGATTAATATTGCTTTCAGAATATGTTTTTAGATATGACACCTAAATTAAGAGCAAATTGCCTTGTTAACATAAAAAATATACAGATAACTTGCAGCAATAAACTCTATATTTCCATTATTTAGATATTAATACACTTTCCAGAAGAAAACAATCATTGTAAATATCTACATTTTCCTGGGAATCCAGATCCCCTCCCTATTTTTTTGCAGTCTTATTGTTCACCTTTACTAAAGAGCAACTGCAAACTACCAAAACAAAGAACATCATATCAACCAGTTCCCAAAGCTGATGGAAATGAGTGTAAATTCTCATTTATAACATCCTGCAGTAAAAGCTTGGCAAGTTACTCCATTTGGTGCTCAGGAAATAAACGTTAAAAGAGAGAGAACAGAAAACAACTGATATAAACAGTGCTACCAGAAAATCAATCTCAGGTGTCAATTTGGGACGATTTTGTCAATAGGTTCTTCCCAAATTCTGATTGGGAAGATCTGCATGTTTGGAGGTAATTCGTGAAAATGTGAGCCCGAGATGCACTGGGAAACTGTAAAGAGTGAAAGTGTTTTTCCCAGCATTCATCTTGCCTTCCTTCTTCGTTGAATCTGTATCCTCAAACAGCAGTCCCTCAACTTCTACACACGTATTGAACATAAATGAATGACCTGAGACAGCAGTTTGTACTGTGGTTGTTGTATAGTCTCATTAAGTTGTGTTACACAATGCTTTAGACAGACTCGCCTTGGAAAGTGGAGCAGACACGACTTTCGTTGTCCTTCTCCAGAAGGAGTTTCATAGGATCTTCAGTGGAAAATGTACAGGTAGCAACACAAACCTGTGATGTCCAGAGAAAGTAACTTCGATCCAAGAACTTCAAAACTTAATTAATCTCTTTGTAACTGGATTGAGATTGTTTGCTTCTAAAAGTCAATTACAAACACTAACAATTATTATGCAGGCTATTAATGTTAACAATAAGCGGGTCAGTCGGCGGCGATAGCCTCAGGTGCACTGGGAATCTATAAAGACTGCAAGCCATCTTTGTGTACTTTATACTTCGTATAATCTTGTTCAGTTGGCTCTTGTTTTTTTCCTGTGCTTCTTGGGCATCATTGTGGAACTATCATGGCCTTGGTTGCCTTCAACTAGTGACCGTTTCATGCCCTATTCCTCATGGGTCCTCAAGGGCTCACTTCACAAATGTGTCTAGGTTGTAGGGCTGTCAAAAAAAATTGAATTTTGAATATTAGTTGAATTTAAAATAAACGTTGCATTCAAATTTTTGTTGTGCATTAAGCAGCCTTATCAGTGGCTCACGAGATGCAATGAAAATGTAGGTAGGTGTCATTGCATTTTAATGCTTTTTTTAGTCTATCCAGTTGAACCCACTGGAGACGTTCATTTAAAATACTGCAGAAAAAGAGAACATCAATGCGGAGATTATGTTGTTTATGTCAAAACTGGAAGTAAGCCATTCACACAGAACGCATATTTTGCACATTTTCTAGAGGGACATCTATCACCGTTGCACTCACGTCTCGCAAAAGAGAGGCCCTGACCCAAAAGGGAACACTTCATGTGCACTTGCGGTCTTACAGACAAAAATGGCCGCCGCAGTCCGTTAAGATACGTAGGGTGTCCCATTTCAAAATGAAATGGGAACCCTACGTACTTCAACATTATTCGTAAGCCCGCACTACGGCGAGCTCCACAGCAGACTTTGAAAAAGCACATTACGTGTCACTCAGAGGAAGCTTTATGGCGGTACGGGTCTCTCCCCATTCCACTGCATCTCATGTTTTTAAATCGTTTTTAAATGTTACTCTTTGTGATTGGTTTTCCGTGCTTTGTACTAAACCGTGTATACATGATGCTGTTTTGTTTCTAATTGTTTAAGCAACTTAATTATATATGGTTGAACATTATTTTAAACCTTATGCACATTTTTCAAAGGTAGTCGTGTTATTTTATGCTTTGAAGAACCGTGGATTAGTAATAGTTTGCGTCCTCTTGTGGCCTCAGGAGAGAAGCCAAAAGGTTTTTTCCTCTAACTGAAATTATGCCTTTTAAATTCGAATATAATTAAAATTTTGATACTATATAAGTGCAAAATTTGAATTTAGTTTTTCAGCCATTTTGACAGCCCTACTAGGTTGTGGCAAACATGTTGTCCAAAGAGAGTAACCTTGCCTTTTAATTCAGTAGCTTCAAATATTAAATCAATGGCAGAAAAAAAGAGAAATCAACTGAAAGGATTGAAAGTTAAGAGGTATAGGAATCAATGGACAATCTTAGGGTACACATGCAACCTGAAATAATGCTTCAAATCTTCACACAGGTGTGTTGAAGTGTAAGAGTTTATAATCCTCACCAGACTGAATCATCACACTCCAATTTCAGAGTTGTCAACAACCTTCACTTTTCCTCTGTGCTGTCTGTCTGTCTACAAATTGTCCTCCTGGGTACGGTGTTAACTTCCTGACCATGCCCCCTATAGACTCTGAGGATACTGTGGATTGTGCACTAGCTCAAAGGCAACAATCAAGTGGAAAACATGTAACAGGATCTCACTGATAGGGTGGGGAAAAAGCCTAAGAGAGCAGAATTCAAGGGCTGTCACTATTTGCGTACATCTGCTATTATGTTGCAGATTTTCGGATTCTTTTAGAGCTTTCAGGTACCCTCTTTTTAAATCATCTATATCACTTAACTGGCAAAATATGACAATGACGCTGCTAATAACAATGCGACACTGCAGTTTTTGGATTATACAGGCATACTATGCACATCAGCAACAAAACAATGCATATGGAGAATTTGCTAAGGAAGGAAGGAACTGCTTGTAAAAATGGCTTAGCGTTGTACCTAATATACAAAAAAGTATGGATTTTCCTCAGGAGGTCAAACGTACTTCGTTAAACTGTTGTTGTTTTTTTCATCTGCTCTGAATTTAGCATTTCAGTAAAACAGAGAGGAATATTTGACTAGGTCGTGAGGATAAGTCTTCCACTTTCTTAATAATGCAAACATCAGAACATTGTTAAAACTTAAACATCTATTGTTGAATTTCCAAAGAGATGGAGGTAGAAATGGAAAAACGATAAAACACTCACTCATGTGTTTTTCTTCATCCACATCCAGACTGCAGAACTTCTGCTGCCCCCTGGGCCGCCCACCGGCTCCTATTGCAGAAAAACCAAGGGAAGGACATTTAAAATTCATCTCCAATCATGATTTCTGCTTATTGAAGTCATCTGTTCCCACTTACACCCTTCGCCTGCTCCCTTAATGAGGCTAATTAACCAGCTTTAATGACGGGAGACAACTAATGTGCAGGTGCAATTATTGCCCAATTAAATGCTAACATTCCCCTAATGAATCAGTGAAAGAGACAGGCAGAGCACGCTTTGAGAAAACAGTCACTTTTAGCACTCAAGCTTCAGCCCGAGTGTGAACAAAAAACTTTAGAGGAATTAAACGTCTGATGAGGAGGAGCAGTTCTGTTTATTGGATCCACTACTTGAAGATACTAAAAAACTGAGGTCATGCCAGTTAGAAACGACATCAGAGAATGAAAGATGACCAGCAAAATATATTTTACAATAATTCATTATCATGCTTTGCCACGCCTCTGCAGCAGAAACAAAATAACTGAATCCAAAGGCACGGAGATATGGAAGCTTCTATACGGATAGGCTTGAACGAGGACACGGCTGTCAAGACGAGACTTTGAAGGGGCTGAGTGAAGTGGATACAGTCGATAAGAGACTCCATGATAAACAAGCCTGAGAAGCTCGATAAATCACGAAAGCTATTAAAGCGAGTGACGTGCACAGGCACTTCAACAGAAGCGTTCTAAAGCCGATATACTGACGCTCTAGACATAAACACCATTTTATTTCCTGTCATCTCAACTTTTCAATCTTTCCGAAATGTCCCATTTGATGCCGGACTGAGCTGAGAAAATGTCTTAGGTGAACAAACACAAAATCAAAGTACCTTCCCTCTTAGAAACCATTATGAATGCAAGAACTGGAAAATAAGGTTTCGGGAGCTGGATAAAATCACATATTCTGAATGCGAAATCTGTCCACATTTCACTCAGAGATAAGTGCACCTGCTCGTTGATGGCGATCACCGATTGATGTTGACGATGTTAAAACGCCATAAAAGAAGGGTTAGCCGTGGCAAACCTATTGAAAACGAAAGCAGTGGGATAATAGAAGGCATTTCTCACAGTGTGACGCCTGGCACATTAGTGAGCGGTATTGATAAATTAGCCAACATCACTATTCAACATTTGCTTTTTTAAACGAGAACAAGCATACAAATCAACCTCACAACATTGTTTTCATTTTATATTAATTGTCTGTTTTACTTGACCTCAATATTTTCATTGCATTTTCAACTATAACCTTGCTTGTGACTCTAAAACTGAACTTTTGGCTTGAACTCTTAAACCTCGCCGTTCTTAAAGTTACAAAAATAAAAACACTTGACAGAGCGTTTAAGATATCAGCTATCAGCATTTTTGAGTTGAAATGACACCACAGACACTGTTAGCATGTTGGACAACTGCATTTGGGGCTTTAAAACAGCACGGGATGGTGCATTAAATGCCACTCTTGTTCAGCACCATGGAGAGCTGCGAGCTAAGAAAGATGAATTCAGGACCACGGAGAGCAGACGGCTTAGAATGCACAGCGGGTCTTTCTGAGTGAAGGGTAGATGTACGATCATAAGACGTAGCCTGAACGCAAGCAATAGCTCAACTCTACGGCCCTCCAGCTCATCAGGAAACACCATTGGAGTGAGAGAGACCAAAGGGAGAGCTGAAGAAATGCAGAAAGAGATCTGGACAGAGAAAGGTGTGTGTGTTGGGGTGCGAGTGCTGTGTAGATAGAAAAAGACATTTGGCCTGATTCTCTCCAAGTGTCAGCAAAAGTAAAGAAACAAACTTTCGGTGTCAGCCTATAAGGTATTATGGTCCACAAGTACTACATGTTTTCTTGGATTAAAGGTAAGCGCAACTAACAGGGCTGTCGCCGAACAGAAATGCAAACTCATTCTTGCAGTCATCCTACCCCAAACATTGCTCTTTTTTAAAGGGATAGTTCACCCAAAAATGAAAATTCTGTCATTATTTACTCACCCTCATGTCGTTCCAAACCCGTAAGACCTTCGTTCATCTTCAGAACACAAATTAAGTTATTTTTGATGAAATCCGAGAGCTTTGTGACCCTGCATAAAGAGCAATGCAACTGATAAGTTCAAGGCCCAGAAACGTAGTAAGGACATCAGTGGTTCAACCGTAATGTTATGAAGCTACAAGAATACATTTTGTGTGCAAATAAAACAAAAATAACGACTTCATTTAACAATTTTTTTCTCTTCCGTGTCAGTCTTTGATGCACACTCATGAGAGTACCACGATGCATGGACTAATTTAACAATGTCTTTACTACCTTTCTGGGCCTTGAACATTTCAATAGTGTTGCTGTCTATGCAGGGTCAGAAAGCTCTCGTATTTCATCAAAAATATCTTAATTTGTGTTCTGAAGATGGAACGAAAGTCTTACGGGTTTGGAACGACATAAGGGTGAGTAATTAATGACAGAATTTTCCTTTTTGGGTGAACTATCCCTTTAAGATCCTGATCTAGCCAACAGGGGCTCAACCAATGGTGTGAGTTTGGGGTGTGGCTTTCTGTTGGACTGACCAATAACAGACAATGATAATGTTCAGAAAACCAGTTTGAAAACAATCATTTATTTTCCATTTGGTCACACTAGTGAGACTAATATGACAGGTTTCCACTCATTTTCACTTCAAATCAACACTACAAGATATTTTACAATGACGGAGGTGACTGAAAAGTGTATAGACATTTTGAAGTCTTAGAACGGGGGTTTGTTTCATTTTTAAAGAACAGTTTTATGGCCAGAGCTTTTTTATACAATAAAATGCATAAAAATTTGTGCTGTCAAATGATTAATGGCGATGAATCGCATCCAAATTACAATTTTTGTTTACATAATATATGTGTGTGTACTGTATATATTTATTATGTATATACAAATATATTTTTTAAAATATTTACATGTATATATTTATATTCATATTATTTATATATAAATATATTTAATATATAAACGTAACATTTTTCTTTAATATATACATGCATGTATGTGTATTTACATATACATAATAAATATAAACAGTAAACACACATGTTGTGTAAACAAAAACTTATTTTGGATGCGATTAATCGTTTGACAGCACTAATAAAAGTCTATTTTGAAAACATATCGAAAGGATCTACTTTTACAGGTTTAAAACACATGAAAACTCAACTAACATAACATGTTTAATAAACACACAAGATATTCTGCCTACCTTCATTCATTGTCTTGCTGATGATCCCTGTGGGGAGAATATATATATATATATATATCAGATAGTACCAATACATCCAATTTAAATGTCCTAATATTAGTTACTACATATATACAACAAGTAGTTCTGCTTTATTTGTGAGCCCAGCTTTGCGAATGTGTCATGTCTCTACGAATTCTTAGAGCGCACAGTGCTAACAGCCTATCACAGATCTTAGCATCAGAGTTGATCAAATAAAGCTCGCCATCTTTCAGACAATTAGCAGCTGCCACTACCGCCATGTCTTCACCACAGGACCTGTAACATTTTTATGACAGCATTCGTTTAGTGTTGACTCCGTAGAGACTCGGCGGGCAGCGGCAGGGCTGCGTGTCAATTCATAAAGCCAATCAAGCGATTTCATCATTTAACACGCATGAACTGAAACACACACACACACACACACACACACACACACACACACACACACACACACACACACACACACACACACACACACACACACACACACACACACACACACACACACACACACACACACACACACACACACACACACACACACACACACACACACACACACACACACACACACACACACACACACACACACACACACACACCAGCAGTGTGATAGAGAGAGCTAGAATAATGGACTTGGACATACTACGACAGAAGGCAGCTGCATTTTTTACTATTGAGTTTATATTGAGTCTAAAAAAAAAAAATATATATATATATATATATATATATATATAAAAGACAACATTGTTTACTTTTGTCGTTCCAAACCTGCATGACTTTGTGTGGAACATGAAGAAATGTATCAGTCCCCCCCCCCATACAATGGACATCCATTGACTTCCATTATATGGATAAAACATTGTTCAAATTATCTTCTTTAGGATTCTGCAAAAGAAAGTCAGTCATACAGGTTTGTAGCGATATGAGGGCGAGTAAACAACACAACTTTTTATTTTTGTTTGTACTAGAAGCAAGCTTTTAAAAATGTGAAAAGCAGCCATTATTCCTTACACATGAAGGAGCAAAAACAAGTGCCACTGATGCTACGGGTGAGAACAGGTGCGACAGATAACACACTTTATCAGCAAAGCTCCAGACCAGACCACATGCCAGAGAGACGGGTCTATCGCCGAGTCCATCAGAAGGAAAAAAGAGGGAGAGCGAGTGAGAGTGAGAGGAGGAGACAGGTGGGCTGGACACGGTCTCGGTTTCGGCTGGTCAAACCTAAAGCGCTTGAGCTAATGCTGAATTTATTCCCCCTCCAGTAGATTAAACTCACAGTCCGTCCCTCAGGACTTCACTCCGCTACACTTGGTCTGGAGGAAATGGCTTTTTTATCTCCATGTTTGAGCATGAGAGACGACGGCACATGGTGTAGAAACGCTTAAGCAACCATGTTTATCTAATTTGCTGTGCCCCATTTCTGTTCAAAATTCAATATTTTCAAGCAGGCATCCAAAAGGAAATAACTCGGCATTTTTTTGTGTATATTTTCACCCAGCTGATGCCAGAACGTTTCTAATCCTTGCTCGGGGATTATTTACCACTGCAGAATTATTCCTAGACAGCAATCAGCTGAAAGAAAGAAAGAAATACATAAACAAATAATCTGTGTTTTCTGAACAAAATATTCAAAACCGTTTTAGTAAAGATGTGTGTGTGTATATATATATATATATATATATATATAAAATGTTATATATAATTTTTTTTAGATTTAATATATATAAAACGGTTTTGAATATTTTTTTTCTGAAAACATATATATATATATATATATACATTTTAATATCTTTTTATTTATAATTAGAATATAAATATATACTAAATGCAATATATAAATATATTACGATATACAATGAATATGAATTTCTTTTGCAAAAATTAGGATTACACTTATCAATTCGGTTTGCCTTTAGAACAAAGAAAAAATCTAATAAACAGTTATTACTGAAATATGAAATTCCCATATTTTGTCATAAACAGGCTTTGTTTTCTACTGAGTGAATCATTACCAGAATTGTTAAGGTTGTTTAAACAATCTAAAATATGATAAATAATGTAAATATAATCATATAAAAATATTTTAATAAATATGAATTATTTATTATTATAAATCATTAATAAAATAATACTAATAAATATTAAGATTTAATAATACTAAAATATATAGTAGTTATTTTTTATATTTATAATTATATAATTATATATTTTTATATTATTATATGTAGATTTATTATTATTATATTATTATTTATACTGCTTAATAACACTTTATCAACTAGAAAGCTGCTAAACCACAGAGGTTGGCCATCATAAAGGAGATTATGGGAACAAAGGCAAGATCATATCAAGAGGGAAGGTTTGTATTATATTCAAACAGTTGCTTATCAAGATCTCCTCCATCCAGGAATCTTCAGAGACTGTGAGCTACGACGCCGTGCGTCCATCGGAGTGAAGTGACGGGGAATTAAAAGGTTATCTGTTCACTAAACAAGTGAATGATCAAATCTGTTATCTGAACACTATCTCACTCGCTCGTTGTTGCTGGACTGGCGTAACCATGGTGAGAGATCAGCGAGTGAAGTGGCTGTTCTAACGAGACGGATTAAACTTCACACACGAGGAGCTCTCTGAATTCAACCTGCTATCTGCTACCTTCAGCACCGACACCACACACTCAAAGAGAGAGAGAGACAGGACCCTCGAGTCCTACACCAAAATAACATAAGCACTAGTACAGTATGTAAGAGGGCAGCAACACCAGTCTGAGACGAGATATTGTCACTGACAGCAACAACAGCTTTCTCCACTTCAAACACCTCTTCAATGGATTCCCAAACCTTTTTCCAGTTCCATTAGATTATTAAAGAGCTTTTATTTCATTTCAATCAGTAAATAAATAAAGGCATTTACAGTTTCATTTAATTTATAATTAGTTTTATTAAAAAGTATCTATAATATGAAATAAATTAATTATATTATATATATATATATATACTTTTTATTACATTTTAATAAAATACAATTTAATTTAAATTTATTAAAACTTTCATTCAAAAAATATGATTTAAATTTAAAAGACATTTCATTAAATACATAATCAAATTTAAATTTGTATTAATCACTTTCAATAACATTTAAATAACATTTCAATTTAAACTCAAATTCTCAGTGAAGTAAGAGTAAATGTTTAAATAAAATACTTTTAAAATGACATTATTAATTACATTTAATTAAATGAAATTTAACGTTTTTTTTAAACGAAAATCTACATAAAAAACATTTTAATTCAAATTGAAAACAGCATTTATATTAATTTTATTATAAAATTAATAAAAACATGAATAAAAAATATTTATTACATACAATTAAATATATTAAAATTAAGATTAAACATTTAAATTTAATTTAATTGTGTTAAATTAAAATGTAAATAAATATTTTACATATGGGAAAAGTTACTTTTTAAGACTGAAATGTATTTATTTTAATTTAATAGAAATTTCTATTTAATATAATTTTCATGTCAGTTGGAACCAAATTTAATTTGGTTTATCTTATGATTCCAATATAAAGTGTTAGAAATAAGACAAACAACACAATTGATTGTACAAACAAAAATAAAGTACACTCAACTAAATTTTATGTTTTCTGTGCATTATTAACAAAAGAATAACTAAATTTAAGAAAATCTACTCAAAAAGTCAATAAACATTTAGAGGATTTTTGTAGATTACAGTTGTATATAATTCAAACAATTAAACAAACAAATCAAAATTAGAAAAACAAATGTCAAACAAAAGGCAAATGTTTACGCAAACAAACTTTAGTGATTACATGTTTACGATTAAACGTTTACTCAAACGTTTGAGCATTTATGTAAGAGCTTTGATCCAGAGCGACTCAAAGTGATTTAGATTTGGAAAGAAAAACGGTTTACCTTTGCGTTCGGATCGTTTTTTGCGTCTTCTCTTGAACCTCCTGCGAACGAGGCAGTAATACGCACCCATGCTTTGAGAGCAGCTCTGACTCTGAGCCATACCGTAAACACGAGAGCTCTGTCTCTGAAGTCAACGTCGACAGGAGTGAGGGTGAGACGGAGAGAACGAGAGGGAGGGCTGTAACCTGCTGCTCACTCCCTCGTGTTACTGTCGTTTAACTCGTCTGAAACCAGCTTTAGTCAGATGCTTAACAGCACTTAACTCACAGTTATCAACACACAACTGAACAATAATACCTATTCTTATTATTAATAGTCACCTTTTTACTACATCTAAATCAGGTTAATTACATGTCATTTAAATCAATACAAATTATCAAAGTAAGATTAAATATTAAATGTAAATTGAATTGTATTATTAAATAATATTTATATATACTTAAATTAAAAACAATATTTTATAACACAATACATTTATAATTGTATCAACATGCAACTAAACACTATTCGTATTATTAATAGTCACCATTTATTCAATTTAAATCAAATTAATTCATTTAATTTTAAATATTTAAGAATTTTATTTTAATTGTACTTGTAAAAATGATTAATTGAATTTACAAACATTTTAAGGTAAGTGGTTGCAATTAATTTATGTATCAATTTAGTGTCATTTTTTTCAGTGAACGTAGCTTAAGACAAATATATTTTGTTCACCAATTCTTCTGATTAGTTAATTTTTTAAAATCAATTGAAATAACATTTTGTTTAAATAAATTAAAATCCTCATTGTAATACAGTTAAATATATATATTTTTTAAATGACATTAAATTTAAAGTTTCATTATATAAAAATATAAATAGAATATATTTTTTATTTAATAATTTTGTATTCATTTATTATATAAATTAAATTGAAATAAATTCATTAAAATTAAATACATTTAAATAAAAAAAGAATTAATTTAAAATTAATGATTTTATTAAATTGAAATATTAATAATCTTTTATTTTTATTTACATTTTAATAAACTGCATTTATTTTAATTAAATATATTATAAAACTAATAAAAATGAATTTGATACCGTTTATCATTTCATACAATTAAATAAACTTAATTAACACATTCAAATTAAATGTATTTAATGTTTAGTGTAAATAATTTTTGTTAAAATAAAATATTTAATTGAACACATTTAAAATTAATTCACTCATTTTAAATCATTTTAATTCAACAAAATTGTATTGAATTTATTAATTTCATTAAAAATATAAACTTTTATATAAAGTTACAAAACGTCAGTTATTAACCTTTGAATTAGGCAGTACATAGCGACCTCATTTCTCTCTCTCTCTCACACACACACACACACACACACACACACACACACACACACACACACACACACACACACACACACACACACACACACACACACACACACACACACACACACACACACACACACACACACACACACACACACACACACACACACACACACACACACACACACACACACACACACACACACACACACTTCATCTCACAATCACACATGGCTTCAGTCCCATAATTCACTCCTAAACACTTAAACACAAAAAAGTGTTCTTATACTAAATTCTGAAGGTCCTTTCAATACGGTTACATAATTCAGTTTCTGATGTGTACATGTAAACAAAGCGCATTAAAAACTTCATCCACAGATACATTTTGAGGCAAAAGGAGAGCAAGAGGTGAAGTCAGAGTACATTCAAACCTCTGCTTCCCTCTGGTGGACATTCAGTATAACCACATCATCATCCAACTCACCAACAAATGCTTTTCAGAGCAGCAGATTACTATACACGTGCAAGTGAAGCTATATATGCGAAACCCACCTGTATGTTTAGCCTCCTTTTCTTTACAAGCCTTACAGCGAGTGTTGAGATCTATAACAAAAGAATAGAGATATTAGCATGTTCATATTACAGCAGACACAAGACTATCAGATCAGTCAGCTGTTAAACATCTTCAGTGTAAACGACAGATCTTATAAAGGACCAAACCTGCAATTAATCAATAAAATAAATAAGAACCAAAAAAACACCAATAACAACAAGATACTAAATTAATATAATAAAACACCATTTATATAAGCTATATAATAATAATAATAAAACATTTAAGTAATCATATTTAAGTATTTTAGCTTATTCCCGTGTATTGTATTCTCTTATTTATATCATCCCATTTAATTTAATTTATAAATTATAAAAAACAACAAATATTAAAAAAAACAAAATAATATAATAAGTAAAGTAATACAAAATACGTAAATAAACTAACATAAAACATTATATTTTAGTTACATCACATTTTCCATTCCTTTATTTAATAATTATCCTATTTATGCATTTAGTTTATAAATTATGGAAAAGCTAATAAATAAAAAATGTATACAAAATATGAAAATAAAAATTAAGAATTTTACTTTATTCTCATATTTTGCATTAATTAATTTATTAACTATCATATACATTTAATTAATAAATAATGGAAAAAATAAATAAATATTAAACAAATTTAATTAAATAATACACACAATAAGTGAAGTAATACAAAATACGGAAATAAACGTAAACATTTTAGTTTTATCACATATTCTCCATTCCTTTGCTTAATAATTATCCTATTTATGCATTTAATTGGAAAAAACAAATGTAAAAAAAAATCTAAATAATAAAGTATTACAAAATATGAAAATTAACTAAAAAAATAAAACATCAAATGTGGTATTTTAGTTTATTCCCATATTTTGCATTAATTAGTTAATTAATTATTCTATACATTTAATTCAGAAGTCATGTAAAAACAAAAACAAAACAAAAACAATACAAATTTGAAGGAATAGAAAACATGGAAACAAATCAAATTCAGGAGCAGATTTAAGATCTGACTCGCAGTAGCTAAAAGCTGCCAGGAGACGGCGCTGTAAACTCAGTGTAAACACAAGGTGAACTTCCCGCCAAATTACACTCAAATCAGTCAGAACATTCATAGAGATGTGATGCTGAATATACAACAATGAAACAGACACAAAATATCATCATAAACATTGTGCCTGTGCATTCTGTACCACAAAAATACCACACCATACCGAACTCTTTCCATTTTGTGGCGTCACGCGATGAAGCCCCGCCCACTGCAAAATCTTATTGGTTAAAAATCCCGTTCCTCATTTTAATTGCATCAAGCTGCATTTTTGCTTTCAACTTGAACAAATTTGACAAGCTTCAGTCAATAATAAAGTGAATTTTGCATAATAGGTGCCATTTAAGTTGATTTACCATCAAAAAACGTTATTTTAAATAAGATATCAGTCAAATAGGCCTAGCTAAGTAAAAAAAAAAAAAAGTTTGTAAAAGGAGAATTAAAAATTGAATGCGTGCTTTGGGGTCTTCGTGACATGACCTCAAAAAAGCTGCAGGTATCATGTGCTGTTGTTTGACACTGCAGATGTGCTTTATAAAGATTCAGGATGACCTTGTGTAATCATGTTTGACCTAAAATAAGAACATCCACTGCCTTAACATCATGTATGTGCCTTTTGTATGGGGCTTCATTGTCCTGAACGGGAACCGAAATCCTAAACGGCCTCTTTTTCATTCAGACAGTCATCTGCATATACATTTATGCATTTAGCAGACGCTTTTATCCAAAGCGACTTACAATTGCATTCAGGTTATACATTTTCATTAGTACATGTGTTCTCTGGGAATTGAACCCACAACCTTTTGCGCAGCTGATGCAATGCTCTACCACTGAGCCACACAAAACACATATGAATAGTGGATGCATATGTGATAATTGTGGCCACACAGGAACGCATATGAAAGAGACATTAAAAGAGAACTGAAAAACGACTGATATATTAAAAACAAAAATGTCTCACAGCCAACACAAACTGCTATTAGAGAAAACGACGTGGAACAGAGACAATTAAAGTACGACTATTAAGTTACTTTAACACCATATTAGGAGGAAACAGTGTGCTAGCAAACATCTTGAAGGAAGAGTTCCTCGCAGAGCTCAGAGAGGAGTTGAAACTCACACACAATAAACCAGCATCTGCTGTGAAAAGAGCCCATGTGTGTGAACACAAATACAAGCCCTGGCATGACATTCCCATCGACCGAATACTGCCTGCCGACTTGTGCTGAGCTTCCTTGTTCTTTTGAAACATTGGTAAAAGCTAAATGTTTCAGTGAGTTTAAGCAGTTAATAAACAGCCACTGGTCTCTTATTCAACAATAAAAATAATCATTACAAATAAAATTAACTAGTAAATATTATTAACAATAATATCAAATTAAAGTAAATTCATTTCAATTAAAATAAAAAAATAATACAAGAATACAAACTAAAATAAATCATTTAAATACAAATATTTCAAAGTGATACAATAATAAAAATTTAAATTAAAGTGCAGGCAAACAAAACATATTTATAAAAGCTATAAAATGTAAAACAGCAACAAAACAGTATTTAATATTGAATGTATAATGTAACAGTAAAATAAAGATGCAAGCTGCAGAAAGAAATACTAGCTTTGTCTTTCTCTTCTTTTTAAAATTATAATATACAGTACAGTAGTGAATATTACAGTACAAAAATGAAACTGTATAATAATTAAACAATATTTCACATACAAATAACATAAGAATATAAAAAATAAAAATAAATAAATAATATAAATAATAAAAATAATTATAAACAATTAACATAAATAAAAATAATCGAGCTCATAAGACTAAAAATATACATGAAATGAAAGTAAAGCCAAAACTAAATACTAAATGAAAATAAATAATTAAACATACAACAATAAAAAAAATATCAAAATTAATAAGTTTACTGGACATTCAAGCAGTGTACAAATTTAAGTGATCAAGCTGAACAAACAAAAGATCATTCCTCATTTATTATTAGATTCCAGTTGAATGTGCACGAACACTATCTTTTTTAAACAGTACAAAAAGAAGGAGCGATGTATTGTACTGGCTAAGATGTACACTGAGATTCAAAGCGTTAATTTGCATGTCACAGTGATCTGTTCAATTAATATGATTGATTCATAAAGTAGCTTTCCTTTTCTAAAGAGAAAAAAACATCTTTATTGCTTCAGTTTCTAAAAAAGATGATAAACTACACAAACTTAAAAAAGGAAGAAAAATATTATAGTGCTAAAAACACTTTTATAAAACATACACATATATAATAATAATTTAATATTGAATTTAATTTTAATAATATTTAAGAATATATTTTTAAAAAGTCTCAATTAAACAGGGCTTCTAAAAAGTACTTTTTTGCACATCCTTATTATAATCCGGGGGAAACAAGCTTGAAAACAAATGTCAAAAAAGTGGTTTGACCTACTCTAGAGAAATCAAATTAAAATGTTCCTGTTGAATAAGTTCACGAGTCCCTACAACTCTAACGAGCTCGTATCTGAAAGGGGACGAACTAATGTTTCTCTGTGTCAGCCGCAAATGAGTCTTATTCGCCAATTGTCAAAGAAATGCACACAATATCAATCTCACAATGAAAAGATATTAAATACCCCTAAAGACACATAGTTACCAGTTTATGTCAAAGTCATACATATATGTGACCCTGGACCACAAAACCAGTCATATGTCAATTTTTTCGAAATTGAGATTTCTACATCATCTGAAATCTGAATAAATAAGCTTTCCATTGATTTCTGGTTTGTTAGGATACAACTCATATAGTTGTATAGATACAACTATATGAAAATCTGAAATCTGAGGGTGCAAAAAATCTAAATACGGAGAAAATCACCTTTAAATTTGTCCAAATTAAGTCCTTAGCTATGCATTTACTAATCAAAAATTAAGTTTTTATATGTTTACGGTAGGGAATTCACTAAATATCATCATGGAACATGATCTTTACTTAATGTCCTAATGATGTTTGGCATAAAAGAAAAATCTATCATTTTGACCCATACAGTGTATTTTTGGCTATTGCTACAAATATACCCCAACGACTTAAGACTGGTTTTGTGGTCCAGGGTCACATATTTACATTAGTCTTAATTAAACAGCAGCTTCACAGAACTAGACCTAGAAAGACGCATTTCTAGTTTCCCACATCGTAGATAAACTACACAGTCAAATCTTCTGTAATCCGTCTGTACTCAGCCCTCAAAAACCTCATTTATTTACTGTACAGATGGAGTCGCCAGACACAAGATCATTAAAGCGATGGATTAAATCTTCTTCTCTCTTGTAAAGCACTTAATAAAGATCACTGCTTCAATGGAAACGGTTTGTCATGCTTGAACAACAAAACCACAACTACTATTTTCTACAATTCAGCCCACAGATTAGAGAAACTTGTCAGATTCCTTGTACAGCCTCTATAATGACAGAAGAAAGCTGTCTGTTAGCATTAGCATTAGCATTCTCATCCCCCTCAGTGACAGTTGCTCAAAATTTGAAATCTTCCACATAAAGTTTGGCATTTTTAGTACAAGAAACCTAAAGACTAACACTTTTAAGTGTTTTTGAGTGAAAATACACACTACAACAGTGTAAAATTCAGAAAGAGTGCCTCTCATGCAACCCATGAGGCAAAAAGTGATGATTCACGCTTAGTGACCTGATGATTCATCAGAGGCGCTTCATTTGTCTTTGCTAACAGCTGGCTCGTGACTCAAAAACAAGAGGGGGACTATAAATTCACCTCATCATGAAGAGAAGAGCCACTTCAACACAAAGACTCGTGCTAAACGTCCACCTGCTGTAGCGCTGTGTTTTATGTTGATATTATTCAGATCATCTGCTTCTGGTTGATTAATTAGCTTCAGTTATTAACCAAAGGGTCATGGTTTGTTTAATTAGATGCTGGAACTACATCACATTTTGCACCGTTTTCATTACTGTATTCACCAAAAAGTACAGTATACTTCTAGAGCGCACTGCATGGTACCGTGTATCCCACAATGCAATGTGCTTAACCTGTTTTCAATGGGACAAATCAACCACAAGCATCAGCCAATGATCTTTAAAGAAATAGTTGACCCAAAAATGAAGATTCACTCTCAGGCCATGCAAGATCAGCTTGAATTCAGTTTGTTTCTTTATAGGAACTAATTTGGAGATATTTACAGTTGCATTGCATCACTTGCTCAGCATTGAAGTGAATGGGTGCCGTCAGAATGAGAGTCCAAACAGCTGATAAAAACATCACAATAATTCACAAGTAATCCACACGACTCCAGTCCATCAATTAACATCTTCTGAAGCAAAAACAAAGTGTTTGTGAGAAACTTAATAAATCATTCAGATGTTTTTATCTTCAAACCGTTACTTAATATTAATATGGATAGCGTCTCCCATCCATAATATTTATTTCCAGTGAAAAGGTCATCTCTTCTGAATCAGGAGAGAAATATGCACAGATCCGGCACTGTTTACAAGTGAAAACAGCCCAAAACTGTTTTAAACAAATGTGTCAGTGGATTTTGATGTGAGAGAACGTAAGCGGATGAACTTTTAAGTTATCATTGATTATGGACTTTAAGAATTAAAACAATGGATTTGTTTCTTATAAACAGCTTTTAACTCATTAATTGATTAACTAGAGCGGTCGTTTGGATTACTTGTGGATTATTGAGGTGTTTTTATCAGCTGTTTGGACTCTCATTCTGACGGCACCCATTCACTTCAATGGATCCATTGATGAGCAAGTGATGTAATGCTACATTTCTCCAAACCTGATTAAGAAACAAATGCTGAATGCACTTTTGGCAAATGCAGGCTGGGATATATATATATATATACTAAAATTAATAAAAAAAATATATGAGTGGAATATGGAAACTACATAATAAAAAACAACCACAACACACTCACCAATAAACTCATGGTTAGATTCCAGCATAAGAGAGCAGCAAACACATGACAAACAGGTGGAATGAACCAGGAAGAGGAAACCAACAACCGAGACAAAAAAGGAGTTTATCTAAATAAAAGACACGCATACGCTGATGTTAAGAGGTCATAAAAGTGTCAGGTATTTAATGGTCAAGAACAGTGGGCAGGTTCACTTTAGGACAAACCAGGACAAAGACTACAAGGTATGGATGCCAAGATGGAAACAGTTGAACAGTATATATTGTTAAATATGTTCATATCAGGACAGCATTAAATAACACAAAATAAAAATGTATTTATTTATTTACTTATTTAAACTGAAAATTTACATAACCACATAGAAAATATTACCATTAAATATCTAATGTTATAAAAAAAATACTGCAACTTTTACAGTGCCTCTTTTTTATTATTTTGCTAAATAAATAATCAGATTTTGCCCAGTGCATGGATACTACTGCACTCCTAATCTACTGAGCATGTGCTGGTTTTACACAACATGATACTAATGCGGCTTAAGTGCAATTTGTGATATGGAAATAGAGAACTTTAGTATAATGCCCATACTAACTCTAAACTGTTAGATGTGCAACGGACTGCTGTTCAGCAATTCAGTGAGATCATCTAACCAAATGCAATTTCTGTTAAAGAGCTCTTATGAAAGATCAAGGTTTGGCACACTGCCTGATCTCTAGCTTATATGTGCTAAGACTGAATGCCAAACTAAACACTGAAAGGAACCCAGTCTAAAATATTAATACAACTATACAATGCTCAGATCTCTGTATTCTGCTTGACTTTTGTGTATTTAGTTTTTTCTTTCATTTGAATCAATCCAGACTCAATTCCACATCTTTGCGCACCTCATTTCTTTACTTGCAGAGTTCATACTCGCCCGGGCAAGTGGTTTAGATTGTTTTTCATTAAACAAACTATGATTGGAATCCAAACAAAAGGAACAAAGCCGTTTTCAGCATCAGTATAGAACAGCGACAGAGATTAGTTCAAAGAATATTTGTATTGATCACAACTGGCATCCTTAAATTCATGTGGATTAATGTGGCCCTATATTATATGCGGTTATACATAATATTATTTTATGACCTTACTTTTTAATTTAATCAGAATGTATGTCATTTTTTATATGTATGTTTTATAATAATATATAATATAAAAAATATTATATATATAATAAAATTATATTATATATAAATTATATATAAAATGTAATAATATATATATATATATGTACACACACACACACACACACACACACACACACACACACACACACACACACACACACACACACACACACACACACACACACACACACACACACACACACACACACACACACACACACACACACACACACACATATATATATGTGTGTACACACACACACACACACACACACACACACACACACACACACACACACATATATATGCGTGTATATATATTACATTACAAAATAACAAATAATAAAATAAAACTAAAAGATTTTGATTATGAATATCAACCAATAAACTTCTTAGGCAACAAAAACGGTTAAGCTGTCCTTGTAACAGTGTAATTATACATTTAAGTTCTGAGTAATATTAATTAACTACATGTACTTACTATATGATTAGGGTTTGGTTTAGGGTTACTTGCATGTAATTATGCATAAGTAATTGTTATTATAATAGTAAGTACATGTAACGTGTAGCAGACATCTTAAAATAAAATGTTACCAAATTAATATCATAATGTAATTCATTATTATTATCATGATTTATTATTTTAAATGCACTACCTAAAATACACCATAACTTATGTATAATCTCAGATGTATGTGTAAAAAAAAAAAAAATAAACGTTCATAACAGTGCACAGAAACTGAGGCTGGCCCTCATGAGAGACAAAAGCAGTTGGGACAGATGCTCCTTTGACTTGGGGGTCCAAAAACTCACCAGTCAGTCCTGGTCCACCATACATTTGGTTGCATTTGAATAACACAAAACATAATCAACCACATCAGTATCTGTAGACTATATGACCATAAGTCATATCTGAAGCTCGTGGTCCAATGGATGCTGAACTGTAACGTACCATTCATTAATATTCATCATTGTTTATTTGATACAGGGATCTTGTAGTATTGGTAAAACACACCATAGTGTAAATTGAAAGCACTGCATATATGATTTTGTCCGTGAATAAATGTGAATATTACTCACAGTGTGATTGATGTTGGGTTGATATCCTGGGCTGAGATGAATCCTGAGGAACAAAAAGCGTCCAGTGAACACTACGAAATCAAAGGTAAATGCCAAATAAAAGATAAATGAATATATTAGAAAGCGGGCGTGCAGTTTTTTCTCGACATCCGCTGAATTAAGGCACGCGGAGCATCACTGAATATCACAACGCGAGGCATTTAATTATGCGCGTTTGCGTCTGAGAGGCGAAAAGAGTGATGTAAAGGAGAATTAACCGATCCGGACACCTGATTGGCCAGAGTGTGGGCGGGCTCTTCTACTCTTTGTCGTTTGATTGGTGCACCAGAGCTCGACAGGCAAAATTCTAGCGCTGATTGGTCAGAGAGACGGTCGTATGGTTTCATTTATACAGATACATTTACAGAGACGTACAACTACTTCGACGAAACATCAGGAAAAAAGACTGTTTAGAATAGATTGTAAGATTATATATATTCAAGCTGGATTTATTACAAACTTAATTTTTGGCTTCTTATTAAAAAGAAAATGATATATTTTATATAGCTAAACTTATATATTGTACACACGTAAAAATAGCATAATGTATACATACATATTTGTATTTATATATAAAATATTTTATTTAAATATTTTATTTATTCATTCGAATTTTTAGTTATTTATATATAAAATAAAATATTTATGTATATAATTAGGTAGTGTGACTGTCTAGCCAAAAGTAACACCAGACGCATATTTTCACCGTCACACACATTATATACTTTTATGCTAAATTGGATAAATAAATAAAAAACATTTTTCTTTTTTAGGATTTATGGATGGCACTTGTTGGATTATTATTATCATTATTATTAGATGCTTAACCATCACTGGATTATTTTGTATTTGAATCCAAAAGTGCGTAAACAAACAAACAAAACTAAATAAGCAAACAACAAAATAAATGTTATTTTACATTTAAATAAAAACTTCGAACTTTATAGATTAATAAATATTTGTATATAAAAATACATTTGAGACTAATGAACGAAGGCTTGTCCTGGTTCCTGACCCCGTGTGTGTGCGCGTGACTCTTCTGAGGGGGGTTGGGGTGCGAGTCTGACCCGCTGAAGGATGAAGAGGAGTCGAGGAGGAATCAGAGCGCGCGCGCACGCGAGCAGCGGCCGCCTCCATCTACTGACGCATATTGCTTTATATAACAGCCACATTTTATTTTAGAAACACTGCAAGAACCTGAGACCAAAATTAAAGTTAAGCTTGTGTGACGTGCAATTAAGACTAAAAATCTCATTAATAACAATAATATTATTTTTTTCGTATAACTGTAAAAAATACTGTAAATCATTCAACACTATCATAGTGGGATAATTAATAGGAAACTGTGCTTAGTTGTCATAAAAAATAATGTCCACAACGACAAAAAATCATATTCATCTTCATATTTATAAAGTCTTCCTTTAGATTTGGGTGTACATTAGTCCTATTGCAGTCATGTTCTTGGCAGATTTTGAGATTAATTAATGCACTCATCAAGATTCATAATTCACCTTAATCAGTTACAAATAATCAGAAATCATTTTAATCTAGCTATAGTACATTATATAGCAAAACTTACATTTTCATGTTATATTTTTATATATATAATCTGAAGCTTTTTCATGTGTTTGAAAGCTAAATTGAGTATTATAAAGCACGCTCTTTAAATATCTAAAAATGAATAAATACTGTAATGACTACTGACAAGGTTCATAAATAAATGCAACAGTAATGAAATAAAAAAAACAATCTACTATCTAAAATTAAAACCAATTTTGTAAGGTATGATGTTTTTGTAACTTTATATATTATTTATATAACATTTAACAATTATTTGAATAAGGATGCAATTACATTGCAAACAATTCAATGTAATTTATTTGACAAAAGGACACATTCTGATCAATGTCATTTCTGAGTATTGCTGAGCAGATATTAAGATGGAAGGTTGCTTTTCTTTTAACTATCTGTCATTGAAATCATACACATTTCACCATTTGGTATCTTCTTATCCAATAATAAATAGATTTAGGACAAACCAACAAGAGCACGCCGAGATGAATCTTGTGTGGGTGAAGAACATCTATCTACACCCACATTCCTCACTCACTTAATCACAAACATCACATATGTGCTGACTCTATGCTTCTGTTATTCCATAACGTTGCATTTATGTGGATCCAGTTTGGCTGAAACGAGATCCAAGAGAAGGTCCTCCTCAATATCAGACATCCAAGAGCCCCTACAGTCAGCGCTCATGAAGTCAGGTTAATGGGTTCCCATTTCTCCTTTATCTCTGAAAAGTGCTTATCACTGCCGCCCTTTCCTTCTTTTTGCAACATGTTGAGATGGAAATACAGAAGCACATGCTAAACGTCTGATATATCAGATCTCGCTTTAATTAGAGGCTTTTGTCTGTGATATTCAATGAACGAAAGCAGCAGGTAGAGTCAATTTCATAGTAAGGAATGCATCCTTTTTTTGACCATTTAATCGTTATACGTCAAGCTTTTCTCAGCATGTGCTGCGAATAAAGAAAAAACATATGCGTAATCATTTTCCACTGGATTTATTTGTATCTTACCAAGAGC